>OZ038483.1:24118724-24578724 GCA_964036315.1 Acanthosepion esculentum | reverse complement strand
AATTTTCAATGGTGTATTTGGCCTCTACTTTTAAAAACAGAGTGCTGGGAAATTTTTCACACATCTAATACATGCACATGCATGCACACACACACACACACACACACACACACACACACACACATGATTATGATTAGTTCTAAAGATTTAAGATTTGCTGCTTTCCATTCTTTCATGATACATTCCGTAAAAGTTCCATCATTTATTTACCAGGAAAATTATGTAAAAAAAAATAATGAAAAGAAAAATTATAAAGTTTTTTTTCCTAATCTGACTCCCAACTTTCATTTTAGTTTGCAACCTATTCATTTTCTTAAATGCAATAACTTTTCTCAATGCACACATCAATTGTATTTCTCTGTTTCCAAGTTTATTTATGGTTTCTCTCTTTTTCTTTGTAATTACTAACATTTGCCAACGATAAAATTATTATGGTTGCTTTTTGCTTCAGTAAGACTCAAAGATAATGCGAATTCATGTCTCCTTTTTCTATGCTTTGTTTGTACTGCTGTACAAATGACTTGATTTACTTAAGTTTTTGTAAAGAGAAAATATAAAGTAACTTGTGTTTTTTTGTGGTGGTTTTAAATCATGTTTCATTAAATAGGACAAAACAATTTATTGAAAATAGCAATCCTTTCCTTTTTATAAATTTGGATAGCTTTGCAGAAATTATGGTTTAGATTGTAAAGAAGAATTAGTTATTGTGGATGGTTTTTTTGCTTGTTAAATTTTATGAAACTCATCTATAGATGAGGCTGCTGATTTTAACACATTAAAATTAATGTGAATTAGTAAAAACGATGAAAATTCTGTGAGATATTTTCACATAAAGTAATCTGTAGATAATACAGAAATAAATTATGTTATTTATGGTTATAAATAGTAACAGACTAATACATTTTAAAAGGAGGGGAATTTCTAATCTCTTATCTTTCTTAAAAGTACTTATGAAGGTGTTAATAAAAAAGACAATAAGATTCTTATGCCAATCAAAATTTGTAGATAAACAAACTTTTATTAATGAGACAAAAATATTTTCACAATATACAAATTGTGAAAATTACAATATAGGTCCAGCACAAAATTTCCCTTGTGTACCACAAACTATCAAGGCAGATTAAAAATTCTTTGAAATACAAATCCTTTTTTGTCTTAGAAAACAACAGTTCATGAAAAAAAATTTTTCCTTGACAACAAAGGAATTTTAACAACTTCATTTTAGAGCAACAATTCATATAAATAAATTTCTTAATAACAAAAGAAATTTGCTTACCTCAAGAAGTTCACAATTCAAAATGTCAAAGGTTCAAGGAGTTGAGAAAAAGTTGACTTACCTCAGACAAAGCTGCTTTTCTTGGTCCTTTGACAAATATTCAGATTTCTGGAAAAGGTGCTCTCAAATATGAGATAAACTCTCACAAGTTTAGAAAGGGAATTTGAATGAGATAAAATCTCACAGGTGTAGAAAATACATTTTTATATGGGATAAAAACATAGGTTTAGAAAAGATATTCACATATCAAATTTAAAAGATTCTTCTTTCTTCTTCCTCAACAGCAAAAGTATCATCCTAGATTACAGCTTTCTCACTAGGATGCTTGAATCCTTTCTCCCAGAAGATTGTAGCAGTAATAGCAACAGAAGCAAACTTTACATGTCTGAGATTGTCAATCATTTCTTCCCAGATCACAGCTTTCTCACCCATGTATGGTTTATTCCCTTCTTGTCCACAGCAGCAGTTTTTCATCAAAGTTAAAGCTTTTCTCAATTGGGTGTTTGAATCCATTCTGTTCCTAGATCACAGTTTTCTCACCTGAATGGTCAATCCATTCTCTCTAGATCATAGCCCATGTGTGCTCTATTGCTTTTTGACTTCATAGACAAAATTTTATCTTCAAATAGTAAACAAGTGACTCTAACTGGATCAGACCCAACTACTTAGTGGGGAGGTCTATACTTTCATCTCCATTGGTTAAAACTCTGAGTATTGCTATTCAATAAAACTGCACCCATTTGCAATTTAAATTTCATTGGTTTTTGACAAGATCAAAGCTGAGCCTCATTTTATAAATATTTGCCATAAAATGTTTAAATCATTTGGCTTCATTTTAATGTTATTTTTATAAACCATCTGGTTTGATTTTGACAGCTTTTTATAATCTCAGTTTGGAGCCTCTTTTTTCTGTTCAAATCTTTACACATCAATTTTTATTCTATTTTTTTAAATAAACTGTCTGGCTTGAGTTTGATGGTTTCTTTTTAAAAAAAATATTATTAACATTATAATTTTCTTAATTAGTTTTTTATACAATTCAATATTATCTTTTTCATTAAAAATATTTTTATTTTCATTTTTAAACATTCCAACATTTTCTTAGTTTTTCATACAATTTTAATATCTTTTTGATTAAAATAGTTTCTATATTAATTTTTACACAATTCCAACATTTTAATTATTTTTTCTCATACTATTTTTATATTATTGTTTTTATTAAATATCATTTTTATATTAGCTAAGATTTTCTAAAATGTTACACATTATTATTTGATATAATTAGTTCTCTTTTTCTGCTTCATTATTTTTCTCTGTTGTCTTCATTTTTTATATTTTTGCAATACCTCAGCAATAGACAAAACAATATGGCTAAATAATATTTGTGGAACCATGTTAAGAAGTTGCAGTCAAACCTTATTTACTTTAACTGAATGGCACAGAAAAATGTCCATATCAAAAGAATCATTAATGAATTCATAAACCATGAAATGATAGTAGAAGTAATATAAAATAATGAATTGGTCATAGAAAGAAGTAAAAGATTTAAGACAACATTTTTAACTGGTCCCCTCTCACTTCTTTAATTCTGTTCTACTGGCATTAAATGTACAAGGGGTGCTGAAAAGGTTTTAATTTAACTCATTTCCAAAAATCTAACTAAACAAGCAAACATAAGCATTTTTTGGAAGAGCTTCTTGGTTGGAGCCTGAGAACTCTTCAGCAACCCCTTGCAGATCAAACAAAATAAAAAACAAATATTAATAATGTAAACTATTTTTACTCAGGCAGTGATGAGTTACCTTGCTAGTTTTCTGAGTTATTGATATAGAAGAACATCTGAGAGATTTTGGTTGGCTGGATATGGAAAAAGATGAAGATGAGAAACAGATAAATGATAAAGGCAGCCTCAATTGTCTGTGAAGTTGTGTGATGTTTGTTAATGGATTTTGGCCAAATATTGTTGACAAGTCCGGTGGTACTTTTTGATCTCTTGGGGTCAGGGGTTGAATGGATATGCTAGAATAAGTCAAAGAGATTGAAAACATGTAGGAAATGGGAAGGCTGGAGAGAGTGACAAACAGAACAAAGTAAATAGCCAAAGAATAGACAGTGTTAGGACAAAGATAATTAAAAAGAAAAATACTATATACAAGTGGGTGCTGTAAAGTTCTTTAACCAGTGAAGAAGGGATTCCCCTCTACGAAATTATGATGCTTGATCATTTGGTCAGATTTTGTGAAGAGGTTTAGACTAAGAATTTTCAGCATGTTCTCATATGTGTGTATATTTGTATGTGTGGC
This sequence comes from Acanthosepion esculentum, assembly GCA_964036315.1. Taxonomy (NCBI): domain Eukaryota; kingdom Metazoa; phylum Mollusca; class Cephalopoda; order Sepiida; family Sepiidae; genus Acanthosepion; species Acanthosepion esculentum. Next base: position 24,575,145 of record OZ038483.1, on the reverse strand, counting down.
TGAGAGGTTAGAATGCTGAGTCTGAATCTAACCTTAGTCAATCTTTAAAGGAAGTGATTATATCAAGCTAGAGAGCTGATTCTAGTGTACAGCACCATTGAGAAGTGAATTATACCACAGGTTGACCCTAGCCTTATGAGTGAAACTAGGGAGATGAAAATCCACACGTCATCAGGACTAAGGGTTTGAGCATAACAGCCTTGTTCAACTACAGGTTATGTACTCTCTCCCATTGACTATAACTAATATCTGCTCAACATAGTTGCAGTATAAACAACAGTTTGGGTCTGTGGATTTTAAACAAACACAAATGTGTCTGAGTGGGTATCTACAACAGGGATTTACCCTAGCAGAAATTTATATTCAGAAATGAGCAGTCATCCATTATATATATATATATATATATATATATATATATATATATATATGATTGGTATAGACTGAACAAATTTCATTAACCAAAAATAGTATTCTTAAAAGAGTGCTCAATGACAATACATACACAATTATAATATGATTATAATATTATAATATGATTGTGTATGTATTGTCATTTTTAATATAATATGATTGTGTATGCATTGTCATTTGCAAAATTTCTTTCCCTGCCCATATCATCACTTCAAATGTATCTAAGTTGTTACAATATTTGTATCTCCTTAGATTAACATTTGCTCTGAGATTTGGGCTTTTTGATTAGAACAAAATAAATAATAAAATATATGTATTTTTCTTTAGTTCCTTCTTTAAATAATTTCATAATATTTTAAAATTAGTAATTTTAATTTTTTTATTTTCAATTTTATAGTAAAATTTAAAATTAGTCAGAATGATTTCTATTTTAGTCTAACACTAACATTAAGGCATTAATAATTATAATCAAGGTCCATTGTCAACTTTTTTGAATTTTCCTATACTTGTATTTTGATTGGTCATTGTAGCTTATGTAACAGAATTTCCTCTATCAAGAGGTGTTGGGTTGATTTGAACCTTTTAAAACTCTTTATTCTACATTCAACACCATCACTTGATAAAACACCAGAAATGTTGAAACAAAATGACTATTTTTTCAGTGATGTTATAACATGTTTATGTTATAATTTTTGAATATATATATATATCAGACCGTATAATTATCAATGTGTATTTAGTTATATATTTCCTGGCCCATCTGTAGTGGTAAGGGAGGTAAATCAACTAAAGTTAATAAATTTATGAGTGATTATACTTCCCTTAGGTATTTTAATAATCAATACAAAGAAAATATTTATCTGAATTTACACAAAATTTATTTTCCAAGCAAAGTGTATTGTTTAATTATTTGGTTCCTTTCCACCTGTTTCTTAGATTGCAGTCTTATTGTTCAAGCCTTTCATATGAAGCACTTAGATACCTTTGTCTATTAAAGTGATCATCTTGCTTCAACTTGTTCCTGAAATAGGCTGTCCTTGTCATTCTGTTGTTAATCTTTTTCTTCGAATAGATATTTCCATTTCACTGTGATATTAAACATAAAATTTTTCACATGATATTGAGTAAAATGTGATTTATATTAGACTAAGAGTAATCAATGAATCATAGATACCATTGAATGTCTAAAAAATATACAGGGAACAGATTAATTAAACAGTTCATTGGCCTCTATTTTAATAGTGAATTCTTTATCTCTACTTCATTGAATCTCAATACATTGTTTCAAGAACTTTTGTTTCATTGTATCTCACTATTAAAACTTTCTAACAACTGCTGTCATTTTTGCTAGCACAGGTACACTAGTATATATATTATTTGCCACTGTGATTTTTATGAGTTTTCTTGACAACTGGAATTTTAGGAGAGAAATACATTTAATTTTAAACACTTTGTAATAAACTATCTGAAACTGTTTATATCATTTTCGTGAATAGAACTTGAGAATGAATTTTTTTATAGAAATATACTTTTCTTGCCACAATCTACACTGTTAATACAATAACTTGATATTTACTAAGAAAGATGATATACCCCTATGTGGGGAGGCATTGCTTACCTAGAATGCTGACTTTTCCCCCTGAGCTTGAAATGGGCACAAATATGTAACTATTTTGGTGACAAGGGAAACCATGCAGTAATTTTACTAAGATACCTTGATGTTTCTGCACACTTATTTGTACCTTACAAAAAATCAGTTAAAATATACAAACCTGTTTGCTATATTCCCACACTTTTCAATAAAACATATCCAAATGCTTCAAGAGTTCAGTAATCTGTAGACTGGTAGAAGGTTTTCTGATATTAAAGAATAGATAAACAGAAAATTTGGGAAAATAAGATATAACTTGTGCATATTTATATTCTTTGATATGGCAGACTTTACAAGTACGCAAATAGACTGAGTGAGATTTGAAAGAATTCCCACAGGCCTATATTAGCTTTCAAACCAGCCATGTTTATGCAAACAAATCAATATGTCTTCTTTAATAACCAACCACTTTATCAAGTGAACTAGAACATCTCCCAAAGATAGAGATTGGACATAAAAATGTTGATATCATGAAAAATGAAGAAGAAAGAGAGACATGAACACACATGCACACACCTATACTTGCAAAAAAGAAGAAAATACAATAAATTATTGTCTCTTAGTAGTCAATGTAATAAAAAGAAAATAACTCTTAAAATCAAACTTGACTGTATTTTTAACATACTGTTACAGGTAAGAAGGATAGAATTTAGCTCAAAATAAAGATATAAAAAGACTAAATCATGACAGCTATATTTTCTTTCCTCTTTAGGACATGAAGCAGCAATTTCAAAGAATCTGTTTTTCTACCCATTTCAACAAAGCAATCTTAAGAAAAATCACCAAAGAATCTTTCTATAATATTATTGAATAAAATGTTTTATAAAAGCCAAAAATTGGTCTAAGATTTAACTTATTCTAAATTTTACTTTTCAAACTTTATCATTAATTCAGTTTATAAGTTCCTTCTGAATGAGTTAAATTCTAATGACTATAACTTTGTTATTCAGTTTGTTTGTCTTGGAGACAATTATATCTGTTCTGGTAAATGAGACAATTTAGAAAACTATTATTTTGACATGATTTGCTGTTTGGTCAGTGAAACATGCCAAAATAGGATTTTTCTAAATTGTCTTATATATTTACGCCATACCATCAGATTCTCATCCAAATTTATGTAACAGTTATATGTCCTTTTGGTTAATGCTTGAAGAGAATTCTTGGTTTTTAAATTGATCAATTCTTTATCGAATTAGGTAAGTTTTGTTTTTTTTTAGAAATTCTTAAAAACTGTTCAAAGTCTTCAAGTTTATATACAAAAGTAAGCCATTATTCTCACTAGAATGCCTCAATTAAATATCAAATGGGACAAAAAGAATGTGTTTGTGTGTGTGTGCATGTTTTCACATAGAGATATTGATATGCAACATCTGCATTTTTCTTGTAAACTGCTTGAATATGAATTCTTATCATTTTTAAGAAAAAATAATTTTCTGTCATTTAATTTAGAGAATGGTCAGCAATATTATACACAAATCTTAATTAAATGGTTTCAATTTTGGAAACAACCATTGATAAGACAAGTTAGAAACAAATAAAAATGCTGATTCATTGCATAAATTTGTATGTTAAACTAGTTCTTTTAAACAGAAAACATCATCAGGCTGATTTACATTATTTATGATGGCATCATATTTAAATAAAATGGTAGCAAGCTCTTTATGCTTTTTGTCAATAAAAAAACATTCTTATTTGTTATTAAATTACTAGTATGCTGGTACCATCAAAATGATGGCAATTGTTAGAAAGTTTGAATAATGAAATACAATGAAACAAGTCTGAAACTATGACTTGAGATTCAATAAAGCAGAGATAAAGAATTCACAACTAAATTAGAGGCCAATGAACTGTTTAATTAATCTGTTCTCTTTATATTATTTAGACCAATGATTCCCACTGGTGGGGCATGGTAATATTTCAGTGGAGCATGTGTAGGATGTGCATCCTTTGGTTTATTATACCAACAGAATAAGGGGGCAATTCGAGAATGAGTTATTAACATTGAATTCTAGTGAGTCTGAGTGAGAGTGTTAGCGTTAATGCATGTTAACACATACAATGCATACACAGTATGCACACATAAAAATATTTTGTGTGCATGTACATACATGTGTAATTGGCATACATGTAAGAATTAAATATTACACCAGAATTTTAGAAATACCAAAGTGGGGCATAGCCCAAAATTGGTTGGGAACCACTGATTTAGACATTCAGTGGTATCTATGATTCATTGATTACTCCTGATATTATATGAATCTTTTTGCCCAATATCTTTTCATGTTACAAATTTTATGTGTTTAATATCACAGTGAAATGGAAATATCTCTTGAAAGAAAAAGATTAGGAACAGAATAACAAAGACGGAGATGACAAAGCCTATTTCAGGGACAAATTGAAGCAAGATGATCACTTGAAAGACAAAGGTATCTGAGTGCCTCACATGAAAGGCCTGAACAAATAAGAATGCAATCTAAGAAAGTTGCGAGGAAATGAACTGGTTAATTAAATGGTTCATTTTTTGGTGGGAACTAATTTTGTGTAAATGCAAATAAATATTTTATTAGTATAGATTATTAAAATGACTAAGGGAAGTAATCACTCATATATTTACTATTATTGATTTACCTCCCTTTCCACTGCAGGTGGGGCAGGAAATATATAAATAAATAGATATTGAAAATTATTAAATGGTTTGATTACTAATTCTCTTCAGGAAATCAAGTTGGAACTAACTGATTTATTTGAATGTTTTTATCTTTAATTTAAGATATCTACTAGATATGTATATGTATATAGGTATGTCATAATATTCATAGCCAAATGATGTAAAATCATTTATTTTACACAGCAAATATTTATTTTTCAACATAATCTCCTTTCTTGCCTTTAATTGAAGTATATTTCCTCCTAATTTTTTAAGTCAGTTATCTTTATTTTAATTTTGTATTTATTTTTAGACAGTAAGGAAAATGATTGAATCTATAAAGATCTGGCCATAACTCGATTTTCATGTCTTTGGGAAAGCATAAACCTCAACTTTCATTCAGTATAATTTTTCGTTATTGGTAGAACAAAATGAAATATAAAATGGAAGGTAAGGTTAATCTTTCAGAATAATTTAATTCCATGAACTAATATTAACTCAGAAAGAAGTGAATGTTCTAACCATAAACAAGTAATAGATAAAAAGTAAGATGAATTCAGTACATCTGTATATTTGTGTTGGTGTACAATTCAAGAATTGATGAGTAATACTGTTTAAAAGTATAAAGCATGTGGATATAACAGATTTGACACATACATGAATATAATAACTATTGAGGGATAAGATGGTGCAGAGGGTTGAAGGGGTGAAAAATTGGTTTTATAAAGGTACTCAATTCACCTACAAAGAAAAAGAAGAAAGTAGATAAAGTGCATATCCAAAATTTTTATATTCCAGAAATTTCCAAGAGGTTTTACAAATTGTTTTGTTTTGTTTTTGTTCAATTTCTTCTTATGAACACAGTTTTTGCATGACAGTAATAGACTAAACACAAGAAGATTTCTTAATGACTGCTCTCAATACTGCAACTCGAACACATACTTCAACTGCTGCTTGGACTGACTACTTGATATGTTGTCCTTTATTTATAGCTAGCACATGAACGTAGTTAAGAAATGTTGAACTCGGTTATTACTTAGATGGGTGACTGCTGGGAATACCAGGTGGTGTATAATAAAGGCTTGGAATGAGAAATTGGAGAGTTGAGTTCAAATTCTAATTGGTTTTGTTATATTCACTTTCATGCAAATACCCTTGGGAAAGGTATGAATCCACATCTTCCTCCAGCTATGAGATAAATAGTAAGACTTGTATCAAAAATCATTATTTACACTATTTACATTATTCGGACTGCTGTTATCATCTTTGTTGCCATATTCACAATATTTTGGCTGTTGTATGCTTCAGCCTTCTTCAGGTGATTGGAATTTCAAACTGAACTCTTTATTTCATCCACTGGGGTAGATTGTTCAAGTTCCACGTGCTTCTTCTGGATGTGTCAGTATAAATTATGTCCCTTTAACTTTCCAAGTTTATGTTCACCTCTTCTGTAGCCAGGTATTGAACTCACAACTCTTTGGGTCAAGTCACTGGATTCAACCAACATTTTTATCCACTGGGCCATGTGTCCTTGAGGATGGCCCAGTGGATAAAAGTGTTGGTTGAATCCGGTGACTTGATCCAAAGAGTTGTGCATTTAGATACAGAAAATCATTATTATCTCCAAAAATTCTTATAGTACCAAAATATGTTTTAGCTTTAAATAACTTCAAAATGGCCACTAAGTCATAAAAACAAGTCAGTTAATCAAACAACAATACACACAAATATTTAACAGAAAAATGCTTGGCTCTATTTGAATATGTGTAAAGAGTAAAAAGTTTCTAATAACTTAATTACATCTGCTTAAAAGCTGAAACTTTGTGGATTAATAATTTTATATATATTTGATATGCTGTGTAAATTTGATCTTTCTTCATAAATTAATTAAAATTAAATTAGTTAAATTTTAAGCTGTTATCCTCTCAGTATGAATACCATATGTTCACTAAAAAGAGGTTTTTATTTTGTCTGAATCTGATTAGTTAAAAGAATATGTTCTAATAATGCTATAATTTGGATCTGTAGTTAAGAGGTTACTGTTGGTTACCAGTTTGTAGTGGAACAAATTTCAGCTTTTTGCAATGAGGATAATGACCTACAGAATAAATGAATTCAACATGTAGAGGAATTTTTATATATTTATAGAAAGAACAATATAGCTCACAGAAGAAAAAGAAAGAGAAAATTATATTTACATGTATATATACAGGTAACTCAAATACAAAGGAAAGAAAAATGTTTATGGGATTAGCATAGAGTGTAAGTACCATGTGGTTGTGTTGAAATTAAGTAGTCAGCTGCCCAGGGAGTGTCTACCTGGAAGAAGAGTCCTGTTGTTTTCACTACTATATCTTGGAGCAAACAAAGAAAGAGAGAATTAGTTCTTTACTTTTTATCAACTGGAATTCAATGCTACCGCATGAGTGTCCTAGTAAACAAGGTAGGTTAATCCCAACAAATCTATCTAATTTATCCATTTTACTAAATCTTAATTTATATAGATTTTTTAAGTTTTTCTTCACAAACACTATGTATATTTGGTCTAATGTCCTCATTTTTGTTGTTGTTATCACAATATTTCAGCTTTTGTGCTCCCTGGCTTTCTTCATGTATTTGTTGATCCAAGTAACCATCAGAAAATTTTGAACTGAACATATTACTTAATCTACATGAGTAGATTATTCTCAGTCCATGTTTATGGATATCATCTATATTTTTTACTACTGTTCAGTTATTGCTTCCATTGAGTCTGAGTCTAGCCCAGGGATTGAGCTCAAACTCATAATTACTATATTACCAAATTCAAACCGAAAGAAAGTTCTGTGAAACTTGAAAATCAGAATTTAAAATTTAGTCAGTAGATAAATAGATAAATGAAGTGACTAAAATAGTAATTAAGTATTTAGGAGAGTGTGTATATATGTGTGTGTGTGTGTGTGTGTGTGTGTTTGTATATAATGTTTTGGAAATGTTATATATTTGTCAGTGTAGACAACATTATTTTGTAGGCCATGTCACTTTCTTGAAACCATAAGAATGCGTGACATCACAGAAAATGTAGAACAGAACTAAAATCTCAGACTGCACAACAGTTTGAGAGAAAACATCAATCAGGTGTACAAATAAAAAGTGGCTGCATTGAAAATCAAAACTAAAGATATCAAAACTGAACTGCATCGGAGAAAGAAAATCTGTGATAGATACTAAACAAATAGAGACATGCTGATGCTCATGTGGATGGAATGACACATTCCCTCTTCTATGTGCCATATCACTTCAGGATGTGGGTAATCATAGTTTTCCACTACTTCTTATTCCTTGTAGACCTTAGCAATGTTTGTCTCTTTGCCAAGCCTCTCAACCCACATTCCATCATCCATTTACACTTGTCAGGTAGGTGGCCTATGGCCTCCTCTGTCCTTTTTCCTTTCAGATATCTTGTGTCAAATTCTCCAAGCCCTCCTTCCTCATTATGTGCCCATGAAATTTCAGCTATTGCTTTCTGATTCTGAGTATAAGTGATTTTTTGTTTCCATCTTTTTAAAGATTGCTTACAAATACCATCCGTGATATTCTCAGCATCACTCTGTAGAACCACATTTCTGTTGGCTTCAGTTTTCTCTTCATCTGTGAGAAGATTGTCCAGAATTCCACACTAACACTTTTACACACCTTGCTGTATTTCTTACATATAGTAGTACCCTATAGTCCACATCAGTTCCATGATGGTGACTTCTGATGACTTTTTAACCCTACGTTAGTAAGGCAAACTCTACTGCATATTAGTTATTTAATATGACTTATAGTTTCAGAAAAAACAACTTTATATTCCTTTTACAAATTCCTCTTCATTTATTGATGCTCTTGTCACACAATTTCAAATTCCTCTCGGCAATTATAAACTTTCTCCATCCAAGAACTCTGATCCAGTGCTACGTCCTCCTACTAGTCTCTTAAGAGTTTCAATTTACCCAGAGTCAATTTCATTCTGTCCTTAAATTTCCTTTTTGGTTTATTAGCAAGCCTCTTTTCTTTGGTAAGCTCAACATCTTACATTCTCACTAAATGGCCAGTCCACCTCATGATATTAAATGACCATAATTTCAATACTCTGATGTTTCTTTATAGAACCTTAACATCACTCATATACATATTCCTTATATATATATATATATATATATATATATATATATATATATATATATATATTAAAATACACCTAAGATACTACTGGGGAAAACACTCCAGTTGCCTCAAGTATTTTTTGTACATCATCCTGGTGTTGCAAGCATGCACTAAAGTTGTCAAAAAATACACAGTGTAAACATTCACTTTGGTTTCAATAGGGATACAGCTGTTTTTCCAGTTTGCCAAATGCATCACTTGCTTTAAAATTGTAGAAGGATTTCTTTGTTCAGGTTACATGCCATCTAAGTCTATAAACTTATTCACATCTTTTTACCATAAAACTTAATGTTGCATTTAGAATATTAATTTCTTTGAGCAGGTTGATACATGAAAACATTTTTTTTAGTCCTAAAGTATAGCAAGCTTTTGAAAATTAATCCACAAAATGTTGCATATTAATCTTAGTTTGTGCCACAAGAATATAATTATTTGTGTACAAAAGCTTGCTGATCAATGATAATGAAACTTTTGTTTTTAACTCTGAAATGCTTCAAATTAACTGTCCAGTTATATGATACCTGATATAAATCCCATGTGAGCGGCCCTTGAATGTCATTTGAAATACTATAGTGAAATAGATCACAAAATGTGTTGTTGTGGGTATATCTGTTTTACACCATTTTTGACATTAATTATTTCTGACAGATAGCTACCAGCATTCACCCATACCTTCATATCATTATGGAAAAAGCATAATATTGACACAAACTCATCAGGACAATTAATCATTTTAAAGATTTTCCACAAATATTTCTATGTTAAATGAATCAAAAGCTTTTGTACAATACTTTCCCAGTCATAAAAAGTAAGAAGATTCTACCATAGTTTTCACAATCATCTGTGTTTGCATATTTCTTATAAAGCACTACTATTAAAGTTGTTTTCCAATTTTATGGAATAAATTCTTCATTTCAAACCTGCAACAAATAGGTCAGACATTGCATCATGTTCTGACTTACAAAATTCAAAACCTCTGCATACAAACCACCTATGCCAATGGACTGTCTACTGTTTAAATTGCCAACAGCTATTTCAACCTCTACATAAGAGGGAGATTCTGCCAGAAAAAAATTTATTGTATAAAACTGATGAACCTGTTATAAATTTGTGATGGTCTACTAAGAAGTTCATCGAAATGGTCCTTCTGTCAGAATTTCTTTAGGTTGGCACAGGTGATCCTTAAACTTCCTGTATACTATGCAATAGCTTTGCATTGTAAGAGATGGGAGCAGACTGAATTTCATTAACTTTTGTTCTCCCCCTATTTGCATATTATGATGTTGTCATGACCCACAAGATTTAATGGACACTCTTGTGTATTTCTCAGCAGAATAAATACAGGGTTGTCATTGCTTTGTCATTTCACATAGCAGGACTTAAATCTTATTTTTATTTTTGTCAAACCAGTCTTGATATTTATTCTCAACAAACCAAAGAACATTAGCACAGGCATTATACACAAACTTTTTAAAACCAATCAACTCATAACTGTTATAATAAGGATTTGGTTGTGAAAGGAGAGGAATAATGCTAATTAGGTTTTTGAACAATATGTATTTGTTTAATACATAAGGTGTCTTACAGAGTTGTCAGAAAATCAGTGAAATGTCAATTTCTGTTGCCAATCATTAGGATTATGATCAGATGTAAGGGTAGCATCAGGAATTGACCTATTTTTGTGTTGGTTTAACCGAGGTCACAAGGTATGGTCATTTGCATGTATTGGTTGATCGAGGTCACAGTGATGGATCTATTCATTGATAGTCAAGATAATGCTGAATTGGTGTGGCTGGTAGATATGTTCTATGAAACAGTTTAGAAAACTGACATTAATTCAAATAACCACTCTTTACAATGGAGATATGCAGAAGAGCATCTCTGAATGAAAAACCTTGAAGCAGATGGGCTACTGCAGCAGAAGACCATACCGGGTGCCAATCCTATCAGATAAAAGCAAGAAACTGAGGTTACAATTTACTAAGGATCACCAAAAATTGGACAATAGAAGTTTAGAAAAACATTGCCTGATCTGATGAGTTTTAATTTCTGCTGCAACATTTAAATGGTAGGTTAAGAAATTTGTGTAAACAATATGATACAATATGACTCATCCTGCCTAGTATCAATGGTCCAGACTGGTGGTGATGGTGTTGGTATAATGGTATGGTGAAGATTTTCTTAGCATACATTGGGATGCTTGGTAGTAATATAAGACTGTTTAAATGCTACAATCTACCTAGGTATTGTGGCTGACCATATACCTCAATTTTATGACTATGCTACACACATCCTTTGGTGGCCACTTCCAGCAGGACAACACACTGTCATAAATAAAAAAAATACTATATATATAAAGAGAGAGAGAGGAGTGAAAAATATATATAGATAGCTCTGTACAAAAATGATTCAGGAAAGAGAAAGAAAAAGATATACTGTGGTTTATATATATATATGTCTTGGTATTCCATCAACCAGCACAGAGCGCGAGTTACTTACTCCAGTGACATGCCCCACCTGGTACTGAGTTGTACACCGGCTATGTGGAGCTTTTACCCACACGCGATCACCAAAGTCATATGGTGCTCATTCTTTTATCCGTTCAGTTGAACGAGTTGCGTCGATACCTCGTAGCCGGACTTTGTACCGGTAAATCATGTTGGCTGGCGCAGTTGAGAGTGATACATTATTGTCTCTAGGAGTAACATTGTACCAATACACTGCCTCCATTATGGAACACTGCTTCCTAGCAGTGATTCTTTTGATGCTCCGGTGACATCGCTCGATTATGCAATTTTCTGATTGGTCACACCATTCAGGGGAGGGAAGAACATTAGCATAGATTCTAGTCATTGAAGTAGATTTTTGCTAACTACTTTTTGGTAATTTTTCTTTGGCAGATCGCACACAAAACATGAACTTTTTTCAGGGTAACTGATTATCTCTTTCACTACACTCCCACCCCTCACTCAATTGTTGACCAGAGCCCGTGCTATCATGATCGACGAAAAATAGGCTGATGAACCAGTGGCCGCAGTCGTTCAACCAATTGAAGTCAAAGAGGGTCCGACACCAGCCATCCGTCATCATGGCGATGTCACCTACTATCGGTGCTCTGGGCCGAATCATTTTGCCAAAGACTGCCGCTATCAACGCGAAGAAATGCGCAGCGGGGTGGCGTATGCATCACAGAGGCAGGCGAAGTCAAATTTTCTGATTGGTCATGCCATTCAGGGGAGGGAAGAACATTAGCATAGATTCTAGTCATTGAAGTAGATTTTTGCTAACTACTTTTTGGTAATTTTTATTTGGCAGATTGCACACAAAACACAAACTTTTTTTCGGGGTAACTGATTATCTCTTTCACTACAATATGAATAGATGAATGCACACAGGCATAAATAACACATAGAAATGGTAGAGTATAAATACATCTACACCTTTATATAAACTGAAATAAGTAACTAGATTGAAAGGTATTTGTAGACTTAGGTAATGAACAGATGATATATATATATATATATATATATATATATATATATATAGAGAGAGAGAGAGAGGGGGGGGAGACAGACAGAGACAGAGATAGATAAAGAACAGATGCAGATAGATAGATCTGTTATGCTGTGGAAGAGATTCCCAAGAGGATGCTTCTATGATCATAACAATCATAACCTCTTCAAATTTAGATTCAAATACAATCTCCAACGGTTTAAGTGTAGCGTCAATCGACATCTCCAGTTGCCTTGATCTATCCACTTCCCTTCTCCACATCCTTTCATCTTTCATGCCTATCTGCTCTTCCTCCAACCCTTCTATAATCCCATGCGTGATAGTGGCCTCCAGCCTTGCTTGGGGTGATACGCTTAAAAAAAAAAAAACTGTTATCTATCCTATATATTCACATAATCTGCACTTTTTCCTCTTATGTTACTTAAATAGAAAAGATACTTATATAGAAACATCTTGAGATACATAAACACATACATTGATTCTGTGTTTTTATTTTTCAATTTGTTTTGGGATATCTATAATTTTCATATTTCAAAGAATCAAAAACAAAATACTACCATTCCTTGGCTGGTATTTCTTCTTTTCCTCTTTTGCTTTTTGTTTATCTAACCATCTAGCACACACATCTCTCCAGCAGCATCAACCAAAAATAAAACTAAAAAACTGAGAACAAGATTTGACCAAGCCCTAACAATCCCATCCTGCAGTTTACAATATTCTGAAGAAATGTAAGTAGAGAAATAGATTACATATCCATCCCACCCCTTGATAACTTTTGAGCTGTGTTTAGAAAGCAGCATGAAGATTTACATAAATGTTCTCCTTAACTGTCCAGGGAATGGTGCAATAAGGGTGAAGATAGATGGTGAGGTTTGTTGATGACTAATGAGGTAGTCAACTGCGAACACTGTACCACCAAATCACCTGCTATATATTGTCACCATTTTAATGTTGGTATAGTCACAGCTGCACCACAAAACTAAGATAGCTGTTTTGTCAACAATCCAATATGACTGATGTCAATATCATATTCGGATTGTCAGTGCATAATTTGGGCTTTAAAATCTTTGTGCTCAAAAATTAAGAAATATTAAAAATATTACCTCAGAGGAAATATGTGAAACTAAAATACATTTCTATTATTTTTCTCTCTTTTTCTCCTCTTTTCAGCATTTCTTTCTCATCTCATTCTTTTTCTGTTCCTCACTCTATTTCTTACTTTATCTTTTGTTCATCATCAATTTGTATTTTGTTTATTCTGCTATCATTTGTCCTCTCATTCCATTTTCTTATCCTCCCTTGTTAGAATATAAACATATATGATAATCCATTTCTGGTAAAGCACATAGGTGTACACACTGCCACATATATTGAATTGTTATGTAATATCAGTCCTACTATATGGCAGTTAATGCTGGACAATCCCCCCACAGATGAAGAAGAAACTTGAAGTAATAAAAATATGCTTCTACAGAAGGATACTGAGAATACTATTGACTGAAGATGAACAATAAAAAAGTTTTAGAGAAAAAATGGAAACAAAAAGTACACTTATAATTAACACCAGAAGGAGATAGTTAAAATTTCTAGGGCACATAATGGGGAAAGGGATCTTGGAAAATATGACACTCACAGGACATAGTGAAGGCAAGAAAAACAAAGGAAAACAGTGCATAACTGTGACCCAATGAGTGATAGCAAAAAGAAAAAAAAATACTAAGAGCTATTACACAGGAGAGGAAATTGTGATCACCAAAGTCCTGAAGGGACATGATATATAGAAGAAGAAGCTGCCCTTTGTGAAATGCATTTTTCCATATAAACAGACTAAAGTTATATTATCTAAATATGCTAGTTGAGCTATATTGTGCCCTGTGTGCATATCACTGCTGATAATACTGTAGATACTACTACTCATAATACTTGTAATACTTGTTCATAATATTAATATTTCATGTCATTTTGTTATCATGGTACTTAGTTTAACAGGTTATGAGCCCAGAACTTGTCTAATATTTGACAGTGATGGAAAAAAGTATAGAGCAGTTAACTATCTGTGATATATGAGACATCTCAAGTAATTAAGATCTAAGAAAATTAAGGAGCAAGATATATTTTTTTAGTTTAACTCTAATCACAGGTTTTATGATTTTATCTGTTACATTTTGCTCAGATGGAATATATATAAGTTGTATAGCACCTTATAGTTATCAGTACAAGATAATAAAGGTTACAGAGAAAATATTTCTGAAGATTTTGCTAAGATAGTTCAATGCTTCAAGGAGTCTTTCCTTAATAGTAGAAAGGGAACACTATTTGTATTCATTTATTATATATAGAATTAAGTTCTTTAAGAAAACTAGCAGCAGAAATCATTACTGATGATATGATAAGAACAGAAAATGCTGCCATATCTTAAAAAATTGGAGCAGGAACAGCCTATTAATAGCCTTGCTCTTGAAGGGACATCTGTCAGAATTCAAACCACCTACTACCACACTGTTATTGCTAAAAAAAGAAATGCATTAACATTTAATGAATTCAATGTTGTCCTAAGAAATTTTGAAGAGACAGAAAGAAAGCTACAAGACCAAAAAGAAATAAGTATAATGAGAACAGGAACAAAATGGCAAAATAAGAAATTAAGAAACAATATGTATGCAGTAAACAAGGACATAAAAATGTGAAATGACATCATAAAAATATATTGACAACTTTTTAAAATGGAACATTTTTTTTATTTTCAGTAGGAATGGATAACATATAATGTAAATAGTGGTCCATTGGTTGACTGCAGAGTGACAACACACATCATAATGGAAAAATTGAAAGTTTTGATAACAATTTAACTCCCAAAATCAGTTGGCATATGAGAGCAGAACAACATTGTTTTGAAGAACGTTAGTGCTCATATTTCTTTGTTGTATATCCTAACTTTTGATAACATCATTTAAACAGATTATTTTGTTCTGTACAAACAGCTACTGAGAAGGGTTCTACTACTGAATTCAGGCAGAATTTTGGTGAGTTGATATGACTTGATGATATAAGAATGAATACTGAGAGAAAAGGGCATTTGAACTTTCTCAACAATACGATTTCATTGATGAAAGTATTATGCAGAATGGTATGAAATTTTAAACCATTGTTAACACAAAAATACAATTAAACTCCAAGGTATTGTTGAAGGTATGAAAATTAAATAAAAACAATTTTGAGTGTGAAATTTGTACAGAACAAAAATGATGCAATTTGCAAATAGAAAACCAGATAAACATACAAATTCAGTTAGGAACTTATGCATTACTATTCAACTGGTTTATTAGATTCTATAGCTAAAGGCAATTTCCAGTAGGATACACACTTAGTTTTGTGGACAGTTGTTCAAGTTAGGTCATAATCTCTTTCCTAAGGCAAGTTATACTCTATAAGTCAAGAAGCTGATATTGCACTGTATTGGAACATATTAGGAGTGAACACAGTACAAAATTTGTGAAGCATTCAAATCACTTCTTATTAATGGTCATTCCCAATTCACCACATCAAAATGGCATTGCGGAAAGAGTTTGGTGACCTCTTTTTGAAATGGCAAGATATTTTATTACTGAGCTTGTAGTTTGTGAAATGTTTTGTATGTTGCCATGACTGCTGCATATATTTGAAACAGGTGTTACAATCCCAGAACTGAGAAAGCATCATTTGAAGTGTTCACTGGTACTAAAACAAATATTAACATACATATTTTTGCTATAATTTGTTTTTTAATTTTTAATCATTTCAACCCAAGAAAGGCAATAATGACACTAAGATAAAGGGTTACTGAGTGTTAGAGAATATGAGAAAAATATACTATTAAGGAGAGAGGACAATAAAAGAACAAGAATTAAAAAGACAAAATGACTAACATTGTATTTAAATTTTTGAAGATAAAAGTTGACTGGGAAACAAGAGGCCGGAAGATAGTTCCACAAGTGAGAAGTGTAATAAAAGAAACTGTTAGCATAGAACTTATGGTTGCATCTAACCATTTTAACTGTTAAATGATGAAACCATACTGCCAATCTAGTACAGCGCTGAAATTCATAAAGTCGAGGTACCATAGAGGAAAGTTCATCAGAACAATTACCATGAAAATTATTTATAGAAGAGGCACAAGGGAGCTTTCTTATAGCAGTGGGAAAGTGTCTGAATCCTACATGCAGAATAAAAAAATCCTTATGCCAATAGTAAAAAAAGCTATTTTTGTGGGTTATGACAACAGTAACCCAGCATAGCTTTTATATTTAAAAAATAAGATGTGTGATGCTTAGAATTCTTTGAGTTACTCATCCTTGTCTGCCAGGACACCTAAGTGATGTTCTATTCAAGACTATATAATGAAGGTATATAAACAGTTTCACTCTTTTAATGTGCCAAGATAGAGTAGTAACAACACAGAGTATGTTTCTACTAAGGTAGATTTCTTCCCCCTGGCAAATCAACTAGTTAATTTCAAACAAACCATGAGGACATGCACACTTACTATGACTAAACATGTTTTCATTTCTTTTTTTAACTACTATATAAATATAATTTTCTCTTTCTCTTCTTTTGTTAGCTATGTTGTTCTTTATATAAATATATATGTAAAATTCTTCCACATGTTGAAATTTGTTTCTCTTGAAAATGTTGAATTTGATTTTGTTTTTGAAAACATTGAATTTTGAAAGCTTTAATCTGCATCAGCAACTTCTCCCACTACAAACTCGTGATCAACAGCATTTCATCCATTTCAATCCTTTAGCACAACACTGCTACATTAATAACTTCAAAAGTGTGAATGATGGCCATGCATCCACTCATCCATGATCTGTTGATGAAATAAGGTACAAGTGTATTGATCTTGTAGGGATTACTCCACCTTGTCTACCAGGACAACTGCTAGGTGTCGTTCTTTTCACAACTCAAAAAGAAATGGCATAAACCTTTTCTCTATCTTTTTGCTAACTCAGAAACAGGATGCATTAGGTAACAAACATTTTAAGTGTTTTCCTCTGGGAAGACTTTGTTGCCCAGCAAACCAACTACTTAATTCCAAACCACTATGTGACATTTTATACCCACTCATACACACACACACACACATTCTAAATACATAAATATTTTCTCTCCTTTTTTTTACAGTTGTCTATAAATCTATGCTCCTAAATATATTTCTCCCTTTTTTTTTTAGCTATATTATTCTTGATATAAATATACAGGGTTTATGAAAAATAATTTTACAAACATTAGTGGCAAGTTCCTGACACTAAAACTAGGTAAAATGTTCATATAAACGTATCTCCAAAAGACCATCGTTGTACCTCAATGCAGCAACTCATATGTTCAAATACCCCCTGCTTGCTTCTGCACATGCATGAACCCATTGGATCATTGACTGGCAGACCCTTTCAAATACATCCACACAGTGATGAATGGTTTAACAGGCCCCCATGACATGTTGATGAAGTGTCTCTGCATTATTAATGTCTACTACATAAACCAATTGTTTTAGGTGGCCCCACAGGTAAAAATTCAAAGGATTGTGGTCGAGGGAATGTGCAGGACATAAAACCAGTCCTCCCCTACCTATTCATCTTTCCTGGTAATTGTCAGCCAGTGCATCATGAACAATGTGAGCCCCATCATGCATGAACCACATACATCTTCATATTAGCAGGGGTACATCCTTTAGCAGGTCTGGAAGTGTGTTCGAAATACAATTCCTGTAAGTTGTGCTGGGAGAACATACCTACCAGATAGTCACCTATAATTCCAGCCTACACATTAAACACAAACTGTTGCTGGTGCCTAGCCTATATTGTACCTTGGAGATTCTGATGCACCCACAAATGTTGGTTATGTAAATTTGTTATTCCATCTCTTCCAAATTCTGCCTCATTTGTAAACAATACTGAAGAAACAAATAACGGATCAGCAGTTTGTGCGATAAACCATTGGCAAAAATTCTTCCGTGGTGAGTGATCAGAGTAGGAAAGACCCTGCATACTTGCAAATGATACCTATACAGGGGCTGTTCTTGAACTACCCTCCATGTGGTACTATGAGATGTACGACATGCTAGGGCCACTTGATGTATGCTGATATTTGGATCATCTCTGACAGCCTGTAGAATATGTTCTTCATGGTCAGGCATACAAGTGGATCTCAGTCTTCCTTGATCCATGGTTTGTGATGTCATGGATGATGATAAACAGCAGCAAAGATTGAATGACTCAGCTGTCTTTGGTCTGGAAGCACAATCTGATACAGCTGTGCAACCTTGCATCCATTACCATTCATGTGGCCATATGTAAAAATCATATCTGCCTGTTCACAATACGAATATCCTGCCATTGTTAAATGGGGCACTTCTCAGTTAGCTCACTACTGCACATGCTAAATATTGAAGACAAAAGTGCCATAAATGTACACTAATGACACATGTAACCTAGTCTACATGACAACACAGCACCATCTACTGCCAACTTTCTTTAATCTTAATAACTTAAAAACGAAGGATTTGCGGACATATATTTATATGGACTTTTGTCCTTGCTTTGGTGTGCAGAACCCACCCACAAATTTTGTAAAAGTGTTTTTGATACACCCTCCATGTGTTGAAATTCTTTTTAAAATGATGAATTTTGAAAATCTTCATCCACCTCCCATTACAAACTGGTGGAAAACAGCATCTCATCCATTTCAATACTTTAGCACAACACTGCTAAACTAATACTTCGAAAGTGCGAATAATGGTAGCGTATCCACTCATCCATTACCTGTGCTGGTTGATGAAATAAGATACAAGTATATTGAGACTGGTCCTTTTTCAAAGGAAAATATTGGTGATTCAGGTGACAGGTTTGAATGTACTGAAAATAATCCTATTGGAGAAAGTGGTGTCAATTGGTGTCCAAGTTGGAATCATAATAAGTCTAAAGATCTAGATTATGTTGATGGAAATAACGATGACAAATGTGTGAAATACACTTTCCCTTATTATTACTCATTAGTTAATGTACCCAAGACATATCAGGAAACCATTAGACCCATTGTACCTTTTGATGCAAAGAAATACTTAAGGTCTAAGTTCAACATGAAAGAAATTACTTGGCTTCTTGATATACAGTTCATATATTAAGGCAAAGTAATTAGAATGAACCAGACTAGATAAAAAGAAAAATTGATAACCAATTTACAAATAGTAAACTCAAATCCACTTCTTGCGAAATGGATATAAATAAGATAGATGAAGATGATTATGAATTAGTTGATGATAAATTGTAAAGAAAAAAGTTGAAAGTTTAATTTACTTGACTAAATTTGTGATAAAATTGTTACAAAACCTGCTTATTTTACTCAGGAGAAACATGTCTTAGGTTATCTGAAACATACAAAAGATAAAAACTTTAACTTTCAAAAAGTCAGCATAACCCCTGTCTTTGATTGATTTCTGTGATGCAGACAGGAGTAGTTCTAAACATTGCTGCAGTAAAACTGATTATAGTTTCAAAATGTCAGCAAATATTTCATTGATATCTTGGAAAAGCAAAGTAAACTGCTGCATTATCCACATTTGAAAGTGAAGACACAAATTTAGTAGTCTCAACACAAAAGTCTAAGTTCTTAATATACTTACTGGACTATAACAAATTCTGATTTGTTCAGTTGTGCTACTATATATTGTGACAATCTTATAAAAAACTCTGTATAGCATAAAAGGTATTGTAAGGATGCAGAAGGTGCTTATCTCTCTTTGGTGGAGATAAGTTACATGACAGCTGCTTTATGACATCATTCCACACAGTAACCAAAGGGGCAGTCATTTTCAGTTCTCGAACAGCAACCAAACAAGAAGCTTACTTTCTCCTAGCCTGTGCCAAAGCTGAGGTTAAACATGCCCCCCCACAGAAGTTTACAAGCACATGGTTCCATTTCCCTTTGGGACATAGATGAATCTAGTTCATTTAAACCTAGAGCCCTAAAAATAGGTTCTTCAGGTCAGGAACATCTTCAAATTATATGTAAGTCCATTCTTTTTGTTCCACCTTATACTTTGTTATGTATATATATGTAATATATAGTTCTCCAGGTGGGACATGTGTATATATGTATATATATGGTTTTGTGTATGTTGTAGTATATAAAAGTATCTCTCTGAGAACAAAGTATGTTTGTCATTCATTTTCCTTTCAGTCATTCTGTTCCGTCCTCTCCATGAACTACAGTGTTGTTATAACATGAAAATAACAATGCCTATAACAGGAGAAACATAATTGGGAGAATAAATATTTCTTCTCTTGCTCTCATTATAATATCAACATAAACTATCATTTCATTAGGGTGAAGTGCAGAAAGGTGTTATACAACTTGTATATATTCAGATGAGCAAAATGTAGCAGATATATTTATAAAACCTGTGAGTGGAGTTTAACTGAAGAAATTTATCAATGCTCTCATAGTAATCCAACTTCAAACTTGTGTTTTGCATTGCTTAGATTTTAATTGTGGAAGTTGTTGGAGCATGTTCATGATAAATTTAAATGGGGTGTTACAATATAAACTTGTATGTAACTGTTTATTTCTGGTGATATTCATATATATATGTATTAAAATATATGCAAACTAAGTATAAAATGCAACACTCTATGAAATGCATTTTCCATATAAACAGGCTGAAGCCATATTGTCTCCACATGTCAGTTTGTTGCATTGATCTCATAATACTTCTGCTAATAACACTGCGATTGACTGATTTGTTTTTATGACTTAACCGGTTATTTAAAGCGAGAAAATATTTTTAGATTATAAGAATTTTTTGAAATAATAATGATTTACTGATACAAATCCTACTGATTAACCCATAGTTGGGGGTAGAAGAGGTGGATTCACACCTTTCCCAAAAATATGTATGTGTAAGTGAATATAACAAACCTGAATAGGATTGGATCTCGGCTCTTTGATTTCCAATTTGGAGCCATTATTCATTACACCACCTGCACATTCAAGCTTATAGCATCTGGTATTCCCAAGTGGTCAATCATCTAGGTACTGACCAGGCTCAAGGTTGCTTAACTTTGGCAAGTGTATGAAAACCAGTGTTTCAGTTGATAACACTATGAATACCACTGCTATTAATACTTGTAGATACAACCAATTATTTTGTTGTCATGTTACTTAATTTAACAATGCCCTTTTTCTTAATCTTTGTTTCCTTCACCTATTCCTCTTCTTCATCCTCAGGTTGTATTAATGAATCAGGAGCTGCCAATTAGCAATCTCAGATCCAAGGTAAAAGAAATGTTTCTTTCTTGCTGGATGAGAACATAGCAACCAATCTACCTCACTGAAGAAAATGAAAGATTAATTTTTAAAATGCTATAATCAACCAGTTCACTGCCAAGTATATTTTTTTAATTTTCTAACTCCTACATTGAGTCTTTCTCATAATAAATTCCTGAAAGTAGAAAGTTGACATTGTATATTTAAAACTGTTTTATTTTCATACAAATCAACCAGCAAGTGTATCAAAATAACTGTCTCATATATCTATGTATTAAAATAAAATATATTATTAATGTAAATGTGTATGCAATATCTTAAACAATAAGGCACAAAACTGCAAAAGCTCCTACTCTATATTTTGAGATTCTTGACAAAATTCACAGAAGGGTCTGTAATGTAAACAATCTTGGCCTAGCACATTGACTTCAGTCAATTTCTGATTGTCATGACATGGTTTCCTTCTGTCTTTTCTACAAATATCCTCTAGATAATTGTTCTGGTGAGTTATACTCCTTAGTCCCTTGACTGCATGATTGACTAGATTGGCAACTAGATCTCACCATTTTATTGTTGAACAAGCTAGATGCATCGATCAATTCTATTCTAATAGTTTCTTTTCTTGCACTTATTGCCTGTAGAACTCCCTCCCAATTTCTTGCTTCCCTACTACCTACAATCTTCAAAAATTAAAATGCAACATCAATCACCATCTTCTGTCTTCCTGAATCCTGTTCCTTTATTGTCCTCACTAAAATCTCCTCATTCTCTTTCACTCCCTGTAACCTTCTGCATCCTAGTGATATTATCACCTTGCTTGGGCTGAAATTATTAAAAACTGGTTGTAAGAGAACCAAATCTTAAGACAAAAATGTTAAAATAAAATTATCTAAAATCCAGAAAAACTAATTAAGCGATGAAATAATCCAAATAAGCACATATAAAATTATATATGAAATATTTTCCTCATATTGTGGGATGGACAATTTTTCTGTTACACCCAAGTATGTGTGTATATATATATATATATATATATATATATATATATGTGTGTATGTATGTATGTATATATATATATATATATTATATATGAGAGAGAAACTGTTTATATATGTCATGGGAAATAGTTGTTTTCAAAAATGTAAGACCTCTACATTGTCCTTCAGAGTTGCAATTATAATTATTATAAAATAAATAATTATTAGAAGCAAATAACACATTTGTTTACTTAATATAACTTTAAGAATTCAGAAATATTAAAAAATTCAAAATCCTTTTCTTAATTTCTAACTACCAACAAAAAACATTCACTAGTTGTCATATCACCCAGGTACATTTTCTTTATTCTCACAAAAAGTTGCCATCTTGTGAAAGAATAATACACTGTTGTACAATAAGTTATCTTGTCAGTGGCACAAAACTGATGACATGCTAAGATGAATAATCATATTCATGATAGCAAACAAGGTAACATGTGACGAATGCAGGAAAACCAAAGAGTTGTACTGTTTGTGAAGAAAATTTTTTAAATCTGTATAAATTAAGATTTGCTAAAAATGATCAAATTAGACAGATTCAAATTATAGTGGACATATTATTAGAACATATTCTATTAATTAATCAGCTTCAAACAAAGTAAAAACCACTTTTTATTGAAAATTATCAATAAGATACAATATCCTTTCCTACTGAGTAGATAGATACCAACTTATAATAAAATTTAATTAAATTATACTTCATAGAGAAATATAAAATTTGCACAGCATTTAAAACCTATATCAAATCATTAATCTGGAAAGTTTCAGCTTTTAGTTTTAAGCATATATAGTTATTAAGTTATTAGAAATTTTATACTCTTCAAATAACAAATTTAAATAGCACTTATCATTTTTCATTTAAATATGCATGTGTATTCATGTATCTACTACTATGTACACATGCTAGATATAAATAAAAAAAAAACATATCAAGTAGTCCAAGTAACTGTCTTAGAAAATGTCTTAGTAAGAGGAGTCATTAAAAGATCCTTCCTGTTGTATGAAAATTGTCTTTATAAGAAAAAACTGAACTAAAAAAATAATTTTTGTAAAACAACTCAACAATTTCCTGAATATAAAATTTTGGATTTACACTTTATCTGTTTTCGCCTTTTCCTTTTCTTTGTGGGCAAGTTAAATATTTTGACAAAAACAAATTTTCACCCCCTCAACCTTCCACAAAGGCTTTCTGGATCAAAGTAGTTAAAAGTAGTAAGAATTTACTTCAGATGTGAACAAATTCATTCACAAAATAAATTAAAAACAAAAATATTTGAAATTTGGATACTTTTCAGATTCTCTTCCTTATGAATCAGATGATTTATACAAGTGACATTTGTATTTCAAAGATGCACTTTCAATAATTTACTTTAATGACACAGAAAAAAAGCACTTTAAAAAATATTAAAAGAATTTTTGATTGTTTCTATGATGGCTGCACCCAAATCAAAAATAGATAGTAAAATACACTTTTTTGCTTTATTTTTAATTATTTTTCCCCTAAAGATCATGATTAAGCATAGAGTTTTTGATTTGTTGAGTCTTCCTAATGAAATTGTTAATGAAGCATGAAATTTTTACTGAAATTTAGGGGAATAATTACTAGCAGGCTGTGCATATTTCAATTTAAAAGAATTCAAATTCATGATGAAAATAAGGAGCATTACTCAGAACAAGGAGATGCTCATGGCTTGATGGTTAATTATATGGAGAATGCAATCAATGAACTTTGGTTAGGAAATATTGTACTCACTTCACACTCATGCCCTTGGGAAAGACATGAATCCACTTCTCCCTCTAACTATAGATAACTAGTATGGCATTGTAAAGAAAAACAGATGAATGTTTAGCCTTGTAGTGAAGCTTTATTCAATGAAATTTGACTGCTGTCCATAAGTGAGGTTTGATCATTTCTTTCAGTCAAGAAGTTTGAAGGAGAAACAACTATGATTGCCTTCACCACAATCATTACCTGGGTCAAGCAATATTTTTAAAAACAATATATTTCAGATATATAAAGATTGTATTCAGTTATTATTTGATTATATCTACTTTCTAAAGCTAATTTAGCATATTATTTTTAATTTTCAATAAGAAAATGCTTCTAAAGATATTCCATGTTCAAAGCTGCCACAACTCTTACAAACTGTATGGTAGGGTTTTTGAGAAACTGGTAAAACATATCAAACTATTCTACAGCTTTTACAGAGAAATAATTGCTTCCTTGTCTGCTATGAAGAGAATTAACCAAAGATATGAGAGAAGGAACTGTAACAACAAAATGTTCCAGGAGACTAAAAGAGATGATGGATTTATCAGAAGACTGGTTTTAAGGAACAAAGTGTAAACACACATTCAACTAACTATGAAGTTTAAAACAGAAATAGTCAACCATCTAGGTGGATAGTGGTCAGAAGACTGAACAAAGTTTTAAATCCAGAAAGAATGCTTGTTGTCTTGTTCAAAACCCTCCCCAGTCTTTTGAACAGGAGTAGAGATTTATCCCTTGTTTCCTGTTTAGAAGTGGGTTTCTTGCTCCTTCTAAATCCTTTTCATTCTCTTTCGCTTCCAGTAGCTTCTTGTGTCTACAGTGGCATTATTGCCGTGATGAACTGATTTAAAAAAAATAAAATAAAGACAAAATATCCCATGAGAGTTGCAAAAATATTAAGAATTTGTCCAGTGTTACAGGACCAAGTAAATGTCTTAGGCACATAGTGTCAAGTGATTAATTGATTTTTTTGTTTTTTAACAGCTTATCAACCCTTTGTGGGTTATTTAAAGCTAAATCATATTTTGGATTGTAGGAGGCTGTTTACAGTACCTGGTGTTTCACAAGACTAAATGAAAGCAAGAGAAGCAAGGGAAAACAGCAGGTAACCTACTTAAAGAGTTTGTGTGGATGAATGACAGTACAGGGACAAAGAGAGATTGTAAAGGGTTAAAAGTTACTTAGAGCAACAAAAGACATGGATGCCCATCTCCAGAAAGGGCTGTTATATAAAAGAAGTGTCAAATATTTTACTGAAACTTATTTAACTTGTGAATCTACATTTAATCCAGAATTTAAATATGGATAAATGATAAATCAAACAATATAGTAATCTAAATCCTTTTCTATATATTTTGAATATATAATAGTTAATAGATATTTTAACAAGAACTACAAATGTTTTAGTGAGCAAATGTTTCAGGAAGTTTATAATAAATAACAAATTAATCATGTTTCCAAAAGAAATAAAACACATTACAATTACAAAAATTATCTAGTACTTTATACTAACTTCTTTATTATTTGAAACAGGCAAAATTCTTTTTGGTAGTGAGGAATAGAAATTCAAAATAAAGGAATGATCAATATTTGCCCACTCAGTCTGATTTTTCCTGATCAATAGTTTCTGGACAGTTATCTTCACTTTCTTCTTCATTTCAAATTTGATTGGTTGTTTTTCTCAAGTGTTTCTTCAATTCAATGATGTTTTTTTCTTTTATCTCGTTTGGATAATTTGTATTTCTGACCAGATTTTGCTCTATCTGAAAGACCTTGTTTCTGAGGGTACCATTTATAAATTTGTTGCATACTACTGGGCAATATTCCTTGTATAAAGGCAATTTCCATTTAGGATTTGCATTTGACTTTTCAGCATTTATCAACTGAAACATATAACATCTAGCAATAAATTATGCAAATGGATTAAAATGAGAATTTTAATTTGTTTTTAAGCAATATAAACCTAATTTAAATTCTCATTTTACTAGGTTATATTTAAGTGCCTAAAGCATTTACTCAGTAAAATTCTTGTCATTCTTGTTAAAATCTCAATTATTATTATATATTCAAAATATATAGAAAGATTTCTAGATGAATATATTCTTTGATTTGTCATTTATCTATTTAAATATTAAACTAAATCTAGAATCACAATTTTATAATTTAAAATGTACTTAGCATTAGCTGCTAAAAACATTTGCTTGAGTCTATATAAGACAAAGATTCATTTTTCCAGATGAAAACCAGTCTGAGTTGATCAACAATGTTCCTGAAAGATGTAATATTAGAAAATAGTTATCTGAATTGTCTTTGTCTGTCAAACATGATAGGGAAGGTATTTTGGCATGAAATAATTACTCAACCATGGTCATGTGGTCGAGTGGTTAGAACATTTGCTTTTTTGACCATGAGACCCCAGGTTTGAATCTCACCAGTGCCGATTTGTCAGGAAGGTAACTTTTTGATGTTATTGGTCTGAAGGAGGCAATCCCAACATGCAGCACCTTTGGAAAGTGCCTGAAAACCATATCATGGGTTGACCCAAGCCTTGTGAGCGAAATTATGTAGGCAGAACTCTTGAGGAGTCATTGGTGGTTGTGATAGCACAAAATAACAAATTGTTGTGACTGAGGGTTTGAGCGTGCTGACCTTCTTCAAATTGTTGATCACGCTAGATAATGTGCTCTCTCCCAGAAACTGTAACAAATGTGCCTGAGCATGTGTCTGTAACAAGGATTAGATAACCACCCCAGTAGATGGGCATCCTCGGATATGAGTGGCCAGCCACTCATATCCTAATTACTCAACCAAGGAGATTTCATGGTGAATTAGTGAAAAAAAAAATATTTGTAAAATTTATAAAAATATATTTGCAAAATACCAGAATGTTCTGCATTAT
Source organism: Acanthosepion esculentum (assembly GCA_964036315.1). Lineage (NCBI taxonomy): Eukaryota > Metazoa > Mollusca > Cephalopoda > Sepiida > Sepiidae > Acanthosepion > Acanthosepion esculentum. The sequence continues at coordinate 24,547,725 of OZ038483.1, read as the reverse complement.
GAATTATTTCTCTCCTAATGGAAATGTCTTCAAGCAGGAAAATTATCTTTAGTATTTTGTTAGATCCACTAAAATCTGTTTTTACAGAAAACAGTTTTGAAATCTTCTGAGCAGGCCAGTCACTGAATATGAACCCATATGGAATTTATATAAAAAATAGCATGTAGAAAATTCTCTAAAAAAGATAGTTTCTGGAATGCTAAGAACAATGGGATTCTCATCTACCTGCTGATCTTTTGCCTAAGTAGAATGATTGCTCATGTTGAGCAGCTGAATTTTGCTAAAAGTGTTCAGATTAAATATTAATCTACCTTGTCTTTATGTTTATTGTTTGTATCCATTTATATATTATTATAAGAGCATTCATGTTTAATTTATGGGCAAAATGTTAATGATATCTGCCTGGCTCATATTTTGTTTTGCATAGGAGTGGATGTATTTATGAAACGTTGAAATATGGCGGCTTATGATTTATGCATAAAATAATGCTCTGAATATTATAGTCTACATCAGTGTTTCTCAGCCAGTATTCTCCTGAACCCTAGGGTTCCATAAAAGGTTGTTAGGATTTCTGTAGGAAACAGTGATAAATATGCTAATGTATCTTTTAGTCATTTTTATTTAATTTTATATTAATAATTTTACTATACACATACAGCATATTGGTGGAACATCCATGGTTATTATAATAAAGGTTTCAACCTTGTATATTATTTAAATTTATAATAATCATAGGAAATGTATTTACTGATATTTATATAGTGTCAGTGTGAAAGCGCCTACACTGATTAGTAGACAGTATGTATGTGACAGATTTGTGTATCATTGAGTGACTTATTTGAGTACAGGTCATATGCACAGTGTCCATATATTATATTTATCACATGAACTAAAATAAAAATATAAAAGAGATATAATAATTTTTATGCAGGAGTTCTCAGAGACATAAAAATTATTTCAAGGGTTCCACAAGAGTAAAAACACTGAGAAATGCTGGTCTACACTATAATATATATGTGTGTGTGTGTGTGCGTACAAGTGTTTTCTTTTCTGGACACAAAGTGTGTAAAAACTGTCCAAAAGTTCTGTATATCCGAGCACCTTTGGCTATTCTTTTAGACATTATCAAGGGTGACATTTATTTTTTATTTTTAACTGAATGTGTGGGTTTTTTATGTATGTATCTGAAGTTATGGGAATGTTTTATTTTACAAATATCCTCAAAGATTATTGCATGCCTGCACAACTAAAGTTCTTTTCTATGACCATAATGGCAATAGCTACACCCAAACTAATGGTGTTAGTATGAGAAATCCCTTCAGCCCATGCTTCTCCAACTACTACATGTTCCACATAGAAAACATGATATTTAAACAAGTTACTAAACCCAAAATATATGTTCGCTATGTAAAAAATATTTTTATTTTAGTGCAAAACTTGGAAGAAGAAATTGATAATCTCAAAACAACATTCGAAAAACTGTCCTTAACTTTACCTATGAACTTAGTCAAAAAAATAAATTCCCATTCTTAGATGTTCTCAAAGAATTCAGTAATAACACATTCACCAATCCATTATCCAGAAAACCAAATAGCAGAAACTCTTGCCACCTGAATTTTAAGAGTGAATGCCCAGTTGGATATAAAATAGTAGTTATAAAAAATGTCCTAAAGAGAGCACATGTGATGTTAGTTAACAAAGGTTTTCCTAACTACCTTATTGGCCACCAGATTAGACTATTTCTTTCTAAAGTAACTAATAGCGATACTGAAGATACAGATAAAAACAATAACACTAACATCTTCTACAAAAGCCAAATACATGTTAACTATAAGCAAGACAAATTTTCTCTTAGAAATATCATAAAGAAATACACAACCCCAGTTGACCAGAACAAGAAAATTAAATTAAATATCTATTGCAAAAAATTTGAAACAGCTAGTCTTATCATCAAAAATAACACACCTGCAAAATCAAAACTCCAAAGAACTAACATTATTTATGAGGTCAAATGCCCCTTAAAGAACTGTGTTCCTGATCAAAAAAAACTTATAAATAATTATATTGGTCATATTACTACATGCCTATCTAGACAACTCACATTACACCTACCTGACCATAGCTTAATTAGGGCACATTTAAACACACACAAAAACCTATAAAACTCCATCCAAAACATACTAGTAGAAAATACAAGTATAACAGCCTCATGCACATGTAAACAAAGATTATATATAATGGATGCCCTAATAATAAAAAAGGAAAAGCCAACACTCAATAACATTAACTATGATCATGGCCACAATGTACTGACCATGTTTGGAAGATAAAACATTCACATAAATTCAGATACAAGCATAAAATAACCCACACATTCACTAAAAAAAAATTTAAAAAAAATAAAAAACCCTTGATAATAGCTAAAAGAATAGCCAAAATTACTCATATATGTAAAACTTTTGGACAGTTTTTATACACTTTATGTTCAGATAAGAAAACACTTGTACAAACACAAGAAAATAAAAAGCTTAATCACAGTAACTTGTCAGTCTTCTTTAATGAAACCTTCTTTAATATAACAGTTCTGGAGAAGAAGCTGAGTGAAACTTCCTCCTTACCAATGGAATATGAAGAAAATAAGTTGAACCTATGTACATGGCATGGCAAGAGTCCTAAATGTTAAGGTCTGAACTGGTCAAACAAAAAAATGCAGTTTGTCTGAACATCTGCCATGAAAATAGTGATAAAGCTGCAAAAGGCTAACAACATTTATGTCCCACTAAATATGCATTTTCAAATACCTGGCATACATTTTCTAGTAATGATACTTGGCATTGTACAGGGTAAGTTCCTTACCTTTCTTCTACAGTATAATGTTTCTATCCTTTTCATTTAATCCTTCAATAGGATTTGAACCCACAACCATCTACTACTGTGCCTGCCATTGTGCTACAGTACCTATATGATACTTATATGAAAGAAACAATGACCAAAATATTTAAGCTAATTGAATTGCTTTATTTGTAACAATTTTGTTAATGCTATTTCATGGCAGATGTAAATCTCACAAAGAAATGCCTGTTGCTAAGTAAATGCTTTATTTTATCATTTCACCCCAAGCAAAGCAATAAAGACACTAAGATGCAAGGGGTTACTGAGCTTGGGAGAATATGAGAAAAAGAAAACATTATTAAGAGAGAACAAAAAAAAAAGGAATTAAGATGACAGAAGATAATGATTGACATTGCATTTACATTTTTGAAGATCAAAGTTAACTTTTATAAAAGAGACTTAACCTGCACAAATTTTGGATATGATTGCTAGTATTAAATAAAGCATAGATCATTCAATTTTTTCATTCAGTTTTATTTTGTTATGCACAAAATTTGTCTCATTCATTTTTAGTAGTAATTTTTTCTGCTTTATTTAAACAAACTCAATAAATATAAATAAATCCATTGAACAAAACAAATTACATTATTTTATGAACAAAATGAATAAATATTTAATCAGCAAAACATTTAGATTGTTAGATCTTCAAAATGTTCTATTAAAAATGTCAACATTGCTTACTTACTTATACACTATTTAATTCCCTTTACTACTAAACTGTGATGAAAATGTGTAGGTAGTTACCACTTACAGGTCAGAAAAAGGCTTTATTTGAATAACTAGAAATTTAATTATAAAAGTCATAAAAACAATTTCTTATCACAATATGCACATTAGATATCTCCATTAAGCAAGAACTGCTATGTCTGTCAGTCTCCATCTATGGCGAGGCAATTTTTTTATATATTTGTTTCTTTGCCTTCTATGGAAAATTTTCAAAAATGTAAAAAGAAGTGATGTTTCATAAATTGTATTTTTAAATAAAATCATTTATTACCACCAACGTTAACCACCTGATGAGATGTCTTTAGACATTGAAACAAATTTGCATTTTTGTCGTGTTAACTTGCATGTTCCAATGTAACAGTTCATAATAAATATCTATTGCTCTTCTCTTGTATTGAGCCCTTTTTTAAATTAATGTTATGAATGTTTGAATTTATATTCTTTTCATGTGTTTACACACACACATATATATATATATATATATATATATATATTATATATATATAATACCAATTTGTAATTGGTAGGGATTATTCCCAGGAGGATATTAATCCAATGAGAGCTCAATATAAGCTACAGAGCAATATATAATATTTGTTTCTTAAAAACTTTCAGTCTGAAGAGATGAATATAAAAATTTTCATGAAATAAATTATAAGTGGATTTATGGATTTTTAAGGAGTTTTCTTAATTTATCATTATATATATATATATATATATATATATACTCAACAATCCTGTCAAATTCGATGTATGAGGGTCAAGCAGATCAGTTCCCAGGAGCTGATAGCCTGACACCAACATATGAGATTTGATTACAGTGGTGAAGGTTTTGTGCAGAACCATCCACACTTTTTGAAGAGCCGAATATAGAGACCTGGTGCACTACATGCCACAAGGTCCCCCAAATGACCCTCCGCAGGTTTTGAATTCAGAGTTGTCCTCCTAGACCAGTTGCCGTCCAGGGCTATAGAACCCAGTCTGTCCTGCTATTTACCTATATACTAGAGGGAGAAGAAGCAGATTCATACCTTTCCCAAGGGTATTTGCATGTAATTAATTGTAATGGATCCGACTGGAATTCCAACTCAGCTCTCTGATTCCTCAATCCAAGCCACTATCCATTACTCCACAATGCCTCATATATATATATATATATATATATATATATATATATATATATATATATATATATATATATATATATAGTGAATGCATTAAGAATTTTAAAATATTTTTAAGCATAATCCATTTTTAGAGATCAGAATACAAGATAGTCATAGTTGACAAAATTTATAACTTTGTTATGGAGCCTCCCCAATGCTTGTTTGATTCATCAATTTCTTTGTTCAGAGAACCATCCAGGGAGATTGTGCTATCCAAGTATTTGAAGGTATCAACATTTGCAAACTGGATGCCATCTATGGCGATAGCTGGTGTATGGGTGTGCAAGTTGATAAAGTACTTCTGTCTTGCTATGACTAATTATCAGGCCAAACAATTTTGAAGCTATGGAAAATTGATCCAGTATCAGCTGCAGTTTGGATTCCCCATGAGACATGATGGTGCAATCATCAGCAAAGAGATTCTCCTGAAAAAGATAATAAAGGTCAAAAAGGGTGCCATCCAGATGGAGTGGTGTGCTGAGGTCTTGGTCAGGGGTTGTTTGTGTGTGTGTGTATGTGCAAGAGCTCGACTCAGCACTCCCTACCACAAACAAACGGGATGATCAAATACTAAATTTTTAAAATTCAAATGCAAATACTTCTCGCGATTATTGACACAATTGGAAATACAAATATAAATAAAAGTAATTTTATTCCCGATTCCAAAAATACAAAAACAAAGAAAAAATAGGCAAAAATCTAAATATAAATGCTTTTTCACACAAATACAAATGGTCTGAAAAAGTATTTAAATACAATTCAAATACATTTTTATTTAATCTGCAACTACTAATAAGCAGCGAGCACTGACAAAACCTGAATTAAAAAATGTCAAGACTAGAGCAATTCATTTCATCTATTTGAATTATTAAAGCAGGCTTGGTGATCCAAATTTTGTCAATAGCACCATCCATATTTATATGTCCAAATTCTTCATTTTTGATGCTTAATAAAGCCAAATTCTCTAGGTGTTCCTGACCCATTGTGCTTCAGAGATGTTTCTTTTATTAATTTTAGTTTGCTGAAAGAGCACTTACAGGATGCAACAGAGACAGCAACAGCCAACAGAATGCACAATGCTATTTGTAAATTGCGGAACACATCATTACCTTAATATATTGTGAAGTTGAAAAGCTTGATTGGGGTTTTTGGTTTACCAAAGGCACTGTTTTTTCTTTTTGTATTTAACATTCAGCAGTCTAATTTCACAACTGAGTTCTATTCCATCAAAATCACCCAATGCTGCAGCAGCTACTTTACATTTTTCTACCTTGTCTTTGTTCAAGTCAATGAGGCTTTCAGTATCCAAGAGGAACTGAAATTGCTCATGTAACCGACTCAACCTTGTAAATTGATCTTTCAGTTCTGTATTCAACCTGTCCAGTACTGCCTTCAAGGTAACATCCATTTCTTCTCTCACATTTAGAGGCTCATCTTTTGTCTTCTCTCCAGCTATTCTTTTTTTATGACGCACCCTTCTCTGTTGACCATTGTCAATAACCCATTCTAAGCACTTTTCCTCACCTTTTGCAATTGAGTTTTTATAGACAGAATCCTGTTCACTCATAACAGATTGTTGCAAACTTTGAATGTCAGCTCAAGCTTCATTCTAGGGCACTGATGTCTCTTCTGTACTTGGTCGATAGCAGTCATCATGTCATCCCAGAAAGGTTGCATTTTTAGAAAGATGAAAGTTTCATGTGCAGCAAGCAGATGGCATCACTTCCTGTGCCAACCCTCCATATCCTTCAACAATTTAGCTATGTTATCCAACGTCGATTTTACAATGTGAACAGCATCACGCCTAGCACTCAACCATGTATCAGGAGACTGCTTTACAGCTGTCCCTCGTGTCTCCAGTTTTTTCCGCCACATTGTTGAGCTGGAAAATAAATTGTACAATTAATCAAAAACTCGAAAAAATGATATAGCAAACACGTGTTTTGATGCTGCATGCACTACTACAAGGTTCAAAAAATGGTTGTCACAATTCACAAAGACTGTTTTCGGGTTTCTCTATATGTGTTTCTGTACGCTGGACACCTTCCCAGCCATTGTTGCAGCATGTCATATATCTGTCCATGACAAACATTCAAATCAAGACCATCTCGTTCCAATTTTGAAGTAATTTCTTCTGTAACATTCACGGTGTCTTTTTTATAAATTTTAATAAAATTAATGAACACTTCCTTGACTACAGCAGTTTTAGATTCATTGTCAACATCAACAAACCTGGGAATTTCAAACATTTGTTCATTGTGAGAAATATCAGGAGTTGTGTCGAACATAATCCCATAGTATCTGCTTACTTTCACTCTTTGTAGGATACACTGATGTACTTCATTACCCTAGTAGCTCAATAAATTCATTCTGTATCTTGCTAGATAAAAATGTTGCAGAATGTGGATATGAATTGATGTAATCCAAGTGACACTGCAACAGGTCATACTTGCTAAGTAGTATAACAAGTGCAAGAAAATTATCGGGATTATTACTTGATACAATAGCTTCTCGGTGTCCATAAAATAAATGTCAGATGTTGAGTCTCCAAAACCTTAATACAATCTACAAAATGCAGAAGATCCTTCCACAAATGCTTCTGTCCCTCCATATCCTTCATTATTACTCTGTTCATTTTAGACCCCTTCTGTTATGCGTCTCTCAAAGTCTTTTCATGCAAGAAATGATGCACAGTGAAAATTTCCCAGTTCATGTTCTGGTATTCTTTTGTTGCATTTTTTCCATTTTTAAAATTCACAAGATTTTTCAAATATCGTGCTTTGATTGACTGGGGCTGGCGAAAACAATAAACAACAAAAACAATACACTGCATAATTTTTAATAGAGTACAACAACAAATTACATGGAATCGTAGACTCATCCTGTAGTTTTTTTTTAAACCAGTAATTCATGAAGCTTTGGTTGACACCCACATGTTTTGTGCTTGTTTCACTTCTCATTGCTTCTTCGACCTATCGACTCTCAATAACTTCCCGATCTTTTGTAACTTTGAAAGGGTCGTCTTTGTTCTGAAAAGCTTTAGCACTCATCTTCACCATTTGTACATGTAGATCATCAGAAATTTGTGATTTATCACAATTTACATCAAAATTTAAGCAACCTACATCTTTAATTTCATCATATTGTGCATGTTCATCAGATTGGCAACACTCCACTGAGTCTGGTGCTGTGTCCGTGTAGTCAGAACCAGTGACAAACAAATGGGGGAAACAACGTGATTGTCACTATCTCCATCTGGACGTAGCATTTTTAAAAACTTCTTCATAACTTGACTGACTTTCTGTAGATCATTGAATTCTCATCTCCTATGATTTCTTCCTTCAGCACCAGATTCTTTCTTTCGTTTGTTGCCCATGTTGCTCAATTCTTTAAATTTCTGCCTGAAATAGTATAGCTGTCCCCCTCAGTTATATAAAGATCGTGAGGCTACTTTGTCTCATACGGGTGTTTATTGTTAATTGAAAGACAGCACCATAGAGCCTTAAGGGGAAAATGCCATAACACCATGACACTGTTTCACCATAAAACACTGTGATAGCACCACTGTAAAGACTGAAATAAACAAAAGAGGTCAATATCAGAATCTATCCTAACAGCTGAATACATATATACATTGCAATAAAGCATTTTTTCCTATATTCTCAGTGGGAGTGCATGGTTTTCTGGAATAAATATCAAAGACCTTCCTTGAGTTTCTTAGCACAGTATAATCATATAATAATAATATTATTATTATTATTATTGCAGTGAAGGCTACAAAAAACACCCTGCAAAGCTTTTGCTATCACTAATGACAACCAAAATTGTGTCCTAAAACTTGTGAATCTTTTCATATCAAAATCCTGTATATGAGAATATATGGCACTGAGTTACAATAAGATCATTATGTCTAAATCTTTTATATATTCATTGAAATGTTATGATCTATCAATTCAGGTGAGGAGAAAAAATACCATTATTATCATTTTACAAAGAAATGCTGGGTTTACCATCCCAGGATTACATCTTAAAACATTAATATGGATTAGTTTTCAATCTGTGCCACAACCAAGGGAAAACAGAATTAAACAACACTCTTTGTTGTTTCGTTATCATATTTCATGTTTTGGCTGGTATGCGCTTCCATCCACACTGTGCATGTTTGAAGAACTACTGAGCACTGTCACCAAAATAATTCATGATGCACTGTTAATGAAATAAGTATCTGTGGGCAATTAAAAAAAAGATATTAAGGTAAATAAAAGTATATTACAGTAATTAAAAAGGAGGACATTTTAAGTCCTCTTTTACCACAATATATTGATTTTCTGACTTTTTCACCAATAAAACTTGGTCTACCCTAAACTGTTCTTAATTTTTCACCACATAAATAAGTTTGGTTAGATTGGGTTGAGTGAGTTAGGTGAGATTTTTACATGTTTTTAGTGAAAATATTGGAAGTGGAACATTTTGCTTGCAATTAATAAACTTTGTGTTCCATGATGGTTTGCTCTAGGGTGGCTGCCTCTCCCTGCACCCTCCCCCCCCAAACCCATTATCCACAACTGTAGAGATGGTATCAAATGCAGATCCCTTCCTCAAGACCTTAAGCTGCATGAGACAGCAGACACATAAACAAATTGTTGAAGAGAACTGGGGCTAGGACACAGCCTTGTTTCACACTGTTGGTGATTTCCAGTAGTCCCTTATCTCTTAGTGGCTTTATAGCTATCTTGGGGTGAAAGGAAAAAAAAATTAAAGTCACTGATATTGGTTTCATTGCCTTAACAACTTGATTTGTGCTTTGTCTGGAATTTGATCAGGTTATGACATAACCTCAACATTTTCAGCTTCAAAGAAATATTTTATCCTTTTTGTAGTAAAGATGACCTGGGGACAAGAGAGATTATTTTACAGCCTGAGAGCATGTTTATAAACTGCAGCATTTACTTTGCCATGTAACTGAGTGAATCAATAACAGCATCAGAGAATATTCACTACACCAATACATAGCTCTTTTCACACAATTGGGAAGTAATTTCTCTCCTTTATGCTGTTTGAAATACTGCTTCTCATCAGAGCCAACTAAATTAAAGTTACATTCATCACTAAAGGACACTCTTGTCCAATTTTCATCAGTTCAGATAACATGTTCATTTTCATTTATTCTAGCTTTTTGGTTTTTCTTGCTGGTGAGGAATTTGACAACAGGAGAACATGCATGAAGCTCTTCATCATATAAATGACACAACACTATCTACTGAGACACTTTAATTTCTAATTCTTTGGTTACTTGATTACCTACTGCTATATCAAAACAGTCCACTATGGAGGGTTTTTGAATTGCCTGTTTCTGCCAAGGAGTTATTTTGTATAGCTGTTTTGGTGTTTTAGTTCACTTAAAGGAGCCAGTATCATCATAAAGCTTCAATAGTCTAGAAATTGCACACTTAGATCTATGAACTTTTTTGTAACAGCAAAATTCATTGAGATTTTAGTGTAACAACCTGACATCTAAGTGATACATCAAATTTGCAATGGCTTGCCAGCATCATAACTTAGAAAAATATGGAACTTTGTAATTTTTAGAATTACAATGATGCCATATTTTGTTGGGAGTTATAGTTTTTTAAAGTTGCTCATAAATACAAATGACTGTTTTTGTTCTCCAATTTTACATACAACACTTTTTTATAATAAGCAGTTTTTGTTCTATTAGTTAGTTATGTGCCATATGTGATACATGCTTAGGTGATCATATATCTTTTGATACATGACTGACGAGGCAGATTTTTTGCCATTTCTTTCTGTGGTAGACCAGTTGCCATCCAAGGCTATAGAACCTGGTCTGTTCTGCTATTTACCCATAACTGGGGGGAGAGGAAGAGGATTTATACTTTTCCCAAGGGTTTTGTTCTATAGCTTTCTTTATGAAAAGTTCTTTGTTGTATGCAAACTTACTATATTATCGAACTTATTTGTAAGAATATTTACTGCAATTTTATCACAATAAAATCTGTAGAAGGTAAAAAGCTTTCATTTTTCAACTTTCATTCTCTGATATATATATTGTAATTTTTTAATTCTTTAATGAAAGTAAGACTTGTTCTTTTTGAGTGCCTTCCATTACTTTTCATGATTTAATTATTTTTATACATTTTTAATTTTTCTAATTCTTTTCAGTTCCATTGTTATGTTATTCTGATACTTTTTTTGCTTTGAGTGCCATTAAGCATGCTTTGTGTTACCATAACAATGGATTTTCTCATTACACAGTAATAAGATGAACATTATCCAAAGGGCAAATTTAATGGTATGGAAGGAGAAACAATAACAATTTTTACACTCCCTTACTCCCACTTAATGGAAAAATTGAAAACTACTAGAAAAACTTAATAAAAAATTCATCAAATTTTCCTTGTTTGTCATATTCAACAAAAAATGTCTGAAAGAAAGGTTGCTGCCCAAATATGTGTGTGTGTGTGTGTGTCCTATGATTTTTACACATATTTTAAATAGCAATCCAACAATGTATTTAATTATCTATACTAGATTTTGCCATATATACATATATTATTTTTATTCTCTACTTTTCTTCTACTTACTCTTCTCTCTCTTTATCTATCTATTTATCTATCTTTCTATCTTCCTAACTTCTAAAAAGACTTTTGATCAGAAATGGGCCATCATGTCGCTTTCATCCTTTATTATTTCCTTCCATCCCCCCATCCTTTATACACAAAGAAAGAAACAGATATCTTTGATAAAAGTGCACTATGAAAAACTTTCAGTAAAATACACAAAGCATCATTGCTAGAAGCCAGCCATCTTCTCTGCACGATTTCCCAAACCCATAAAAGAGTCACATAAAGCCTGAATTGGAATCGGAACTAGTGATTGAATGACATCGGAAATGCTAATAACTAGCAATCCGCAAAAAGTGAAATAATGATATAATTCAGATGAGGCACAGTTTAGTGTGCTGTATGTGCATCAATGCAAAATACACATTGACACAATAATGAATCATAAGATGAAATATAAGGCCATGGAATTCGAGTCACTGTCTTCTAGTTGAGATGCTAAGTCACAGACAAATACAGATAGACTGGATTTAGACATGAGTATACAATTTTAGAATCTGGTTGTAATTTTTTGATGGTAAAACACATTGTTCTAAAGTGAAGAAAAGTTATCCAAAATAAATATAAATTTATCCAAAATGTTATAAATTCATGATATAAAACAATAAAAAACGGCTAATATGCATATATGAGGAAAAAGTTTTTGGCATTGATTTCAAGAAATTCCAAGAGAGCCTAGATATATAATAGTTCTTAATTATACACAAATACCAAAATTATCACTTTCATATATATCCCAAGAACAATTTTAGGGAAAAAACTATGACACAATGTTAAAAGTTTTCATGTGACATGTTTTGGCCTTTAGGGCTTCATCAGGCTAAAAGTGATGTTTATGTTAATGTAACTACACATGCACATGAAAGAAGGGGAATACTGTGAATTTTAAATTTAAATATTTTTTAAGTGTATGTTTTAAGATCCTTCAGTACCCTAATTATTTCATATTCAATGCAAAACAAAAGGTTCCTAAAATATTTCAAAACAGAAACACAACAAATCTGTAGAGTAATTGGCCATGGTTCAGTACAATTGGCAAAAAATGCCCAATAAACAGAATTGATAAAGTTTCCAATAAACAATAAGAAAAGGAAAAAAAAAGAACAGGGCAAAATAATACTAAGAAACAATATATGTGCAAGTCAAAACTAGTTAAAGCAATAAGGCAAAAAATTCACAAAGTAAAAATGGTGTACACACTAAAGTAATACAGTCAAATGATTAACTTCAAGACAAGAAAGAACAAAAATATGGCAGATGTAACCAAAAAGTGGTTCATTTTTATTGCTTAGAAAGAAATCCAAGCATGCATCTATAAAATTTTTCTATAAATTAGGGAGGGGGATGTTTTTGTAGTCCTTCCTTCTATTATTTCAACCTCATCCCACAGGTAAGACTGCAAGAACATCATAAAGCTGTAACACAAGGGGAAATAGAAAAAATAAAAACTATTCTGGGAACATGGCAGTAGCTCCAGAAAACTGGGATAGAAGGGTACAAGGGGATAATAACAGTCAGAAATCATCTTCAGTCTGCCTACTCTATATGAATGGATTATTGGAAAAAAATACAAAAGATCTGTGGTCCATATAACAAAACACCTCTTTCGAGTAAGACCCCTCCATAGAGGAGAACATGACTAAAGACTGTGTGTACACCATCCCATGCAGCTGTGGTAAGAAATATAAACAGGCCATCCCATTAAGGAAAAAGGAGGATCACCCTCCCAGTTGGAATAGAGGTTAAAATAATAGACAGAGAATATCAGTGGAAAATATGAAAACTTAAGGAATCAGGACATATGTTAGGCCACAAAAATCTCCTAAGCCATCCAAGCATAGAAATGTATACAATATAGGAACCTGTAATACGGAGTACTAGAGAAAAGCAATAATAACAACAAAAATTGCAATATGAGCTGTGGTAAAAAATAGTTTGCTGAGACATTAAGTTTATAAGTCCCAAAAATTCGCACACTGATGTCCTCAAGTAAAAGCGTTGGTCGGATCCAGTGACTTGTGAGTTCAATACCTGGCTACTGCAGTGGTGATCAAAATCTTGGAGAGTTGAGTTAAAGGTAGAACAATCTACAATAAATAACAGGTTCAGTTCAAAATTCCAATGAAGAAGGCCAGAGTGTACAACGGATGAAACATCATGAATATGGCAACAAAGATGAGGACAACAGTCTGAACAATGTAAATAGTATAAATAAAAGATTATATGAACATAAAAGGGTTATTTTACAAAACAACATACTACATGCATTAATTAATCACTGCAATGAGTATGACCATGATTTTCATTTAATTAATGCTACTCAAATTAAAAGAGAAAGCAGTTTATTAAGATGAAAATGTATAGAAAGTACTTTAATCAGTGTGTCAACCATAGTAAATTTCTGTTCAGGTTCTTACATTTCATCTGTGGAATATGCATCTCAGATCTTCTGTTATTACAATGTGGGATATTTAATGAAAAAAGTGATAGAAACATGAACATAAAGAAAAAGAAACTAAATGAAATTGGCTATATATATATATATATATATATAAGGTCATGAAGAATGAGTATTAATAAAAGTTCTAGCAATTCCAGACATAGAATGTTTTCAAACCTTTTCAATTCATTGTATAAATAGAGCTTGACATCAGAGTATTCACAATGAAAAAGAATTGATTTCTCAAGGCAGTTGAGAATGCATCTGCTGCAGGATTTCAAATGGGGCTTGGTTGAGCTGCCTTGATGTAGCAAATCAACCAGGCATTTTAAGAAAGAACTATTGACTGTATAGCAGCTTAAAAGTGGTTTGCCAAGTTACAGCCCACTAAATTAGACAATTGGATAAGTCTCAAAGTGGATGACCATTCAAGCTGGATCATGATGAAAGGCAGTGTTGTGCAAGCTGATCCATAGCTGTTCAGCTGGGAAATAACATAGCACTATAAATGCACCCATTCAACCTCCAGTGTCTTTTGACTGCAATCAGCCAAATCTATAAAATCAGGAATTGCTCAGCATATTCATTGACAAATGACAACCAAAACTGAACATTGTCAATCTTTTTAATTGCTCACATGTATGAACAGATACCATCAATACAGGTGAAGAGAAATGATGCGTAAATAAAACTGGACTGACTAGATTATAATCAATACAACCACACCAAAGTTAGAAGAAAATGTTGTTAATGGAGTATGCATGGTATCATTTACTGGAAACTGATCTGAACAAGACAATCATTATTGAAGTGTATTAAATGTAGTTGCACAAGGGTGGGCTGAAAAATTCATAGGTTGATAATGAAGGAGGAACACTAGAGTTGTAAAATCTTGCATGCATTAATTTCAACATTAGTAATTGTATTGTTTCTTTCTGGGTAAACTGATATCTGACTGTTCAAAGAGGACTTCAAAAGTAACTGGTAGCTACGTCTTTTGAAAATGGACAAAATTTGGCATCATGGTATTTTCAAGTACCTGCAAAAAAAGTGTTTAGCCCTAATGGACATTTATACTGATATGGTTGCTACATTAGGGGATGATGCTCCAGCTTTATCAACAATGCAAAAGTGGGCAGCTGGATTTAGAAGGGGAAGGGAGAGTCTTGATTTTGCTCATGGTCTGTTGACCCAAAAGACTGAAAAACAGTGTGCTGGAGTATATCATGCGTGACACTGTCCAGGACAAATATGTCAAAGAACTGTAGTTGTGGCTAGACAATGAATGGCTGCTGCCATACACTGAAAGTGAGCTCAGTCCACCTAAAGGCCTGACTCCATTGGTGGCAGTGGCTCAAGAGAACAAACAGAAGGTTCAGCCAGTGCTTGATTACAGGGAATTGAATGATTTTGTGGAAGCATTCACAGTTGATGCAGATGTGTGTGCCTAGAAGTTTAGAAAATGGTAGTGACAGGGAGTGAACATATCCCTGATAGATTGCAAAAAGCTTACCTATAGGTACATGCTGACAAGGTATTGTTGCCTTTTCAAACTGTGCTGATCAAGGGCAAGAGGTACCACCTTATGTGATTGGAATTTGGTTTAAATGTTGCACCTCTCATTATAAGGGCTATCATAAACTTATCCTGTCTCAGAACATGTCAATCAATAAGGCCACATCAGCTTATATAGACGACATATTTGTTAACAAAGCTTTAGTTTCTACCACATGGGTAAGGGACCATCTATCCAATTATGGACTTACTTGCAAAAACCCAAAGAGATTGAAAGACAGGACCAGGATATTGGGCCTGTATGTCTGTGGGGAGAATGGTACTCTCCAGTGGAAGTGAGGAAGTAAAGTCCTGGACCTTCCAGAGGTCATTACTCGCTGAAGTGTGTTTTGAAGTGTGTAGATGACTTACGATTTGTGGGATACTTTCCCATGTGTGGCTGGTTAAGAATAGCAACCACCTATATTTTTATTTTTATTTATTTATTTTTTTTTTAATCATATCACCCCAAGCAAGGCCGAAGGCCACTATCACACAAGGGGTTAAAGAGGGGGTTGGAGGAAGAGCAGATAGGAGTGGCAAGGGAGGGGATGTGGAGAAAGACAGTGGGTCGATCAAGGCAAGGGGACCAAAAATGATCCGGAGCGAGAGCAGATAGGAATGAGAAATGAAAGGATGTGGAGAAGGGAAAGAGACAGAGAGAGAGAAATCCGGGGACCCCTTCCTAGACACGAAACAAGGTTTGGGCCTCTAAACGTATCCAATAGAGGTGGGAGGAGTGTAGACCGGGCGGTAGGAAAGCCTACCTAAGTGACAAGCAAGTGCAGTGTCCAAGGGATGGGACAATATAATCGAAAATGTCTCCATCTGCCGCATGCTGAAGCAGTAAGCAGGGTACAAGAAATGGATCCTGCTGGTGGAAACTGGTGTGTAAGTGGCCATGAAATGAAGGTATGCATGGACGCCAGTTCATTTGGCCACAGGAGTGGCATTGGAAGTGAATGGAGGCACTGTTGAGGATGCTTGTTGGTTGCATCTAGCAGGAGATGTGCTAAGCATATCAATTTAGCAGAACTTGATGCAAAGATAAATGGCATCAATCTGGCCCTCCAATGGCAGATGATGGTCTTACACCTGGTCACCAACTCTGCATGCATTCATCACTGGATATCAGACACTTTGACTGGGAAGGCACATGTAAAAATGAGAGCAGCCAGTGAGATGTTGATAAGATGGTGGCAGGAAATCCTTCACTCACAGGTTGATGAGTATGCATTGACAATAAATCAGCACTAAATCATGCAGACTGCCACACCAGAGTGCCCCAGAGGTGGTTGGAGATACACAAGGAAGGAGCCGAACCTGTACAACCATAAGAAAGTTGAGTGAGAGTCAGGTAACTAAAATCTGCCAACAAAGTGGGAACCTAAGTATGAAGAGATCAACAGTACACTGGCAGAAAGGAAAGCTGTGAGTGAAAAACAACTGGAGTAGGTTAGTGACGGATATTACACACTGCAGCAGTGAACACTACCTAACCCTTATTGATTGTGGTCTATCTTGATTTGCAATATGGTGACCGCTTCATCAACAAGACTCCACCAGTGTCATTAAACAATTAACATCAAGAGCAGGGTCCACTGACTGAAATCTTAATTGACAATGACACATCTTTCATGTGTGAGCTCTTCAGAAAATTCCTGAGTGACTGGGGTGTGCAGCATCGATTCCAATGTGCTTATGCACCTACTGGGAATGTTATAGTTGAAATGAGTCGCAGAAGCATTAAAACCATTGAGGCTAGAAAGCTGTGCTCCATACCAGAGACAGTCTACTGGCATTATGACATGCATATGGACAACCTCTCACTGTCTACAGCACCGGCAGATGCACTACATAAGTATCATATCCACATATGGCGCATCTATGCAATGCCTCTGCCTGAACCATGGAATGCTTGAGTAGCATACAAGATAGGAGACATTGTCTGGATGAAGACTTTGCAAGGGAGGTGTACAACCAAGTTTAAGATGGGCCACATAACCAAATTTAACAGTTCACAGTCAGTACAGGTTGACAGAATTCCCTGGCATGTGATAGAAAGAGAGAGGCAGGGGGTACCAACACTGCATGGTGAATTAGTTTCATGCTTTGTGATTTTGAGACCATCAGTCACTAGGCAATATTGATTCTTATGTCAACACTGTCTATATCTACAAACACACTCTTTCTCTGATATTGATCACTCTTCCACCATAAATATAGTACATTTTAAACATTATATATATATATATATATATATATATATATATATATATAGAGAGAGAGAGAGAGAGAGAGAGTGAGAGAGAGAGAGAGAGATAGATAGATAGATAGATAGATAGATAGATAGATAGATAGAGTATGGGGACAGAGGATTAATTACAGGTGCCATCTTCATGAATACCCTGCTACCCTTTTGTAACATATCTTTTTCTTTTGTTTCCTTTCTGTGTATCCTTTCATCTAGTACTATTCTATCTCTATTTTTCCCTCCCCTCCTCTTTTACATGTACAAACAATACACCTGTTACCATCCTAAATTTCTCAGATCAAAGACCAAATTTTAAAGCATCCATCAGTTGACTGAATCATTATGAAGATCTTAGTCCACACTAACATTACAAGACAATGATAAAACTCAAAAGATAATTTCAGTATTATGAAAGCACAGTTTCAAGTCTCCTCTTATCAATTACTATCATAAATCCACAGTTCAATCTCCTCTTTTCTTTGTGTCCATTCAGCCCAAATACAAGAATACACAAAATTCCAAGCAGGAAATTATTTAAAATTCATATTCTTGCAGATATGGACATTTATTGCTTTATAAATGTGGAATAAATTGAACTGAAAATGTTTTAATCCTAATTTAAATATGTAATTGGTACAAACAAGTTTCTTACAGTAATTAACTTATTTCTATTCTGGTATTAAACTAGGATGTATTTGGGCCTCTGTAAATTTTAAATTGGTGATTTGGATTTTTCTGATTAAGGACTGACTGAGTTCTAATTCTGACCAGTCTATGATCCTCAAAGTGGGTTTTATTTTTGATAAAATAAACTGAAATTATTAATATTAAGCCACTTCATGATTTGTTTATTCATAATTCCATATGCTGTTAGCACATAAATTCTTCATTAATGTTAATATAAGTATTTTATTTTTATTAATGATATAGATATTTATTGATATCTTCATAGTTAAGAAAATCAAGTCAAGATATACTCAAAACATATCAGTAAAAGAAAAATTCTTGCTGATGTTTTAACATGTGATGTCACAAATATATATAATTTATATTATTGCTTAATATTTACATAGATTATTAGTTTAGTAGATTCATAAATATCTGTCTATATCTGTGATAACGTATTATGATTATTTACATTATTCAAACTGTTATCCTCATCTTCATTGCCATATCCACAATGTTTTGGCCATTGTATGCTCCAGCCTTCCTCAGGTGATTGGAACCAAACCCTTTATTTCATCCACCAGGGTAGATTGTTCTAGTTCCACATGCCATGCCTCTTTCAGATGTCTTAGTTACTTTTCTTTTTAACTCAACTTTACAAGTTCACCACTGCTGTAGCCAGGTATTGAACTCACAACTCTTTGGGTCTAGTCACTGGATCTAACCAACACCTTTATCCTATGGGCTATGGTATTTGTTTACCATTTTGGAGACAGGTAAATGATTTATCAGGTAAATATAAGTTATAGAGTAATAATATCAACCAATCTTCATGATTGTATTAACTGAAATTAATTTGATTTCTATTATGTTTGTAAATAATGAAAATTTTCTTATAATGTTTTTTAATGACATATTTCCATTTCTTTTTTATGTAAGATTTTTTTTGTATTCTTAAAATTTTGATATTTAAAAGTTGAGGTTTTACTGACATTATTAAATACAGTTCCAAAGGTTTAAGATTATTTTCAGAAACTTTGGAAGCTTTAACAATTTTAGTATTAGAAATTACTTACAAGAAATTAAGAAACAGAATTTATATTAAGTAAAGGACTCCTAAATGGATGTGTGCATAGAATAGTGGTTATTGATATGGAAAGTGGGATTGGCATGTTGAGTTCAAATTCCAGCCAAGGGTGTTGCATTCACTTTTACACAAATACACTTGGAAAGGAATGAATTCATTACTTCCCCACCCAATGATGGGTTTAATATTAGAGTAGACTAAGTTCTCTAGCTTTGGTTGGCAATCAGTCTGAGAGAAGGCCCACTCTGAATATAAAACTGGTTGGGCATGGAATTACCAGCTCCACTCCATAATAACCTACTTGCTATGGAAACTGCAGCAGTAATGGCTAGTGTGGTGAGGCTGTGGTCCTATACTTTACAGGGGAGTTGACAGGGTTAATATACAACATTGGATTTCTATTCAACATCTGCATGGATATCACACAGCTATAAAATTAATTGTAGACCAAGTTAGATCATTTCCTGTTAAAAAATGACTGATATATTCATTTTTTTTTGTTGCTTCTTCTTTAAAAATCTTGGAGAGCTGGAGTTATACCATTAGAGAGTCTTTAATAGAAATTATCACTATATACAATTTTCATCCTCAAACTCATGCGACATGTTGTTCCTTCAGATTAATCTTTCCAAGAAGACAAGTCAGTTTATGGACCTGTAAATCTGTAACTACCATTAAGCCATTATGGACTTCTAAATAGGCTTCAAGAATAAACAAAGAATTATGAATCTTACAATATCATCTTGATTGTATAGGTAAATATAGCAATAATAAACTGTCCTATTATATTGTGTTTAGTATCATATTTGTAGTAAATGTTGATTCTATTAAACTATGTGTATGTGAGGGTGCAAGGTGTAAAAGACTTTCAAAGAGAGAAAATGAAGGGAAGACAACATCTAGACAATCATTTTGACAATGAGTTTACTATAAAAGATGGGCTTGCAAAAACTGGGAAAAGAAAGAAACAATTAGCTTTTATTTTTACTGATTATTGAGATAAGCATGTTTATGTATTTGCTAAGAGCAAAAGTAAAATTAAAAGAATAAATATATTCATTATATAATGAAATCTCACCAATTCCTTGTTATTTCCATTAATTTCTTGAATTATTTCTTTATTTAAAATGTATATTTTTGTATTGGGATATAGTGTATGTGTTTGCATTGGTACATAGTATTTGTATTGGTATATAGGGCAATTATAAATTGATAGCTTCAATGAATTCTAAAATACATAACTAGTAATCAATATTTTATAACAAACAAGACGACATAATTGATTTTTTAAAATATTTCAACCATTTCAAAATATTATAACTAAGTTGCATTTAATGAAAACGTTATAAATAAGGGGATAAAATAGAATTAAATAAAGCAAAAGCACAGATGAAAAATACAAAGTGAACAAAAGTTCGAAAACAACAGCTAACCATTCAAAAATAAATTATAACAAAATATATCCAGTAATTTCTAATATCTTTAGGACTAGTTTTGGCACAACATTACAGCACCCCCCCCCCAGTCAAAATCTGCTTCTGTTTTTTTCTAAAAACTCAAGTTACTGTTCAGACCATGAACAATATTAAGATTAAGAAGAATACCATAAAGTGGCTGATGGCAATCCCCAAAAAGGACTTCACAGATTGTTTTGAAATGTAAAAGAAATTTTCTTAAGGTCTTTTACTTAGTCATCAAATAATTCCATATTGGGAAATGGTCTTCATGAGGCATCATTAGAGTTCAATTTGAGTACGAAGTAAAAGGACTTAAGAAAATGTTTTTTTTTTTTATATAAATATAACGACCATCTGGTGTGTATATATATATATATATATATAGATAGATAGATAGAGGATAATACAAATATAAAATTTGCCACTTAGCTGATTGATGTTATATTCAACACTTCACCTTTTTGTAATTGTTCAGTCACCTTGTCAAGAGCTTTTATATATATATATATATATATATATATATATATATATATATATATATATATATATACATACATACACATGTATGACAAAGTGGGAAAAGTTTTCTTGTGACACATTTTGTCCTTAAGGAGCTCATCGAAACACGTCACAAGAAAGCTTTTTCCATTTTGTCATACATTTTCCCCTAATATTGTTCTTAACATGTAAAAATATATATTGTTATATCCATTAAATATAACATTTATTGTAATAAAAAATAGTGTAGGATTTTTTAAAAATTGTTTAAAAATTACTTTGTATGTATGTTTACAAGCATACAAAGTAACAATGAGAATGGTAAAATGTCTCAAATGTTTTACTTCTCTTAGTCTCTCATTTTGAATTAGTATTCATTAAGTATTGTCATTATTCATGAGAAAGAATATGAATTTGATCAACTATTTAAGAAAAATTGGCTCTTTTAAAAAAAACTGTGTTTTTGAGAAGACCAAAAATATTTATTTTTAATTATTTTTATAAAGGATCTCTGGTCATGAATTTTCATATTTGTTTTCATGAAAAAAAAAAAAATAGCAGTTAAAGATAAAAAAATTTTTTGAAAATATGCCACTTTATCTGATTTTAGATCATTTAGTCATGTTTTAAAAATCAAACTCATCTTCAAATTACAATTGATATTTTATCCTTTTTTTTTGCTATGCATTTATTTCACTAACCAGAATTTGACTCAGTCATTACTTCACATAATTAAATTAGGTTAATCTTAGAATTATATGCCATCAAAAAGAGGCTTTCTTAAGATCCTTTGACAATGTAGCAAAATAAAGAATCCATACAAATCAATTTCCTAAAAAAATCCTGCAAAGTATTTGCCATCCTCTGTCAGCCTTTATTCAATAAATGTTTTTAAAGTTGATAGCTGGATTATTTCATGTCATGGATATGACTTTCCCTTTAAACTCTTGATAACATTTTTTTTCATTTTACTTGGTAGAAAATAGCTGTTGAAAATCATTGCAATCATCTTTCTAAATAACAGATAAATAGAAATTTTAAAATCCTTCTGACTTAAGAATGTTATCAATAAAGTAATAGAAGATCTACTCACACATTACACTTTTTTGCTATGGAAACCATTAAAATGTTGAAAGAATCAGCTGTAAGAATTTTGAAGTTAAATATCTTTACTGAAAGCATTTGCACGAAACAATTCTCATGTCTAATATTGGGTTTGAAGACTTTCTGTTTACACAGTTTATAATACTGTGAGCTTCTATTTGTTCTATTGAATATTCTGACTTATTTTCAATGTTTCCTTTTAAACTCTTGAATGCTATAAAAGGTCTTAAGGAAAATTATTCTGTGACATGGTATGAAATGAAAATTCCATTATGAACCAGAAAATTTAGCATCATAACTAATATGATATACTTTTACTTATAATATACATTGCAAACTTTCCTTTGATTTTTTTCTTACCCAATTGCATATTTTCTTTTACTAATGTTCACCCAATACAAGGCTCAAAAGCCAAACAAGGTAGAGGGTTATTGAATGAGGTATGTGATATGAACATAAGAGGAAGATGTAGGAAGTGAAAATATATAGGATAGATAATGAGTGAATCTTCAGTTGAAAAGGTTAAGATTGTAGGAGTCTGTTCAATATAGTAGCAGTTCTTGGGAAGAAGCAGTCCAAATGGAACTTCCTTCTTATCAATAGAATATGAAGAGAATGAGGGTAATTCAATCTTATGGAAGTATCAAGGATGTGTAAAGGTTTGAATTGGTAGCACTAAACAATAGAGCTTGTCTGAACATTTGTTATGGAAATAGTGACAGGCTTGTGGTGTTGCCTCTGTGGGAAAAGGTGCTGCATGGTGGAAAATAAATCATCCTCCACAGGGCCACTTAAATGACCCTGAACTCTATTAAGGTTGGAAAGTAAAAACTGGCAGCAATTTTTGGTTTGATGTGGCTCTTGTTAAGATAAAGCATAGCAGAAAGAGTCAGATACTTTCTAGGGTAGGGGATACAATGAACCAACTATTTTTCAGTATCTTCAGCAACATATTGTATGTATGAGTGTTCCATTTGAGGTCAGGGGTGAACTTGAGTCCCAAAAGCTGTTCAAAGCATGGGGCACCATTGCGAGTGAAACTGTTCATCATAACTAGATGAAATTCTGGGTTTGCTTGGTAATGGTAAAATGATATTGGGTTTTGAGATATTCAAAATTACAACCAGTTTTTCCCCCATTTTCATGTTAGAGCTAGGTCTAAGGAGAGAACAGCTGCCAGGTTTTGAACATCTTATTTTTTGGAGGTGTTTCCATGAGCTGTGGTATTGTAGAGAGCTTCGCCAATCATGTTGCGGGTCCCGCCAGAATTATTTTACTTTGACTAGGAAAGGCGTGATTAAGGACATGCAAAGATGCTGGAGGTTTGATAGAGTTATTTATGTCTCTTAGATTTGGAAATATTTGTACCTGAGCTCATAAGGGTTGGATTAACTATTAAACTGTAGTTTAGAAGAATGAGTTCCTGTTGCATGTTAGGAATTGTGTATTTGTAAAGAGTTCAGAAGAGCTAAGAGTTTGTACTTGCATGAATGTTGCAATGTTCTTTAACGTCTGACTGCATGGTTAAGACGGGAGTTCTTGAAGGTTACATTTTGGCAGCAGGGATGAGACGGAAAAAGAGAGAGAGAACCACTCGTGTTTTGTTTATATAAGATGGTGTATCACGTGATTGGCTCAACCTTAATATGCAGGCAAACAGATTTGTTGCATGCAGGCAATTTGATTGGTCAGAATTGACCAATCAGCGAGCTAGTTTTGAGGAGATTAACCAATGAATGCTTGTTGTACAATTTCTATGCATGATGGTGGTGGTAATCACCACAGTATCATCTGCATAGATATTTACATAAAATCTGAGAATGTTCCTAGGGAGATAGTTAACAAAAAACAGAAAGAGGGTAGAACTGAGGGGTGAGCTTTAGTTGATATCTGCATTGATCTCATGGGTGTTAGAAAACTGGCCATTAACTTTCCTGGACATACCTCAAGGAGGTATATATATATATATATATATATATATATATATATATATATATTTGTCTAGAAAAGTATTCAGTCATTAAATATTACAAAAATAGGGCAATGCCAAGTTAATCCTCCTCAAAGAACTCCTGGTGGGACTTCACATGCTTAATCTAGTGTCCATTCCACTTTTCATAACAATTTGCAAAGTTCTCTTTTAGGACTACCAACTGTTGCCATGACACATTCTCGTTAATCTCATCCACAGAATTTCATTTGCAACTTTAGTACTGAGATAATTTAGAAGTCACAAAACAAAGTAATATTTTACCAAAAACTTACAAGAGATATAGAGAATCTACTCACTTGTTCACTGTGAATGCCACAGTCACACAGTGCACAATAACTCTACAGGTGAGTGACTATATATGCTCAGTATGGTCATCTCTGATTGGTTACCAAGTTATATGAAGGCTGCATAATCATTTCTTAAGATATTCAAGCTTGATACATTCCAGATAAACCTTGTACATTGAACTTTATTTTTCAGATGTAAATGTTCAAAGTTCAGTTCAGTGATTTAAAGAATAAATATGAGAGGAAAGCTATTTAACTATACTTAAAAACACTATTGTTACATAACAATATCATGAAAACACTAATGTTAGTAATAATTGACTATTAGTTAATTATATAAAATGTATTTTTTATTATTTTATTTGGCTAACCATACACTATGTTAGATTCTATTATGCAAGTAACTGTTTTCACAATAAAATTGGTATTAATCAGCTGATGTTGGTAAAACTTTCAGGATATGCTTATATTCATATGATAAATATTTTATCAAAAATAAGTACTATGTGCAAGAGTTTATTATGAAATTCAAGAGTTGTTCAGCATGTTGTAAATAATTATATATAATAGTATAGTTATTGATATTTTTATTTTCAGATGTATAAAGATTGCCACAGGTCATAAGAAAAGATATAAGCTCAAAAGAGAAACAAGAAGTTGTAATGTTATTGAATGATGGAAACACTACATTGGAAATTGGGAAATAGTTGAACAGAGATAAGAGAACAATCAAAAAAGAAATTGAAAACATTGGCAAGAGAAGAACAAGAAAAACATTGGTTTTAACAATGTCATAAAAAAGAAATGTAAGAAAAGTTAGAAGGGTAATAAACAAGAAAAGTGGATTGACTAGCAAGAAAATATTTCAAGAAATTTGCATTGCTAATAAAAACAGAAAGGAAAATGCAGAATGTTAATAATATTGGCTAAAGGCATGAAAACAATGTCTCTTCAGGAAATGAGCAATCATTTCTTTTTACAATCAGCCATTTGCTGTTCTAAATAACTTTTGATTCTCTACAATGCTTCTTTGTCCATGTTCTTCCATTTATTCACACAAACTTGTTAAATAGATTACTTGCTGCTTCCCCCTGCTTCTCTTGCCTTGAATATATCCTGTAAGTATTACACTCCAGACTTTTTTTTTCTGATTATGTCCCAGAAATTTCAACTGTCTTTTCTGATTGTAAATATAACTTACCTTGTTGTACCTGTTTTCTATAAAAAAAAAAAAACTTTCTTATTGCTCACACATATTCTGTTCATGACATTCTCAGCATTTGTCAGAACTACATCACTGTTACTTCCAAGCCTCTCTGTCTATGAAGAAATTGTCCCGCATGCATTGCCATAAAAATGTTCTGCAGTCTTTCTGAAAAAGTTTTTTATCTCTTAATATTTTACTTAGTTTTTAGAAGACATTTTTCACGATTCCAATGCAACTTCATATTTCTGTGTCACATTTTCCATTATCTGTTACACTACCTTTAAATTTATGTACTGTCTGCATTTTGATGTCCCCAATACTTAGTTGACACCTTGGAGTGCATTTTGTGTTGACAACCATGCATTGTTTTCTTTGGGTGAATAGTCCTTTCTTCTGACTTTCCTTTACTACCTTGTCTAAAAGCTCTTTAACGCTATTATCTAAGTATCTTATGATAAGATTTTGTCTGCAGATAATAATTTCTTGTAGGTCTTTTAGTTCTTTTATGATTGCATCACTGTATAGGTTAAATAAATACCAAATTACTACCTTCAATTAAAGTGAAGTGGTGCAGTAAAATTTACTGATGAATGTAAAGCTACATTGGATTCTTCATAGAAATAGTTAATCAACACAACTTAGAATATAACAAATGAAGTGGGGTAATAGTTGGGTCTAGTATTTTACGAAGTAAAATTATAAGTCCTTTCAAATTTTATGATTGTAACAAGGTAAGTGTAAGTTCTTGAATGTCTTTGAGTAGTACAGGTCACAACCAAGATGCTGTAAACTAAAGTGTATATTTATACAAGACAATGCTCATATACACTCTGCAAAGTTGACTATTGTTTATATTGCCAAAAAAGGTTTCAAAGACTCCAGATTAATGAAATGCCACCCCCCTCACTACAAATCTCCAGATTTGAATCCAATAGAAAAGTTCTGGTTTATCATGAAAAGAGATGCCTATAAGAATGAAAAACAATATTCAAGCAAAGAAGCTCCCTAAGAAGCAATAAAAATTCTCCAAGTTATCTTAAAACCAAAAGTGTAGAAAGTTATAATAAAATGAATGAATGAAAGGTAAAAGTTATATAAGAACTTATATTAAGATATAAAATAATTTACTAATGTATATTCAAATATTTTTTTATGACCTATATCTTTTGGATTTATTTATAAATAAAAATTTAACTATTGTAAGTTAAGCAAACTTACTTAGTGTAATAAAACAAGTTATCATCAACATTTTTAATAAGATGAAACTCACATGATATATTGCTCATATAAACATATCTGAAAAATTCACCAAAATCATCTAATACCAATTTTATTGTGAAAATAATGAATTATATAATAAAATCTTCCATAGTTTTTCAGAAAGTCATTCATCAACATCAGAAAAGAAATAAAAAAATATTGGCAATAAAACTCTTAGCAAAAGAATGTAAAAATTCATATTTAAGAAATTTACTGCAATTTCATTTCATGTTTTACAATCCATTTGTCAAACAATAATTAGAAATGAAGTGTTTTAAAAGTGGTATTAAAACCAACAGATTCCTCTTGGCAGATCTTTAGATCTGAACACATTTCAGCATTTTTTCATGATTCAGCAGATTGAGTCATCTTAGTGATACACACATACACCCACACACTTATGCATACATAAAGAGCACCAACGATATTACTATAATGATATACACATTTTTTAGAAACATGTATTCAGTTTTTACTATTAAAATAAAACGGGACATATAGTATCAGAAGTTATGAGTTATAATTTTAAAAAATAATAAAACCATCCTCAAATAAGCCAATTATAAAATATAACATAATACAACATCATGATACAGTAAATGAGTGTTATATACTTACAGAATAAAAAGGAAAAAATATCTTGGAAAGTTGAATTACAGAATAAAGTGGAAGACTATTAATGAGTAGAGATTGATATTAATAACAGAGCTGATGCAGGTCTTCTTACCACATGTGGTTGTTAAATTAGATAGACTTAGAGTCCACAATCACATAGGTTATTCAATTAGATGGCATTGTTTCAGATAAATAAAAATGGAAAATGTTCTTCAGGAGGGAAACATGGATGTAATGTGTTGCTGAGTAGACTATTCAACCTTTGACATTTACTTAATGAAAAGAAGGATATAAAATACAGGACACTTGAAAGTAGTGATCAAGGATTTACAGGTTTATTTCTGAAGCTGCTTGTGAAAAAGAGATTTATATAAAAAAACAGTCAGCGACATTGATAGTTTCAAGTAAAGTCAAGAATGTAAATGCAACAAGAGAAGTTGACAGATTGTCTTGGATAAATAAGTGGAAACTGGATTTTGAATAAGCAAGATAGGCAGATATAGACTGAGATAGATACTGATAATGTCTACTTATCAGTGCTAAACATCATCTAAATATTCATACATGTTTGAAGTAGATGTGGATAGAATAGATTGGCCTAAATAGATTGATTTGAATAGATTATGATATGCAAATATTATATATATATATATATATATATATATATATATATATATATATACAGATTGGAAAATGACTGATAGATTGCTGGAATTAAATTTATAAAATAATTATATTTGAGTTAGTACAAGAGAGCCAGTTACTGAGAAACACTATGAAAAAATAATGATAGACACAATTATATTTATTGATATGCATATATATAAATATTTAGAAATATAGAAATAGATAGATAAATATAGTTAAGATCAAGATAGAGGGAGAGAAAGAAAGAAACATACAAACCAAGATAGAGAAATGTGAACAAACTGAAAAAAATAAGAAACAAATGGTAAGCAAATAGATATATAAAGAAGTAAACTATGATTGGTCGATGTTTCTTTGAGAAGGGTGAAAATGAGCAGCAATAAAACGGTCACTATGCACTGACTGGAGAGAACGTGAACAAAATTGCACTTGTTATCTCCCTTCTTTCTCTTGACTCACGTGCTGGGGCACGGTTTAGCTCAGTCAGCTGATATCAGCTCTAATAAAAAATCATTAGAATTGATTCAGATTTCAAACCTCCTTTGACAGTAACCTTTTCATTATTTTATCTGTTGATTAGACCTGCAGATAGGATGAATTATAATCGGAAAAGAACGATTTTAAACAGGCAATCATAAGATTTATTTTTAAACAGGGAGTATCTCACATGATGTTATTGTCATTAAATAGAAATATTATATTTGACTTATGCATAATGAGAATTTGATGTATTTTTTTTTTATATTTACAAGCGTTTTAAAAACGAATAGAATAAACAAACACTATGGTTGATAAGCTGAAGAAATATTTTCCAATAATAGTTATAAATGACATTCTAAGTTTTTGTTTTGTTCTCTACAGGTTTAAATACTATAAATGAATAAAATTTATTTGCTTTGCAGTTATTTTAATTGGTATATTTATAAATAAAAAAAATAAAAAAGCAATTATGATATATATAACAAACTTTTCTTGCTTTTTATTAATACATAAATTAACCTGTTTAAATTTATTCATTTAGACTACACAACTGTTGTAATTTATATTAATAAATTAAGCATATATCTGTAATATATATATATATATAATTATGTATGTATGTATATATGTGTGTGTGTGTCTGTGTGTGTATGTATGTATATAAAGAACTAGTGGTGTCTTTTTTCTCTTATGGCAGGATGCTGGAAAGTTCTAAGCCTAATTAAGAAGCCTTAAAAAAAAATAAATAAAAAAAACAAATAAATGATATTTGGTCAGATTTTTGGAAATGGGTTGGACTGAGAACTTTTCAGCAACCCTTGCATATTTCAATCCATGACTTTCTAGTTAGTGAGAAGGGGCACTATTTGTTGATAGGAACATAAAAGAAATGAAAATCTTACATTAACAATGTGTGTTTGAGAGAGAAGAAAGGAGAGAGATCTGTGGCTAGCTATCAAACAAAGATAAGAACAAATACTTTTTATCTATATTCATTTATAAAAAGATTGTTTTTATCAATTTTTCTCCCAGTTACTCACAAATTTATCATTTTCTGATGAAGGATATTTTGTAACAACATTCAACACTGAAAATAAAAAATTGTGTTGTTATTTAGCAAAAAAAGATGGAGTGATGGATTGCTTGCCAAGAGGGGAGAAATGATTTATCACCTTCATAATAATCATCATAAAAATTCTGATCATGATGTCAATAATATCTACTTCCTTTCTCTAACCTAAGGTTTCTCCTTTCTTATTTTAATATTCAAATATATTTCTTCTCAAAATCCTTGTTCATCAGATAATTTTAAGGTACAAAGGCTGAAAGTAATTGTGAAAAGCATATGGTAATCAATATTCACCAAATATACAGGAAAAGGTGACTGATGTTAATATTTTGATATTTATTTACATCACACTCAAAACATGCCTGGAAGTAATTTTCATTATTTATTTATAGGAATAAGTAAAAATGGAGTGAAAGATTCAAAGAAATATAGGAGAGAAATATAAAATACTACCAGAAATACTCCACCTTTTCCCAAATTTATAAATACCTAACATAAATACAATCACATGGCTTCATTTTACTTTGTATAAATTGCTTTAAAAAGATACTAGCAATTTTCACCTGGTCTGAGAATGTGGATTCAATCAGATTCGTTGCATCCAAGCAATACAGAAACAGTTTATTTTACCTTTATAGAAATTCACAAATACTAAACATAAATAAATATGCATAAGTTAAAAAAAATAATATTAAAATAAAAATGAACATATGTACATACATATATAAAAATGTAGCATTATTATATGTGGATGTTAGTATTTGTTAAAATCTAAGAGCATGACTGATAAATTTCATGATACAATAAATTGTACCATTTATAAAGACGGTTCATTAACTATCTTTTGAGAATCCAGACATCATTAATGAAGATAAAAACGAATATATTTTTATCATTCTTCTACAAGAGACAAGTATACTTGAAATCACCTGCAAAATGTCACCATAAAAATCTGAATCTTATTATTCACTCCTTTTTGGAAGAATTAGTCAGAATTAGCTTAAACAGTTAAAATTTAAATAATTTTTTTTATAAATTGTTTTAATAAAATAATAAAAAATTCAGTAAGATTTGACCAAAAAATTGCCTCACTCACATACACAGAAAAAGTCACATAGCCAAAGACCTATACTTTGAAAATATGTACATCTATGTAAATTTTCAGCTTCCTAGGTACAAAATTGGCCTACAACTTGAGAGAGAGAGAGAGAAGTACAATAAAGTACAGAGTGAGTACTTCTCCATCTATTTCATTATACTATCTATTATGTCTGTTTTGATTTGATTTTATATTCATCATTTCATTTATAATTTCATTGTAAAATAAGTTATTGAAAAGTTAACAAGCTGGACTTGCTAAATAACACTTTAATACAAACTGTTCTTAAGAAATGACATAGCAAAAACATTGCCAGTGAATAATTTTACAAAATAACACATTAAATTTGTTTAATCATATTACAAAATCTCTAGTAGAAAACTCTTAATTTTTGCTAGTTGATTACAACTCTGTTAATTCCAGATTCAAATAGACCTGGAAACCATATGCTGGGCCTTGTCAGAAACATTCATACAGAAAGAGCTTTAACATCTTATCTGGCTTAAAACTATTTTGATCATCTAGAGCTGATCAACTAAACTGCTATAAACTTAAATTAGATACAGATATTAATTCTTTACCTAGTTAGCATTAACATGTATTTTATATTTTTCTCTCTGATCAACTGATGCAAAATATGAAATACTCACTGATGGATATAAAATATTTATAATATATCCATTGGATGATAACCAGTTAAAATTTGCTGATAAATCAAACAAAAATTTAATCTAAAAATTGAATAAAGCCTTAAATTCTGAGTTTATATTTTTTGTATGGCATAATTGACACATGTTAGAAAATTAGCAAGAAGAAAAACTGATTTTAAATTCAAGGAAACAGTTTGCTATTTAATAGTTGTAAAATCATTACTCTATATAAGTATCAATAATAAAAACGAAGATATTCATTAACTTGATGAGTTCTTTTGTTCATGATTTCATACTATATAATTATTTGATATCACGTTTTCAAAAGCTATTAACAGTAACAAAATACTGCTATACAGAAAATGAGATTTTTGCTTTAAGTTTCACTTTTTTTAATGCTTGTAAAATTCTTGATTACCACATATAAATAAAATAATAAAAAGATGAAACATATGTGATATTTTATAAAATGGCAGGCTGAATTTTTGTTTTTCCGAAACATTAGAAAAAGTTAGTATATTTGACCTGAACCTTCAAAATTACTGTCATAAATTGTAATTTGCCATTTAATCTTGATTAAAACAACAATTTATATTCTACTTAATTTTATTGGTGTGTTATATTTATATGTGCAAAAGTTTGCCATAAAAATAATAAATGAAAAGATTAGAATTAAAAATGCTCATATTTGATAGTATAAGAAATGCATTTTTTTGTTTAAGTACAAAGAATGGGAGGTGATAATTTTTTGGTAATTTACTTGTGTCATCACCCACAAATCTTCACAGAACAAAGGATTAATGGAGAACAAGGTAACTTAAAATAATGGTCACCAGAATGATTTGAGAAAGTAACTAGTAACATGAGAAACAGAAAAAAACTCATATTATGGAATTACCAGCAGTAGCTGCTTATGGCTGAGCATCCAGAAGAACCGTATATTTATTTCTGAATCTATTTCAACTATTTAGCCTCTTGTGTACCTTATGGTAAGATTATTAATAGGAAAACTAACTGAAACTCAACTTGAAATAAAGGCACAGAAGCCATATGATACATTCCTAATCCCAGCAGAATGTAGATAAATGCTTGGTTTGTCCTGTCAATATTCAGCTCTTGCTCTTGACTGAGAATCATAAAGTGTGGCTCACTTGAGCATGGAGGATCTTCTCTATGACAACATCGTCTTAGTGCATTTAAAGGGTAGAGTCAAGGTATTCTGTGGTTATTATTGAGGTCATGATGGCATTTTTTTTCAAAAGTTAAAAACCTTTTACCACATTCTTTTTCATATGAAGCTATGAAAAACTGCTATAGGTTTATAATTACTAGTACTTTTTTGACAATGATGTAGAAACCCATGGGATAAACTTTATATAAGATCACATTTATTTTTATTCTACCCAGTATTTTATTTTAATTCTTTACAAGGAAATAATTTTTGAGAAGATTGCTGATACATACTCTTTTTTTTATACACAAGCTCTCACATATTGTTACACACATATACAGACACTTGCTCATACTAATAGACACCATTTCACTTATGGCAACTGAAATGACTGGGCAATGTTAAAACATTCAAAGGACTGTATGATCTTATATGTCTTGCACAGGAGTAATACTTATTTTTTTAAATACTTCAGAACATCTTCAGAACATTTTTAATGTTGTAGATGAATAGGTTATATTTTCTTTATTTTTAATCATTTCATCCTAGGCAACTCAATATTGCCACTAAAATGCAAGGGTTTATCGGGAGTGGTTCAGGAAGACAGAAGATGGCAGTTGGCATTGCATTTAAATTTTTGAAGATTGCAGTTGGCAGGTAAGCAAGAAATTAGAAGGGAGCTCCACAGGCAAAAGTGTGAGAAAAGAAGTTATTAGAATAAAACATACAGTTGCATTTCACTATTTCAACAGTAAAATAGTGAGATCTAGTCAATCTAGTAGCATGCATTAAATTAAAGAGTAAATTTATTCTGTAAAATCGCCATTGGCTTCAACCATGACCTCCAGATGTCTTTGGAATCTCCTGCAACTCTTCTGGACAGTCTCCTTGTTTAAGTTGGTGAATGCTGCCATAATTCTTGCCTTCAGTTTATCTTTGGTGTTACAAGGAATTTTGCTGGTTTTTCGCTCAACTACAGCCCAAACATAATACTTGAGAGGGTTGCAATGTGGGGAGGTAGGTGGCCAGATGTAAGGAGTGATGTGATTGCAGAAATGGTCTGACAGCCATGACTGGGTTCTCCTGCTTTTGTGACATGGTGCAGAGTCCTGTTGTGAGACATAGGGTTTTCCAGCCGACACTCTCTTGACTGAGCAGCACTACCTCCTCAAGGCACTTGATGTAGGTCACTGTGTTGAATCTGACACTCTTACCAACAAATTCAGAAGTTCTTTTATCAGAATGTTCAGAGTGAGTTTTCCAAGCTGCTGTACCTTTGTAATCACCATTAGACTCATCCAACTCTTTCTGAATCCTTTGCAGCAACCTCAGATTGACACCTAAACACTCTGAAATATTCGTATTGGAGCTTCTGGCATGCCATTTATAAATTTCTGGTGGAGTGAATTGTGTCTAGAAAATTAGTCTGAACCAACCACATACAATGATCTTGACATTTTTGTCATTTTTTAATTTAATTCAACCTTCACAAAACAAAACTATATGTAGTAACATGTAAATTAATCATTCATTTTAAGCTAATTATAACAAAACTGTCATAATTCTTTTAAAATATTATTCTGCTCAAATTAGTTTCCAAATTTTGAAAAATAGGTTTCAACAAATTTTTTAATTACTAAAGATTTACTCTGACAGAAATAGATTACATTAGAATTAAATGACAAAGAAATTAAAAATAAAAATTCCTGTGATTTACATTTTTCAAATTAAAGAGCAAAATTATTTAGGAAATGCAAAAACACCTAAATCTTTCAAGCAATCTTGGTTCTAGTTAAAAAATGTGATTAAAATTTTAAAGTAAAACATATACAGATTATCAAATATAAAAATTATTTCTAAGAAATTCGACTTTACATTTAAGAAATTGCTGCCATTGTTTATGTAGTAAAAAAAGTCCTTATTTATATATAAGAAAAGAATTATATAAATTAAATTAAAATTTGACAATTACAGTTTGTTTAAACAATTTTTAGTCTCCTACATTCATTTGTTTATTTGCATTATGATTTCTTGATGCCAAGAAAATTATGTCAAGTTGAAAATCTCTCATCAGGTTTTATTTTACAACAATTTTTAAAGAACAAATATAATTCTTCTAAATACCTTTAAGTTTACATGTACAAGGAATGCTGAGAAACTCTTGGCCTGACCCATTTTCTAAAAATCTGAACAAATAGTAAAACATCAAATTCTTTTTGAAAGAATTTCTGATTCAGGTCAAGAACTTTTCAGCACACCATGCTAGAGACAATGATACGTTTTTCTCAAACAATATTACATGTGATGGACAAATAAGGTGGTTTTCATGTGTTGGTTGAAATGTGTGTTATCCTCTCTTCAGGAGAGCTAAAAAAAACTCAATTATTTTTTTAAATATTTTACCATTATGAAATATTTGGTGATTCTCGTAAGAAAATAAAATTTTAAAAAGTGATGGTTTGTATATTTTCACCTGGTTCTTTATTGCCAAATTATTTTTTACAAACTTCAAACAAATAAAAATTCCAATCTTGGAAACTTATGATCGGCCAGTGAAGCAATCTTGATAACATATTCTGATATTGTGGAGGTAAGTTTATAACTTTTATACTGAAGGCTTACTGCATCATGGAAGATAAATCATAGGGTAGGAAAAAGTCTTAACCTGCTTTCCCTTTCGCCTGATTGTGAGTATCAAAAAAGAAAAAATCCATTAAGAAGCGATATTTTTGTTTTAAATTGCTAATATTACAATATTGCTTTTTAAATTAATAAAATTATATAAAATAAAAAAAAAAGTCATAATAAATAATAATTTCAATTAAAATTAAATTAAATAAATGTCAATAATTTTTACACTAATTCAAGTAATATTTTTATTACCAAACTTTTTTTTTTACTTATGATTTTGTACCTAATCAAAGAGTACATTCTGACTTTTTTCTCTGCTATTACTTTTTTCCAGTACAGCATGGGTGTGAAAGAAGAATATGTTGCGCTAATTTTCTCCGTGAGGAGATCCTACATTAAAATTAGCTTTTGAATTCTTGAACTTTATTATTTGGTTTCGAACATTTAACAATGGTGAGAAAGACACGCGGCTACCATGAAGCATTTATCGAAACAAAACAAAAAAAGCACTGTGAAATTTTAAATATTTTCAGATATTTTTTATAAATGCATGATGCCATGGGAAATGAAAACGGCTGTTAACAACCATTGAAGAACTCAACCAAACTCTTTTTTTTAACTCAGGGGAGAGGGAAATATGTTAAATCAGGTGATCTTAATCGATAATTTTATTTTTACAGTGAAGAATGAAGATGAAAAGGAAACATATTACAAGTGTTTCTCCAAATTGTTTTTTTTTTTTTTAAATAAAAATGATCGTCTCTTTGTTTTAAACTTCAGCCCTGAAAAAGACAAGCTACAGAAGTTTTTAAAAAAAAATGTTACTTAGTCGTGATGAAAAAAGTTAGAACTTGGTTCAATTTATGTTCTTTACCGTTAAATACAACTTTTAAAAAAAGTTATAATTTTTTAAGGTTTCATAATCATAAATTCAAACTCGTTCTTTATATCTCACAATTTTATTAATCTTCTTAAAATTGGCGAAAAATAATAATTACACTTCAAATGCCCACTGTAGGAACGACAACCAGTGAACCACGCAAACTGCATATTGAAAAAGGGAAAGGAGGAGATTCCATCTTAGAAATTATAATGACTTACCGACAATTGAGTTTGTAATCTTAGATGTTAAAAATATCTGTAGAAACCAGTAGTAGGCGGATTGAAAGCAGAGAATCTTTCAAGAACTCATTGCGTGGGCAGCTTTTTCTGTACTTATTCTTCACGCTCCTTAATTCAACTTTAATTAACGCAGTTTTTTTTTTAAATTTTAATTGTCAAAAAAAGTAAAACTGTCAATGTCATAGTCATACACTACCAGTTTTTGCATAATTCATATCGCGCGTGAAATTAAATTTTAAAATTTATCTAGATAAATTAGAGACTTTTAAATGCAAGAGCAAGAAGACAGTAAAACAAATTGATTAAATATTATAAAACAATTTTTTTTTTTAAGTAAATTTACAAATTTAAATCAAGTGTAATGAAAAAAGTACTAAAAAACTAAAACATAAACCATATGGGAAATAAAGCACTTTTCCTTCGATACATGACTTGTTGCTCGCCTGGTCTGAGGAGAAAGGCATTTTAGTACTTTATTACTTGTACTTAAAGAGTCATTTAAGTGAAACAATAATTATTACCGTACAAACAAATTATTAGAAACGGGCCAAAACCAATCCATAACACAACTTAAAAACGAAAAGCAAGATATGAACTATATAACCAGCAATATCTGTTTTTTTTTTACTTCTTCAACTAAAACCACATGGTCTTCTTAAGTACAAGACCTTACTGCTGACACCCCCACAAAAAAAAAAAAAAAAACACACACACACACAACAAAAGCTAAAAGGGAAAGAAAGGGTGATTTTCTATACAGTATATACAAGAAATAAACTCTGGGTAACCATTTTTTTTGCGACCTCAATCAATCAATCAATATACCCATTTCAAACGAATGACGTTTTTTGGTTTTTATAAATAAATTACAATTTATCACAATTATTAATCTTTCATTAGGGCCATTTATACATGACTAAGTAATATAACAAAATGCGGTACTTTATATTGTATTTACTTTTTCATCCAACAGCAAATCGTTGACACAACGCGTGCAACTTTACTACTACAAAAATCGACTTTGGCTCAGCGGTATGCTAGGGAGCTGAAGGTAAAGAGGTTCGATAAAAAAATAATAATAAAAAAATGTATGCGAGGCTCACGTTATAAGTTACATTTAGACATTCAAAGCAATACCTTTGCTGTTAATGGCCAATTTCCTCGTTTGCAAAATCACTTTACTTCTTTCATTCAACTACAGGTCATAACCTCACAAGAAATCATTAGTGAAGAAAAAAACTAAAAAAAGGAAGGCGTTTATCACTGAGTGTTTGTTAACTTACGGCGTTCTTAATCTTTTAACAATAACATTGACTATTGTTTTTATTACACCCCCAATGCAACTAATAGCACTACTATTTTAGAGAAAGTAGGTAGTGAGTGTGTATGTAGGAGTAAAGATAAAAAACGGCCTTTATTATTTAGGAGATCGACTTTTACAACTACAACTGCTGAAGCCACGTCTACTGCAACTACCCTCATTATGATGTCTACTTCTGCTACTACTCCCACGTTATCATTTGCTACTCGTCATTCAGTATTAGCATCTACTCCTACTTTCTCTCCCTCTTCCATTTGATTGATTACTCCTCCCCAGCCTCCTCCTTCCATGTAAATTGTCTGCTCTTTCTTTGAGTGTATCTCTCCTCTTCGCACATCCACACCACCAAATATCGGCGTACGTAATGTACGTACGATTGTCGCCGTGCCCTTCCCGCTACTAACAATAACAAGAAAAGAAAACAAACCAAGAAACAAAAACACAATCTATCTTCCTTTTTTTCCTTTATGAAAAAAAGGAGACAAAAAATTTAAAGTTAGATTTTGAAGAAAGAATACCTAACCTTTATTTCTGATTTTTGGGTAGGCCAACAAGGTTAGGTATCGATGTTCGGAGGAGGAGGATAAAAAAATACAGACAGGCAGCTACCAACGACCACTAAAACAACGTCACCACAATTATAACAAAAACGAAGGCGACCACGACAACAGAGACGGGAAAGAGGAGAAAGGGGCATACCGCGGCTGCAATACTAATAATTATAAAAATAATAGTTATAAGTTGTTGGTCGTCGTGTCGTCCTCATCTTCTGTTTCCCGCAGCCGTTTCTTGGATGGATGGATGTTTCTTTCTCCGTGTAGAACCAGTCAAAATCAGAAAAAAAGAATCGGTTCCAATAGTCCGAGTCAAAGCTTTGAAGGCCAGCAGCAAATATGGATGGACACACGTTGTATATCATCATCATGCCTGTCTCTTGTCTCTTCTTGTCTAGTAGCGGCAGACATACACGTACGAGGTAGTCGAAGACGACGGAGAAGACGAAGGATAATAATAAAAAGGAAACGAAAGAAGGGAGAAGTCCAAGTTAGAGGAACTTGGTTGCGGCTACTGTTTGTAAATGTGTGTTGTGCAATCAAAGTACACGACACCCGATCAATCACTCATCGTCGCCAATATTCACCTCCACCAAAGTCTACTCCTCATCCAACTTAATGCTTATCCCACCCTGTCGTCAATCAATACGCCAGTATCATAAAAAAAAAAATAACACCCTTGAATTCATCTTGAATAAAGAAACAAGTAGATAAAAAGGTCAAGTTTTAAAAGTTTGGGGGTGTTCAAAAAAGTATGATATTTTAATATCCAACAAACCACATGTATAAAGTCACGTAAAAAAAAATACACTGAAGTAAAAAAAAAAACAACAACAAAAAACTTATAAAAAAAAAAAGTAATTTTTTGTGCGTGTGATTTATTTTTAAAATTTTTAACTATTATTCAGAAATCTAGAAACTTTCTACTAAAAAATCAACTATTTTTGCTTGGGGAAATACTTTGAGGAAATAAAACCAACTCAAATTAAAACTAACAACTAAATGACAAACAAAAAAACAGTAAAAAAAACACCAAAACAACTTGACAAGAGATAATATTTCAAATTCAAGCAGTCACATTTCAGTCTAAGCACAGTACAGTATACAGTCTGTAGTGTACGTATATACAATGTATGAACTAAACCGAAACGTGTTAAGGCAAACTGTGTAATAAGTTACACTAGTTTGCAAATTGCTTTGTAGATAAAACCATTTCACTTTGTATTGTTATTAATTTTAAAAGGAAACTATTTGGTCGGAAGTGGTTTGTTTTTAAGTGGGTGGGGTTTGTGTGTGTCGGTGTCTACTAACTGAGCATAGACCGTGGCGGCTGTACAGTGGCGGCAGGAGGAATCTCCGTCACCGTCCGCGAGGAGGAGTCGAGAAGGAGAAGAAAAAGGACAAGAAGGTGCGGCGGCGACCAGCACCAGCAGAGGAGACATAAATATGTTCAAGTGTATACCCTTGTTCCCGGCGTGTAACAGGCAAGTGGAGTACCTGGACCGGCGACATTGGAACCTCATCACTGTACCTGATGATGTTCTTCGATACTCCAGGAGTTTAGAGGAGTTACTTTTGGATGCCAACCAAATCCGGGAGTTACCACGGGTACGGCAAAAAATTACTATCTCCACACATCACATGGCTATTAAAAAATGATCAGTTTTCTATTTTATTCTGTTGTATTGTTAACTTGTTTAGTAGTTCCTTGTAAAAAATTATTTAAAACTAACTTTTTTTTTCTCGTTAAGCAACAACAAAATAAAAACTGCTACAGCTACACCCATACAACCATATTTTTAGAGAGAGAGTGAGAGTTAGATTTTTTTTTTTACTGTTCTTGAGTCGCTTTCATGTTTGTTTGGTGTCAATTTGAACTTAAGGGTCTATTTTTTTGTTTAATCCGCTTCCTATTAAGAAAAATAATACCGATGTTTAACTGGAAGCTTTTATAACTTTTCATTTACCTGGATTGTCCACTGTTCCATTTTTACCCACCCACACTCGTCTTTTCCTTTTCCGCTTTGTGTTAGTTAAGGTAACATCCGTTTTCACCTTCATTATTCGTAACTTCACTCAGATTTTTTTTTGTTTATGAAATCATTACTATTTTCCATTCTATTTTTTCTTTTATGAGTTATACAGTGTGTACCTGTGACACTGAACTGAATTAATATAGCCATTATCGACTATTTGCACTTATGAAGAAGCCCTATGTTCAGGTTGATTTAAATTAAAAATGAAATGTTACTGGAATAAAGATCACTTTAACTTTTAACATTTTTTTTTCTTGGATTTCAAATAGGAGACAAATGAATTTTAAACTAAACATAAGATGTATAAAATTACGATCTGCTTAACAATTTAACATAATTTAAAAAAATAAATAAAAAGTTTACTGAGAAACTTTATGCTTCAGCTTCTGCCTAACTAACTTGATGTAGTTCAACTTCAAGTTATTTGAGCATGGAGATCGTAATTTATTTTTGTTTTATTATAATACATTTGTTTTTTGATCTACCAATACTAATAGATGATACTTTTTATTTATAAAAATTTAGCAAATTTTGTTTGAAAAAAACAACTAAAGTATGCACAAAATAATTAACATTTAAAAACAAATGTTTGAACACTCTGTCAAAAATGCTCATACTACTCTTTTTAAATAATTGTTCTTAAAGGGTATTTTTGATAAGATGCCAATAAGCTAACACTGATCAGTAATAAACACACGTTTTTATATACTGTATTTTTTATTGGAAAAGAAAGTGCACGATTCCTGTGGTACGTAAATAAAATTTACCCCCATCACCTAGAGAGAGGGGAGAAAAAATGAAAAAAAAAAAAAATTAAAGTAGAAGTTGAGGTGTCAATATGGCTACTGCTGTCACGTGACTGCTACTGGAAATGCCAAAACATAAAAGAACCTTGATTATTTTTTTTGTATCTTTTCAAAATAATTAAGTATTTTCTCATTTTCAATTTTTCATCTCATTCTGTCACGTGGTAAAACGGCCATATTGATAAAATCATACCCCCCTCTTTTTTTTTTTTTAAAACGAACCCCCTCCAAACTCCTGTGCTAGTTTAAAATTAAAAGAAGCCTTGCTCTAACTAGGAGGGAAATAAAGAAAACACTTGTAGGGAAGTTTCGTAAGATCCAGCCATTTGACAAGAAACTTGAGAAAAGATCTTTCCATTTTAAAACTAAGGTTTCCATTTCTTTTTCAACATTATTTTAAATTAAAATCCTATTTGACTTGTGTACAGTTTCGCACCTTAATATTTTCGGCGTTGTAGCATTCATAGAAATAAAAAACACGAGTGTTCTGGCTTGGGAAATGAAAAAGCAAAACACTTAAAATTAAAGGCGGAATGCTACAACTAACACTACAAAATTAGTTTGGTCACGTGACAGACTATCGTAAATTGTACTGTATATAAGGAGGAAAAGTAGTATTAATTTAAAAAATTAATACTTTTAAAAATGTTCTGCTTTGTATTAATATTTTGTATTGAACATAATCTAATTTTTGTAATATAAACAAAAATAAACATGTCAATTTATAGAAAGTTTGAGATGGAAAAAGGAAATACGATAAGTTTTTTTACTAGTATCTTGGAATAAAGAAGAATGTATTGTAAACTAATAAACTGCATTTTTTTTTTTCATAGTTTCTTTTCTTAACATTCAAAGAAAACTATTTCTGACCATATTGACATAAAGCTGCTTCCCTCGTTTGATTTACCGCTATTTTTAGGTAAATCAACAATTCTCCTGGGGCTATTGCCTCTCTAAATTATATTTAAATCATACTCGATTTATCTTTTCGTGTGTCTTTTTCGTTGTTCCTGTTCATATTTTAATTTCTTTTTAGTTTATTGTACAAACTTAAGAATTTGATATGTTAGGTTTGTTAGTAGTAGCAATTCGTCATTTGTGTTGCAATATTAATTCCCCCCCCCTTTTTTTTAAGTTATTAGAAAATTGCATTTCTTTTGTTGAAATATATTCCTGGCTAATTAAAAATAATTCTTTTTAGTTTTTTTATTGAATTGAATTAATTTTTTTTTTAATTTACTTTACTTTGCATCTCTTCGTTTTAGTGGGGAGGGAGCTAAATGTTTAAGAAATGTATCCACATTATTAACACTTGAACTCCGCCCTGAAATTTATCGAACAAAACATTTTAAAGTGTTTACACTGCTTGACTGGAGTTTTGTGTCAGGTCTTTTTTGCTATTAACCAGCAACTTTTTTTTTCTTATTAACTAATTGTCGTCATCTTCATTCGTCTCCATTGTTGCTTCTTGTTCCCCTTTCACCGGATTCTGACTTCAACGGAACCACTCTACTCGGTTGCCACTACTAAATCGTTACCTAATGTAGCACTACGCTTTTGTTTTATTTCTCTTCACTAACCTTATATTTTCACTATTATTCCAACAAATTACAGCAATTGATATTTCATGTATGATGTAGGCAGATTAAAACAAAAACTTTTTAAAAAGATGTAGAGATTTTTTTTTTCCCTCAAGAAACTTTACAATCTTTTTATTTTATATTTAGTACCCCCACCCCCAATTTTACGTTATGCGAAAATTTCAAATTCGGGCGACATTTATATACTATTTTTTTTATTATTTTTATTAGGGCCATAGTTGGACAGGGGATCTCTTAAAAATTAAAAAATGATAGAGAAAAAAATGCCGGCGGCTTGCGCGCTATTTTAACGTCTGGCAACAATGACTTGAAAATAAATCCTCTTACTAATTTATTTACTTGAAAATAATTTTTTTTTTTTTTTTTTTAATTTTTCATTTTATTTCTAATTATTATATGGTCTTTTTAGTTTTTGTTGTTTTTTCTTTTAACGTGATTGAAAATGTTGCACGTCGTTAAAAAAACGTTTGACTTTGAATTGAACAAACAATAATAAATGATAAATGCAACAGTTGAATGAGAAAATACTATCGGTTTTTAAAATGTTTGCAGTTAGATTTCCAAGGTAGTAACTATTTGACATATGGTCTTTCTCAGTTTGAGAGAATTGGTTCCCACGCAATAAACATTACCTTAAAAAAACAGCAGGAATTGTATGTTGAAAAATAGAAACATTTGATTTTTAAACGAAGTTTAATTGGATGTTTCCAGTTTGATGTCGGTCGTTCGGTACTATGATGACGACTGCTGCATAATATTCTGATCAGTTATTATAATTATTATTACTTGACGTACATTTAGTAATTTTTAAATGTTTTAAATCATTTACTTGTCTATTGAAACTTTGAAGTTTTTAAACTAAAGTTATTTTCATAAATTAAGAAAATAATTGGCTAATTGTTGGAGATATAAACTAAAAAATTACCTCTATCTACTCTACTACTGACTCTTAGTTTTTTACCTGAATTAATCAAAAATCTCATTATTCAAGAATGAACCTATTTTCCTCCTAAGTAATTGACTTGGCTAGGACCACTTTAATTAACTCCTTAGTCAAATCAATTAAGGCTTAATTTCTTGATCCTTTTTAACAACTGAAGTGAAAATTAAACATCACTTGAACCTTCCTTACGTTCACTTTCTTTGTAGTATTCCCAGAAAATTCTATTTTCTTCATAATGCACCCGAATTTGATTTGGATAGCAGCACATTTTAATTTTTTTTTTTTTTTTTTAATGAATCGTAATCTTTTCTATCAATTATTTAACTTGACAGATCTCGGATTATATATTTTATTTTATAACTACTTTACCTGTACTTTAAAAAAAAATAAAATAAAATAACGGAAATAAGTAAATTTTAATTATATTTTCTGCGTGACTAATGTAAGATCATTATGCCTATATTAACTTTGTTATCGCATGTAAGAAAGAATTCTGCCTTTTAAAATCAAAGTAAAAATATCCAAAGAAATCTAACAACAAAACAAAAGTAGTGGTGGACGAGTAATGTCGTAACCTGTTTTTTTTTTTTTTTAAACCACTTAATGAGATATTTCGTTGTCGTAGTAACACTGGGCACGTTCGCTTGTTGGTGCTGAGTAATGACACCTACCATAACAATAGAATCTCATTAGTAAGTATGATAGTAAGTCTATAGAAGAAATCGGGCCGTGTGACCGATATAGTCATTTGTGTTTTAGAAAGATATCAATTTGTCTTTATGCACAAAAATGTGATGTCACAACTTTTCACTTAGATATTCATTGCTTAATAAATGTCTGCTGTCATAAGGAGACCTGATATCGTAATTAAACTCTTTACTCTCTTCCCCCTATTTATTGACGGGTAATAATA
The DNA here is from genome assembly GCA_964036315.1 of Acanthosepion esculentum. Classification (NCBI taxonomy): domain Eukaryota; kingdom Metazoa; phylum Mollusca; class Cephalopoda; order Sepiida; family Sepiidae; genus Acanthosepion; species Acanthosepion esculentum. The sequence continues at coordinate 24,502,831 of OZ038483.1, read as the reverse complement.
CCTTTTGAAATGCATTTATTTATTTCTTGTTGACACTAATTCTGAACCTACTCGTAGCTGTTTTTGACTTAACATTAAAATTGCATAAAAGACAATCAAAATTTATCACCTTCTGCATGTAATGACTTGTTTCCTTTAAACACAAAATTTATCGGCCTATTGATTAGTTTTGTAATTGAGCCTCCAGATTGTATTTCCTTCACTTATAATACTTAAAAGTGTGAGGATCAAGTTTATAAAACTAATAATGTTAAAGTACCAAAATAAAATGTTTAAACAACTCTGTATTGAGAATAAGAGTGAACATACATATCCCTCAATTTTTAAAAATATTTTTAAGGCAACGTTGTTATTTAAATACTTGGTATTGTATCAAGGCAGATTGGTTTTTCTAGCCTTAGGTGGCAGCCAGTCTAGCAGAAGGACTATGCTATATTCAAAACCATGTCATGGCAGTTCACATATATTAACAAAACAAAACTGGATAGCTGTAATAACCTATGTCTTTCAAGGGGCATAAAATTTAAAAAATGTATCAAAACTCCTATAAATGCCAATGTTTTGCAAAGTCCTTGTTAGACTGTCTACTGTTCTGATTGGAAATGTAAACTATTACACTTCCTTTCTCCTTAACTAAACACTTTCATCAATTTTCTTGAATTTTAAACTTTAACAAAAATAGTCTTCCAATATTTTAAAGAATGACTAGAAATTTTACTTTAGCTTCTCTGAAGATGCTTTGTCAAGAGATTGGGAATTGTCATGAAACCTTCTTAGATATCTTGTAAACAATGATTTCAAGATTTAATTTTCCTATGAGATAGCTATTGTCAGTGCAAACTTCTAAAACCAGTTTTTTATGATGTATGTGTTAATAATAAAGTATTGACCAAAAGTAACTGAAGCATGACTTTGTTTGACCCATATAAATGTTATTGCACCCAAAAGTAATTTAAATAAACTGATGTATGTTGTTTTACTTTAACAGTTTTATTCCATAAGGCCAGAGCAATGTTTTTTTTTTTTATAAAAACAAAGCTCAATAATGATTAATTTGAAAGTTTTTTTGTATGCCGGAGAATATTCTATGTAAATTGTGAATTATTTAGAAGTAAACTTAAAAAAATGACACGCAAAGAAAGTATGTGAGGCTATTTAAAAGAAAAATCCTATCTGTTTGATTAAAGACTGAGAGTTCAGTACATATGTCCTTTCAATTGTAATTTCTTCGGGTTGTCTTTTCATATGAAGTAAACTGTTTCTGATTCACAAATTTAAAGCTTAGATGAATAAAGTTACATTTTTCTTCATTTAAGTGTTCAATAGTTTGATTACTCTTCTGATTATTGCATTACAGCTATCTACTATTCCTCAATGGTTTTTAATATAGACTAAAATATGTCATGTATAACAAGTTTAATTTGCATGAGCAAAACTTATTTGGTGCTGGACATGCAATAGTTTGTCATTAAACATGAATCAAGTTCATTTGTGACTTTTTTTTTTTAATTTAAAAGAAAAGTGTTCTAATTAAGTGGGACATAATTTCTAAGTTTAAAGAAATTCTTTTTGCTAATTTTTACATTTCATTGTAAAACAGTTTGAAAGAAGTTTACCTGCTAAATTATGATTATCATGACAACTGCAGAAAGTGTCACTTTATTTAAATTTCATAATTTTCTAATGGAAGATATTAGTTTCTTGAAGGTATAACAATCTTCAGAGGCTCTAAGTGTCATTGACTGAACTTAGAAGGTTTATCTAAAGAAAGTGTAAATGTTATTTATATTGAAATCATTCAAGTTCTATTTCTCATGTGATTTGAAGTTTATCTAGAGTCATCTACTTTGGTACAAAGGTTAAAATAGTGGATATAGAATATATATATATATATATATATATATATATATATATGAGAGAATTTTTTTTTTTTGTTTTCCTACATGATTAATCTGTTTGGTAGAAATATCACTAACATTCTGACAAGACTGCATTTATGTCATTAAAACTATTAGTTTACAAATGTATATTTCAGTCAAGAAAATATTAAATATTTTCATTGACCAAATAAAAATATTAACATGTTCATGGATATTATTATTTGCTGTTTAAAGGATTAATTTGTTTTACATGGTTTGGGTGTTTCAATTTCACTCATAAGTTCTGAAGATTAGAAAGTGGCTGATAAATTTGGTTACATCTGTTTTTTCTCTTTACAAAGAGTAAGAAAAAAAAATCTGTTGTAATTTTTTTATATATAAATATGTATTTGTCTGTTTGCTCAGAAATGGGTTAGTAAATTTTTGGAGCATTAATTTCACAGTTGGCTAATTTTCTTGATACCAGACTTGAAATATTATTTTTTTTCTGATAACACAGCATTTTTTGTATTGCAAGCTATTTTATTTTTTTATAATTTAATTAATTTCAAGTGTTAAGAAACTTGAGCAATGATGTTACTTAGTAATTTTTATTTAGCAAGTGAAAGTTTGAATAAACTTATAGTTATTTTGAAAAGTACTTTATCAAAAAATATTTTAATCAATCAAATTTGTTTTATAGTAAATTTCTTTGTAAGCTGTTACTTTAAGATTTTTTTGTTTTGTAAAGTCCCAAAATTCTCTAAGTAAAAAGTTGATAGTACTGTTTATTTTAATTGACATTAAAGATTTTACCAGAGTAAAATACTGGCTGGGTAATTTTTAAAAGAAAATCTATTTTCAGTTAAGTCACTTGATAATATAGTCTTGAATTGTATGTTATAAATCTTACTTTCATTATTACTATTTATGTTTTTGATTTAAAACATTCTTGATATTTGCACTTAGTGTTACTGGCATTGTATAACAACATAAAAATGAGTGTTGTTGGAATTTTCACGATGAGGAATTGTTATATGCGTTAACATTCCAACTAGAAAACTCATTTTTGCTATTATACTAATGTTTTGGTTATTGTGCCCTCTGATCTTCTTCAGATGTCTGTTGTAAAATCTAGTAGTGGAAATTTGGAGCCTTAAACCTAATCTCTATACTCAAGTGGTGGAAATGTTTGAGTTTCCTTTCTTCAGAGACTCCCAGATGACATTCATCTTCAAGCTAGATTTACTGGAGTGTCATAGAGATACAGGGCCTGATGGATGAAAGCGTTGGTTAAAACTCAATCTCTAAGTTGGGTATTGCGGTGTAATGGATATTGACTTGCAATGAGAACTCGGAGAGCCAAGTTCGAATTCCAGTTGAATTTGTTATTCATTTACACACAAATACATTTGGGAAAGGTATGGATCCATCTCTTCTAAGCTAGGGATTGAATAGCAGGACAGATTGGGTTTTTTTAGCCTTGGTTGGCAACCTGTCTACTGCAGAAAGAAATGCCAACTTACTGTGGGGAAAAATCTTCTGCTTTGACAGTCGTGTATTGTCCAAGTGTGTATCACATATGGCACTTAACTGATTGCAGCAAAATCACATACTTTGGGTTTGTGGAAGAAACAGACAAGTAACACAAAGGTGACCAGACAAAATTAACTGATATATCTCCTAAACCTGGAATGAAAACAGTCTATCCCCACATATTGAATAAACAGTTCAAAATTCAGAAAAGGTTGCAAAATATGATAGACATCAAGAAGGCTAGAAGGTATAACAACCAAGATAAGTTTCCTACTCTGAATTTAAAGGCATATAATAAAAGTGCTTATTTATCAAGATCAGATTGTAAATTAAAAATCTTACATATTTAACTGTGAACAAGCCCAATTTGTATCTTAAACTTTGTGGTTGAATCACCACAAAATCTCCATAATGATTTTATTTTAATCCTCTAATATAATTTTGAAGATGTCTTGATACATTTGCAAAAAGAAATCCTACATACTTAGGTATTTATTCCTTAGGTTAGATTTTTTAATCTTTTTCAATTTGTTTTATGCTTTTTATTGTTTGTTTGTTTTTTTATTTCTAAGTATATGATTTTTGTCAAGGTTTAATTACACCAAGAATTCAGGTCATATTATGTTTCAGCTTTTTTGTTCTGTAACTTTTCTAGAACTTTTAAATATTCTCACTTGCTTAAAATATTTTACAGAAAAGTTAAATTTAATGTGATTGACCTGACTCCATTCTTAATTATCAAAGTATTTAAAATTACAGGTAATACTAGTAATTAATTTTAGGAATAAGAATAACTTATTTAAATTCATTTTAAGCAAATTTGATAGATCTTACAAATCTTGAACATTTTATCTTGAAATATTTTCTTTCACTGTTTTGATGCTTAATTTTTACTGAAGATTTAACTCTTATAAGTATTTCATGTTTGAAAAGGTATCACAAGCTCAATACTATAAAACATGCAGGTGTATTAACACAATTTTAAGCTACTTAAAGTATTTTGTTTGACAAGTATTTTAATCAGTTATAGAAGTTTTGTCAGGTTTTACTGAACATTTGCACCAGTGAGTTGTCTATTCATTTAGGCTGCTATTTACTACTCGCAAACCATTTTTTAGGTATTGAAAAATTTAATGTTTATTCAACTAATAGAAAAGACTTATATAAAATTGGTTCTACTTATTTAACTTGAAATAATAGGTATAACCAAACTTAGAACATGATGGCTTAAATTCGACACTTTGCTTCTAAGTTATGATGACAAAAGCTTTACTTATATAAAGGATGATGATTTTTATTTCTCAATTTATCTTTACAAGAATCAAGTTATATTTGTTTATCGATACCATTTTGAAGCCTGGAATTGTTTAATGCTGACCAAGACCTGATTGGGACCTGTTGAAACTTGCTCAGACATTTTCTGAACACTTTGTAAATTTTAACAAGTTTGTTTATGAGAGGTTTTGGATGTGATGTCAAATTCTTGCTCAAACAGTCTGGCTTGTTCTGGAATTTTTAAATGATTGATAGCAGATTCTTAGCATAGAATTTACAAGTCTTTGTAAATATAATTTAGGTATTTGACATTTTAAGTTATTAAATATCTTCTATAAATATCAATTGACATCAGTTACAACTAACAGTAAGTTAAAAGAGAAACATTCCTAACATCTATTGGTATGAAAACTATAGCTATTTATTTTTTCTTTGGTATGACTCTAAGACAGGTTAGCTGATTCTGTTCTCTATTAACATGCAAAAATATGTCTGGAGATTTTTTAATTTAAAAAGTTTACAAAAATTTTTTAAATGTTAACTTTTTAATTTATTTGCAAAAAATATATTGATATTTTCTATTGATTGCAGTATTTATACAAAAATGATTTTTTCATTCTATATAAAATCGTTTTCATTATTTAACATTGAAAAATGTGCCATTTTTAGTTTCTAAGCCATTTTGCCAAAGAACATACATAAAACAAATATCTATGAAAGATTAAAATAGATTTTTAATTTTAAAAAAGTTGTATTGTTAATCAGATTTATTTAAGGTGTGTTTGGTTTAATTTATTAAATCCTTAGAAAATCTTATTGTAAAATATTGGTCATTTGTGACTAATATACTCAGAATTGTTTTTTTTTTTAACCTATTTAGTTAAGCTACCACATAATGTTTTTATATTATTGGCTTTTACAAGGAGTACTGAAAAGTTTTAGGTTGGACTAAGTAGCTTTTCCCCCATAAATTCTGATATTTGATAATTTAGTCAGATTTTGAGAAGTCACACATCTTTGCACTCTCTTAGTCATTTTTCTTCATAAATATTTGGTTTAATACATGATGCTATTCAGTAAATCTTTTCTTAGGAATTTGATCAGCACATAAAATAGAACTAACATTTTAAAAAGTTTTTAGAAATAAATATCTTTGTTTTGTTGATTAATTTTGGTCTGCAAATCAATTTAATGATCAAACTCTAATCCTGCTGCAGAGACCTAGTTAACAGTGCTATTTTTTATGGGTTGTTTATGAGCTTATAGTAGGCTTCTAATTCTGTATGTTCTTTTCAGATAAGATTTCTAACAAAAATGTTTTCCTTGCTTCATGATTAACAGTTTGAGATATGAAACTATAGTTAAAGAGGAAAATAACTTCAACTATTATCAAAGATAGTTATTTTGCTAAAAGTACAGTTATATGCTTTATTTATTTTTTCCTGATAATACAATGCTACCAAAAGAATTTCAGATTGTAACTTAGTAGTTGTCAGTGGTTTTGCTTTAATTATGAAGTACTTTATTAAACTGAATAAACTATTTTTCCAGTTATACTTCTATCTGCAGAATATGTAAAATAATTATTTTAAGTCAATAGATTCAATGATTTTTTTACTCTCAATTCTTGATAGCAATAGAAAATAAAGATAGCAATTCTGAACAACGCTTAACTAACAATTTCTGTTTTTAGCATGGTACAGTATAGGTTCAGTCAATCACTTGCTCACTGCTTTTAAATGACTTTAAAATATGGGTGTGTATGCAAACAAAGAAATTCAATCTAGCATTGTTTGATTTCTTCTTTCTTATCCTGTTTTAATGTCTTAGTTTATGTGAAAATAGATGAAATGTATTCCCATTTAATTTTAAAATTTTTTGTACTGAGAGGAGAAAATATAAAATCCTGCCCAGATCTTGTGTCACTTAAGTGCCACCACCCACTTCAAGTGTGTATTCAACACATTTAAGCACATGCTGCTACTCTTTCCTTCCGTACTAGTCTTGGCCAATACCAATTAGTCTTATTGCAGAAATTCTGTCCATGGAAAGCATCTCTCCCCATTTTCGTTCCTTGCAAATTAGTTTCACCAATTGCTTGCTTGTTTTTTTAACTTGTGTTCAGGATCCTGCTACTTTTCTTAACAGCTAAAGACAAAAATAAATCTAGGTGAACCGCTCACTTGCTTGACTATCACTCTGCTTATCTACAGCAAACAATTTTACCTGCTATCATGTTGCTCTATTTTCAGCATGCTCTTTCTTACAAACTCCTTAAATGTTTGTCACATACTTTAATAGTATTAACTATCAAAGAATATACAATTCTCTGCATTTCTTGCCATTATCATAATTATTAAATTGTGTATCTTGGAAATCTTTCTTTTTTTTTATGTTACTATGTTAATTTTTTTTTTTTTTTTTTTACATTACCTTTACATATTTTCATATGAATGTATAAGGTTTTTCTAATTCATTGAAATTATATTTTATTAAATTTAATCACATTAAAACTTTGTTTGATGAAAAGATTTGGATGCATAATGAATCTGTTTGCTTTAAAATGAGTTAAGCATCTGTTAACCTATATGAACAAACTTTGAAGCCTTTTGTTAATTTAAATTGTCAAAGATAAGTTCAATGAATTTTCAGATTTTTCTTAATTCAAAATATGATTATAATAAGAATAAATTTTAATGTAGCTATACCATTGTTGGCAGTTAAACTTCATGTATGAATATAATCAACTACTTTATCTTATTTTTCTCTATTTCAAATGATTCCACAAACTTAGCTAACTGCTCTCATATATATATATATATATATATATATATATACACACACACACACAACTTAATGTTGGAATGCATTTATAAAGCTGTGAGGTGAGTGCTGAATAATCTTAATGTGATTCAACAGTATGAAAAATTGATTTGACGATTATCATGACCAAAATTATGTTTAACCATATTACCACAGTAATTATGAAATGTGCTGATACACACTGAAATCATTTCATCAAATAGTAACATGATGGTAATTAAATTTTTACATGTTGCAGTTTATTGTAAAATTGGTAACTAACTCTTCTTGAGAATCTTGTTAAGGCAAGGAATTTTCCTATGTTCAAGCAAGGGCTGACTCACTTCTTAAATATATGACCAAACATCAGATTGTGTGTGGATATTTTTCTTTTAAGGGATTCTTAGTTTGGCTGAGAAATCTTTAGCATCTCGCATACAATGTAAATTCTATTTAATAACTGAATTTTATATATATATATATATATATATATATATAAAGAAACCGTATTGAGGGAATTGTATGTGAAAATGGAAAAATTTTATTTGTGACACATTTTATTCATTAGGACATCATTGGACTGGGTTTGTTGATGTTGTCATGACTACATGTGCATGAACGAGAGATGCTGGTAGTTTCAAAATTTTGAAATTTTTTGCAATCTAGACAAATTCATTTATATGCTTTTTCTTTCCATCATTTTTGTTTTTAACTATTCCACATTATGATAACAGAAAATCTGCCTAGATTGGTGATATGTTGTAAGAGTCTGGATGTAAATTTACTGTGGCTGAACTAGTGATTAAAGCACTTTCCAGACATTTTCATCTTGGTGAATTATTTTCTCTTTTCGGATCAGAGTAGCATTTCTTATGTTAAAACTTTGGTCGGTTTCGTTACAGTGAACAACTAATGTTGTTTTGTGCGTTGTTGTTTTTAAAATGTCTCTTTTGTGTTCATATAGTCTTTTGTTGAACTTCCTTCAAGATTTGGCTTGTGGTTTTGTATTGCTTATGTCTTTTATTGTTTTAGATGTAGTTGTGAAAAATTTCATTAGATACATTCTTTTCAGTTGTAGTTGTGATAGGTAGAAACTTTTTTATTTTTTTATTTATTGGGTTTGTCAGGAAGGACTACTTTTCTATTTTGGAATATTTTATGAGCTATTTGTTCCACATTGAATATGAAATAGGGTATTGAAAGGTTTTGAAAATTTCAAAAAAAAAATTTCTTTCAATATTTTGAAACTACCAGTGTCTCTTGTTCATGCACAGTCATAACAATGTCAACAAATCTAGTCCAAGGAAATCTTAATGGATGAAATGTGTCACAAGTAAACTTTTCCATTTGGTCTTACAATTTCATATATATACACACACACACACACACACACACAGAATTTGTAATAAGCTGTGGTGTTTCAATATATGAAATCTCAGAATTGTATTTGCCAATTTGCTATTTTAATTATCTAACCAAATTGTTGGTGTTTCAATTGAAATCTTGTAATTTAATGTTAAAACAATTTGATATATTTATCATTTTGGAAGTTCTTACAATTATTTAAGCAGCACTGTTGAATAGCACAGCTAAATAATCTAGTTTCAGTATGATATTTTCAAATTATTCATGTGACTGATTCTTGAAGTTTGTCATTTCTTTGATCAGTATGTTGGTTCATTAAGGTAGAAATTCCATCCAAGGGTTAAATATGAATTCTATTTTGTAGGTAAACTTCCAGATATAGATTGTCAATTAAAGACAGAATATAAACAAAAGAATTTTTTCTTTAATAAACTGGCTTCATTTTTTTTCTTGTTTTAATGTGAAAATGAATTATTTACTCTTGTATTGCTTCCATCCACAAATCTTGATATTTTTTTCTCATTTGAATAAGAGGTATTTAGATTTGTCATTGTGCTTTCAGTAATGACTTCAAACCTCTCCTTACATTCTGACATGTGGTATTTGCCTTAATAAAAAGTTTCTATAGTGTGACCCAATTTTGTTGTATAATCAATATGCATGCTATTTTGCCTTTTGTCTCTCACCACTATTTCTTCTGCATGCATTTTAAAACAAGATTCTGTGTCTTTCAACAATAAAGCAGTCCCACAAATCATGTTAATCAACATTAATAGTGAAACTCATTTTAGATTTGCCTACAATTTATGTAGTCTTTATTTTAATTAAAGCCAATGAATTGTAAGGCATGCGTACAGGCATCTCAAAGTCAAAAGAAAAAAGATTGTTGGCAGTGAAATTTTAAGTGGAAAATAATATACTTAGTCTATAAGGGTGTTATTATATAGAAAGATTTTTAAATTGCTATTTGATTCTTTGATGTAAAATAAAAAAAGGATCTATTGTTAAAATTGAATGCTATTTTGAATGCTTAAGATCAGATTTGTAACACATTTTGTCATATAAAATTCTTGTCTTTATTAATTATTCTTTTAAAATTGTCTTCTACAGAAAATAATAATGGGTTCATTTCTCTGTACAAAAAATATTTTTCTAATACAAGAACTATTGATATCTAAATTTCAAGAATGATAAAACCTTTTTGTGATTTGCATTTATTAAGTTCCAACTGAAAAAGTAATTTTCACTTGTATATTTATCTATATGAATTAGTTTTGGTTCAAATAGCTTGTTTCTTTTTAAAAATATTAGTTCTACAGGTCATCTAAACACTCAGTTTTGGAGCTGAGTTGTGGTATGCAACTTTGAACATTGAGACATGTGTGTCTGTGTTTGTATGTAATATTGAGCACTTATTCTTCATAAATACAGCAAATTTTAAACAAATATATATACACAAACATTTGACGGTTCAATCAGTCATTCAATGACAATATGAAAACCAGTTGGTGACTTACAAGAATGCATTACCAATTTCATTTCATATATTACAAATGATGAATTCTCTTGATTATGGGACAAACTTAGTTTTCGAACTTTAGTTGAAATGGTAATTCCAATATTTTCTTTTCTTTTAAACTATTGTTTGGTTTACATTTTCAATTCAAACTCAGTCCTTGACATTTTCAGAAAAATAATTTTATTTAGTATAAAATGTCTAAAACCAAGTTAGTATCAATTGTTATATTTCAGCATTCAAATCTGAGCAGTACAAAATTTTTATTGGCAATTTTACAAATATTACCTAGAAATGCTTATAAGAATGATCTCATTTTCATTATGAGTGACTCATTTGAATGCTACTTCCTATTCTTACTGTTAATCCAAAACCAGACAAGCAACAACTTAGCAGTTTTTGTTTCTTCAGGCTACAAAGAGAAACAGATGGAAGTTATTTATGCTCCTTTTTTCCCCAAATTCTGTTTATGATGCAGTTAGTAATCATGAAGCATGATTAATCTTTTGTCCATCTGACATTTACTTGTAAATAGCGTTTGCTTTCCTGTGTGACATGGCTGTACTATTTTAGTTTGATTTTATTTTTATACTTTGCAGACTTTTTAAGTGAACATTTCAACCATCATTCTCAATTTATTTTCAAACAATTATTAAAGAATTGTTAGATAATGGAGCCTTTCTATCCATAGCTTGAATTTTTAAATTGATATTTTGAATTCTTTAATCAATAATAGTTTTTTTTAAATAAATCTACACTCCTAGTGTACTTGGACTTTAAAATGAACAGAAAATCATATTTTAATTTCTAAAGATAAATATGCAAGTTCAATATTTTTATAATCTTGATAGTCTAGAGTACTAATATTTATTTTCACTTGTGCATCTGACACAACCATTTCATCATGCATGCTTTATGAACAAAGTGTAAAAGTTGCATAGTATTCAAAACAAACTAATGCTTGTTTCAAAATATTACTAATGAGAAATCACTAATAACATATGTCCTGTCACCTTGACACATAAAATTGAAATTTTGTTTGGATACTGTTGTCATCATTGATCCAAACATGTGGTTACAGTTCAAAAGTTCTTATCATTGATATTTAACTGATACGTTTTTATTTGTTTTGATCTTAACATTAATCTTTGGTATTTTGAGTTGTTGACATTAATTTTTTAATTAACTGGAAATCTGGCTCCATAAGAGAAAATTATCTGAGAATCTATGAAATGAAAATATAGAACTTATGATTTATTTGGGGTGAAATAGATTATTAAATAATTACATGATCTCACTGCTTTTTTTTTTTTAAATGATACTATAAAGCAGGAAATATTTGATAAAGGGAATAGACATTGTAAAAAGATTTCTATCTTGAGGGTGAGAATTTCTGCTGGTGTGTTGTTTGGGAAGAACTTTTGCTTTGACTGTTCACTTTTCCAACTTTAGGGGTACATTATCCTCTTGGATTTCACATTAAAATATTCAGTTAACATATGAATATATGAACTTTATACATCTAAATGTTATGCGTATATTTTCACATATGGTTAAAAAAATTAAACTGTAACCTTCAAACTAGAAGTGATATTCTGTAGTAGACTAGTGTTCAGTTTTATACAGATTAGAGATTTTTATACACAGCACTTGTATTATAACTTTAAATTGCAAATGGCATTCAAATTCTTTATATATATTTTCAAAATCTTTTCTCTAATACTATTTGAAGTCTGAGTTACCTATGATGAATGGATTCAAATTTTTCTCATTGTCTGTAATGGATCTTTCTGTTTATTGCCATTGATATATGAAAAGGTTTGCTTACAGTGACAGTAACACAATAGATGAATATGCACACACATTTTAACTCTGAATTAAGAAAATCTAATGCAATTATGTCAATATTCCTGTAACTTTATAATTACTGAGTACCAATGAAACGAATAACCTTTAACCATAGTAAAATGAAATTGTTGAGTATAAAACTATAAGAAAGAATATGTATTTTTATGCAGATGCTTGGTTAATAATGGGATTTAGAAGTTTAAAGAAAAAAAGAAATTTAAAAAAATTATAACTACTTTGACAGTTAAGTTTCTATTTACATTTTTGATGGTTTTCAAACAGACTTTATTTATAGTCTTTGTATTTTCAAAATTTTTAAGAATACATTTTTTAACAAAGGTAAAAAAAAACAATTTTAGCAAGATTTGAACCATAAGACCAAACTTGATTCCTCAGTTTTTTCAATAAATATACAGGTTGAATTTTTGTAGGATAAACAAGTCTTTGAGCTATACTTTAGAAGTAATTTGTTACTTTCAGGTAATCTCATGAGTACTCTCCAAAATTTAATTGGAATAGATTGAATAATATTTTTGCTGTTCTAAAATGCCAAAATATAGATAATGCATGCTGGTTATTGTCCATGTAGTTTGAAATGAGTTGTTCTCTTAAAGATGGACATTAGTATGTTAAAAAAAAAAGACTTTTTAAAGTTACAAAACTCTCATGTGTATTGTTAGTTTTTCCACGTCTCTTTAAATTATGTCACTATTTCCATTATGGACAGTGTTTTCTACATTTTTGAAGTTGACAATTTCAGTGTTTTTCAAATTTGTTGCACTTCAAGTTCTCTCCTTGCACATCTGAAAATAGTCCTTTTTTTAAAGAATGCTTGTTAATTTAGTGGGCTAACTGTAAGGTTTGAAGTTGTTTTTTGTAAAAGATTTCTAACTTGAAAAATTTGATGGATGAAATACCAGCAAAATTCAATTCTTAAAAAAAAATGAAAATCACATCTCTTTGTAGAGCAAAGTCTTGTCTTTAATAATCAATTGGTTTCATATCTCTGTTTCCCATACAGCTCAAGACACATGCAAATCAAAAAGAGAGTATACTGCATTCATTTCATGCAAAACAGGTTCAACGCATTGAAATTTGTTTTGCTGAGTGAATGAACATTGCCAGTTGAACCCCCATTTTAAATCAAACTTGTTTCATTGATTAAATCATTTTCTTTAAAGATGCATATTAAAACTGCATAAAGTACTTATTCATTGTATTTTGTCTAAACTTATGCTTGAATAACTTTTTGCCTCAACTGTTCTATGCATTTACTTTAAAAAACATTGACTGACTAATAATTCATTTCATGAAACAAATTTTTAAGTTTTATAGTAATTACTGTTTCTTTTTGACAAATTAAAAATTCACAAGTTTCCAAAATTAGATACATGTATCAGAAAAGATACAGATAACTGTTTTATTGAATTCCCCATCCCCAAATTAGTAAAGTTTCAGGCATGTACCTCCAATGGATACTTTCTTATGGCCATTTCAGGCTGGTATACTTTTGACCTGTTTTTGCCCTAGTGTCAAACTGAAATTCTGGCTGTTTTTATATAGTGTAAATATGAGGGCTTTTTTTTTTAGCTTTATCTCTGTTGTGCTATGAATCTGAGCAAGAAATTGCAAGGCATTAACTGTTGAAATGAAACTTATTTGCACAGCCAAAAATGCCCTTCAGTATCATGTCTGAATTATTTCGTTTTTAAGAATGCAATTTTTCCAAATGTTTAGGCTGGTCTGATCTAGTAATTATTGATTACAGTAGTATTATGTTTCTTTTACTTAAAGATTACCTATATGACATTACATTTGTAATGATTTTAAACTAGTCTGGAGTCTGCAGCTTCAGTTATGCACTTTTGAAATTGGTTTCACATCCAGTAGCACATGAGACGGAAATCTGATGAACTTTGAATTGTCATAACTTTGTTGATAATTGAATTACCAAGATAGACTTGATATAATTTTTGATGTTTTGTCAAGTTCTCTATGCTCATATTAAAGGGTTTTAGATATAGTGAAAATAAGTTTAGTTTGGGTTATCTAGTAAAAGTGAACATCTGCATTCCTTTGCACTCTCATGAACACATCTTGCCATGTTTTTTGGACAGATTAGGTTATGAAATAATACATTTGTGAAATATATTACCTGTCTATATAGCCAAAAAACAGTTAATCTTTGGTTTAGGCAATGGATGTTATTTCAGTCACTTGAGACAGCATCTTTCTAAGCTTTTCTTTGCTATAAGTTTCTTTTTAGCAGTTAGATTTTTTGTAATTTTCAAAAGTAAGGTTTTATTTGATAATATGAAAATAATGTATTTTTTTATGTTATCTATACAAGCAAAAATATATGCAGGTCCCTCCAAAAGTGATTTCAGTAGATGATGAGGATATGGTTGAACCTTTCTATCAACTGTACTTATTTTTGCCTTTTGATAGCTGAATAGCAGTTGGCCAAAATAGCATGTGTGTACAAAGCAGAGGTGCATTATTGAATTCCTCCATGCAGGAAAAATTGAACCCATTGATACTAGCAGAGTATTTATATGGGAATCAAACAGTGGATATAAGCATAGTTATATGGTGGGTGATGTTTCAGTGGTGGGAATATGTATGACAAACCATGTTCTGCGCTGCCATGCATAGATGATGATTTATGAAATAAGGGGAGCCTGGGAAATACATAGCCTAGAAAATGCATATATGACTATATGGGGAATTTTTTTTTTTTTTTTTTTTTTTTTTTTTTAGCTGAAAATTTTGTTCTATTTAACAGTGGTTGTGCTCTGTATGTGTCTGACCTTGTCTTTGTGGGAATAGGAAGTGTTATTCTAACATGATCATAATATTTTAAAAGATGTAAGAATTTATAGATTTGATTTTGATTTAGGTAGTTCATTTGATATTCATGAAAGAAATTTAAATTTGACCATAATTTTTTTTTGTAAAATATTTATAAAATATACTGTTTTTTTTTGTTTTTTTTAGCATTTTTATCAATTGTAATTTATATAACTTCCTCTTTATTAATGAAGTTAATTGTAAGATGTATTTTTAATTTGTCTTAACCAGTCTAAATTGAATTCTTAGAATTTTAGACATGTCTTTTGAAGGGTTTTATTTATTTTCAAAAATTTCAAAATTGGTTCATATAAACTTGTAAAAGACATTCACTTCTTTTCTCTGGTTATGAAAATTTTGATCTGGTGGGTACTCACAAAAAGACCCAAAATATTTTGCTCTATATTACTAATTTTTTCTTTTGCCTGTTCTGTAAGTAAAGCTTAAATAAATCTGATAACTTGACTAATATGGAGCCTAACCAAAATGATATCCAAAACTTTGGTTGAAAAAAGGTTGAAATGTTTTGATTCTCAAAGATCAAATTGTTGCTATGACAAATTAAATTTTTAGTTAACAAGAGAAAGAAAATGCAACTTCATTTGTTTTCTTTCTCTCTCTCTCTCTCTTCAAGTATGACCTTCATGATACAGTCTGGAATTTGTTTGGCACATTTAATCTTGTTAGGAATATGTTAAATTTGTTGAGTTCAGAGATTTAGAGAATATTGATCTTAATGGAGATTAAGAATTTTTATTTTTTTAGATTTTATTTTTTTCTTGGCTATGAAATTTTGTTAAATTCACAGGAAATAAAGTTTCAACATTTTTGCATGAATTTTTGAAATGAGGAATTATATACTTAGTTTTTCATTCTCATCTTGGTTGTGAATCACATTTCAGTTATTGTACCTGCTACCCTTAGTCAGGTGTCTATCATAATCAGTAACCCTCTTGAAATTTCAAACCAAACCATTATTCAATCCATTGGTGTAGATTGTCCTCATTCTACTGTCTATGCTACAAGATGTTTTGCCTTAAACCTTATGTTGTTTATCTGCCATTTCAATTTGATCAGAGTATATGACAATCTGTAGAGTAATTAGGTAGTGGAATTTTGAGTTTTAAGCCAAATGTTCTTCCTTAAAGGTTCCTAGATCATGTTTGGGCCTACTGAGGATGTTATTAGAGTTTTAGCATATTTTATAATTCTTTCAATTGCCTTATATTCTAATTTTATTCTGTTGTTCTAATTTCCATCCACATGGGTTAGTGACCTCTCCTATTATCTCTACACATGAGTTATCATACCTGACTTCATTGTCTCTCTCACTCTCTCTCCAGATTATGGCTTTGTTCCTCCAGCTTTTGTATTACTTGCTATAGTTGAATGGAATATATAAAATTCTTGCTCATGATGTTTTCTGAGAGAGATTTGGTCCAGAAGAGAGATCTAAAAAGGGTGTAACTGCTATTGAATACTGTTCTCATGTATGTATCATAGATCTTCTGCATCTTTCTGACATGCCTCATATATAAGAAGTAGGCAGTGTGGAATTTTTCTGACTTACCCTTATATCCCTGCTGATGGAAGCTGATATGCTTGCAGGGTTGTTGTTACTCTGAAGAGTGTTTCTAATGCTGATCATCTGTTGGCATGGGCTTAAGTTGTCACATGAGTTTTACTCTATGTTGGGGACAGTCCCTTCATCCTGTTGATATATCAGGAATTGAAGTTCAGCTATTGTTCAGTGAATATTGACTTATAAGAGGATGGTGAAAAATTCTCATTTCAATTCATTTCTCAAAATCTAAACAACTATCTAAATCTCAATTCTTTTTCTAAATGTCTCTCTAGTTGAAAACTTATCAGCACTTCCTCATCCAACAGACAAAATGTTATGATTATACCAATCAAGATAAGAAAATTAGTCAGTGTATAAGAATGTTTCATTATTTCATCTATTGAAATAATTTGAGAAGATCTGTGCTCTTTTTTTCTTTGTAAATGTGAAAAATATTTCTTTGCATTTACATGTTTACTTGATGTTAATTCTTTCACCAAGAGCAAGAGAATTTTATCACATAAATTTATAGTTTTTTTAACAGTTGCTTTAAATTTTCTGTAATGTATGAAAATATGGATTTATTTCTCATATCTTATAATTAACCTTTACTATGTATTAACATTTAATCATACTAATACATAGATATAAATTCTGTTGTCTGGATATAAATATCTAAAATTTGTTAAATAAGAAGTTTCAGAGTTTAGGATTATAAACATATGTACATTGGTCATGTTTTTAGCAGATAATGAAAATGGTTTAATAAAATAATTTGCCATACTGGATTTTTTAAAAGTTAAATTACTTAACATTTCACTGATTACATAGTAACACTACAAAGTAGTGTTATGACAGCTAAATATTAATAACCTATTGTTTTGTCATTGTAAAATAAATACAAACAGTTAAAATAAAAAACATACAAATTAACAAAGAAAAGAAAAATATAAAGATTTGTGCATATAAAAAGCCATAAAACTGGCAAGTAACTTTATAAATTAATTAATTTTAGTTGAGCAAAGGACAAAAATCCTGTTTTAGTTTACATTTCTACACTTTTAAAGATATCTGGTTATAGAAAGTCAATGATAAATGACTTAGTATTTTACAACTCTTAAATATAAGGAATTTTGACAGTAAAATCTGATTTGGATTTTTATTTCTATTTTATTTTGAATTATTTATTTTATTTTTGCTTAAAATTTTTGTTATTTATTCAGTTGAATAGCTGCTGGTGGCTTTTTCTCATGAACAGTTGTCTAAGTGTTCTTATGACAGATTGTAAAGACCATAGGTTGCAATTGTATCAGTGAGTTTTCAAGGTTAATCTATAAAAACTATTTCTGCTTGGCTTAGTTTGTATTGATTGCATGGAGCTATTATTCACTTCATATTATCTTAGTTTATGCTCTTGATAATTGTTTCTTACAGCTGCTACATGTTACTATAATGTCTGTTTTGAGAACATATACTGGATTTTGCATGTTAAATAGCAATTATTACTTCTGTTGGAATTTTGCAACATTCATTTGTTTGATTCTCTTTGGATTAGTTCTTATGATACTGCATTTAAGTTTTTATTCTGGTGTGCAATAGATTATAAATATATGTTTACTAATTAGTTGCATAATGAAAGAAATGCCTGAGGTCTTTGTCCAAAGAGTTAAATTCAGCTATTTTACCATGACTTGTTAAAGCATAAAGGTTTAATTTCAAATAAACTACCACCTATCTCCTTATCTTCATTAAATGTTGAGATATATATTATTTTTTACTTTTTTTTTTCCAAGATGTGCAAATTTGTATGTGTAATTTGTAACAAATATTTGAAGTTTATAGCTAAAATTAATATTAAAACAAAAGATGAGAATATTCTTGAATTATAAAATTAATAAACATTACATTTCATAATGTCACAGTAATTGATTTAAAATATTTCTCACAAATACAATTTCTCTTTTGTATCTCTTCTGATGTTTAGAAATGCCATGTTATAATATTTTGAAACATCAGGGAAAAAACATTTTCCACTAATCTGAGTAATGTTAAATTTTTTCAACTTTTGAATTGCTGAAATATAGTTTTAAAATCTTAATTTTAAAAGCATTTTTTTTCATAATTGATGGTCTTTAAATTCCTATAGGATTTAATTTTAACTGCTTTGTGAATATTTTGCTTTCTCCAGAGCTCAATTTTAAACAAATCATTACTTGCCATGTTTAAACGGAAGTAAAACATTATTAGAAATAACTTTGTTAAAAACATAGTAGCTTATTGGCCATTAACAAGATTACATACTTTCCAGACTCATTGCTTTTAGTTGGTGAAAGTTTTTATTGATCATGTTTTGAAGAAAGAATATGTTGAAGTTTGTTAATTCCTGAAAGTAATTCTTGTAAATATAGAATAATTTTAAACATCAAATCTACATTCAGTATTGTCTTTGGCTTGAAACTATTGTCATTTGATTGATGTATTCAAATCAGTCATTTCATCTTATTAAAATTGTTTTGATCTTCTCTTATTACCAATAATAAACAATATGTAGTAATGTCTAAAATTAAAATATTCATTTACTTATATTTTCTTAAAAGAAAAAATGTATATAAACATAATGTTCTTTCTAGATTCTGGTCTTGAAGTATTAAACTAAATGTTTAAAAATTTAATTACCATTGCTTTTGATGTGTGCACACACACAAAATACATTTTGCTTTAATAATATTTTACATGGTTTGATTACTCTTAAGTTTAGGAACTTCAGGTTTGTGTTTATAGTTGTAATACTGTTTTATTCTATTATCTGGTCTTTTTAGGTTTTATTGTATTCAAAGTAGACTTAGCAATAATCATGCTCAGAAATTTTTCTTGTATATTAGTAATATTATTAAATGGTCTGACACTGTTGGACAAGCAGTGAAAAAACTAACATGACCAACTTCCACTGATCTACATTTTTTTAAGCTCTAGTTTGAAGACCAACCACTAGTTATTTATTTATTTTTTTTATCAGAAATACAGGTTTCTTTGTGAAATCCAAGAAAATGTGTCCATCAGATAATTTTTAAACAATGAACTTTAAAAATATATTTATCAATGTTTGATCTATTTCATTCAGAGATATTACCCAACTCAATTATATTTCATTTTTTAGCAATCTAATATTGATTATCTACAAGTATGTTTTTGCAGTTGGAATTTAACTTGGCAGAGGAAGTTATTTGTATCATTTTGTTGCACTTCATAATTCACTGATATTTTCTTAATCATTTGACCTCTTGAATATGAGACTTCCTATATAGTGGCAACTAACCTATTTATGAATCAAACATTTTAATGTTATATTACAAGTGAATATTATACTTGAAAACTAATTTTATTGATGCATAATTTTGTATTCACTACTGAAGAATTTTAAAAATATTTTCATGGTTTACATTTCTGTGAACTAGTTAATATTTAAGATGTTCAACTCCTATGAATTAGGCTTATTTCCAAATGTACATGTAATGATACAGCTTAAGGTGATAGTTAAGTCTCACTTAAATCAAATAAGAAATGCTAAAATGAGCTAATTTTTTTCTTTACCACAATTTCCTTTTTTGATTAAAACAACAAATCTGATTTTGAATTCTGTCTTCTAAAATAGATCTTTGTATTTTTCTTGACTAAATCCAATAAATTTGTTAATCTCTTTTTAAATATACCAATAAGAATGTTTATTTTTTTTTTTTTTGCATTTTAAGTCTTTAAATGGTGTAATAATATTTTGCTTCTGAAATCTTGAAACATTTTAAGAGAAGATTTTTGGTTAATTTAACCATTTTTCTATTTGGAGGATTGTTAAACATATAATTAATCTGAATTAACAGGTTTGATTGATTCTCAATATTAGCTTCTTTGATATGTTGCTTTTATGTGGTTCATTATTTTCATTATGATTGGACAGACTATAATCATGGTTTGCAGCATTCCTTAAAGTATTTTTTTTATGATAGTTTTTTTTTCCTTAGAATAAAATGTTTTTGTAATTTTACTAAACACTTGAATCTGAAAAATCATCAGAATTAACCAAATAGTTTGAATAGTTAAGAGAAAATACTCAAGAATAAAGAAAACATAAAATACTTAATCTGAGAAATTTTAATTAAACATTTTAACTGGGTAATTATTTTTAATGGAGATATGATGTGGAACATTCCCTATTGCAGTAAATTGTAATTTTACTGATAACTTATATGAAAAATATCTCTTCTTTTTTTTTTTTTTTTCTCTGCTCTTTTTCTGTTTATTTAAACTAATTCATTCAAATCACTTTTTACTTTTTTGGTTGATAGAAAACCATTTTCATTTTTATATTCTTTTGGTATTTTGCTATTTAGGAGTGTATCTTTCTCAGAACTCATGGCAAGCTTAAATTTTTGTTTTTATTTTTACTAATATAATCTGAAGGATTGTAAATAACTTAAGTATGATAATGATAAATGATTAAGAAATCAAAGAAGAGTTTCTTTTTTACTTGTTTCAGTTATTTCTTTTTCTTGATCAAATGTTTTAATTTGAACATTGTAGTAATGTTTTAAATTTGAAATGTTGACATAAATTTTTTTCCTCTAATTTACTCAATTTGATCCTTACCTCCTCTCCTGGCTCTTGTCTAGCATTCCAACTGTCTTTTTGTCAATTTGGATCATGCAGTAGTGTCTACTGATATTTCTTTTGACTTGTTTATCAGACATAAACCCCCTATTCACAAGACTTATTTCTGTTACTAGTATATTAATTGAGATTCATTTTCTGATTTTCTTTGCAATATCACTTGAAGTGAAATTTTTATTCCTACTGAGGTTTCTTGATGCCTTTGTGCCATCTTGAAAATACCATATGATATCACAATCTTCTCTTTTGTTTAGCTGCTATAGTCCACAGGAATCACTTTTTCTTGATATACCAACATGATAGCTCTGGTCACAACAGATGCCTCATTGCATCCACTTGTAATAATTGCAAATGTATCCACAATGAGGCTAAGTGTTTGTTCACTGACAGAATGAATCACTATATAGCCTCTCATAAGTTTGGCACTCATGACTACTGGCAAATCTTTAATAGTGTGGTAAGTCCTCAATCCTTCTTCTCTTCACTCAATTTTAAGTGTTATCTTCTACTGATAAAGCAGAAATCTTTGCTTATGAATTCTCTTAATTTTACTTTTGACTGGAATAGCTTTGCCTGATTTTCCACTTAGAACTGAGTCTTTACTGTGCAATATGCATATAACTTCAGTCATGGTTTCTGCTATCATCTCTAAACGATCTCCACAAAGCATGTGAACTCTATGATATTTTCCTAAAGAAATGCGCTCCTGTTCTAGGCTCTACAATAAATGCATTGTTGCTTCTTACTTTCCTGCCTCTTGGAAATCCTCTTTAGATCCTGTTTTTAAGAATTGGAGCAAATCCTTTAATCTTTTGGAGTATCAGCTTAATATTAGTCTTCTACCTTTTTTGGCAAAGTACTAGAGGCTGTAATCAACTCTGGATTGGTTAAGCATCCGCTTGCAGGGTCTTCTTGCAAACAAACAATATGGCTTTTGCTTCCCTAGGTCAACTGCTGATGTGTTAATAGTTATTGCTGAAAGTGACTGTCAAGCTTTAGACAAGAATGGTGAAACTTGTGCTGTTGCTTTAGATATGTTTGACATGTGCGATGTTGCTGCCATATCTGGTTTGGTGCTTCTGCTATGTATTTAGCATATAAAATAAACCTTTTCTTAAACGAATCAATTGCTAGATCTGCTGCCATGAAAGTTGGTACACTGTTGTGCTAAACAATTTTTCTTGCCAGAATTTATTTTACACATTTCTAAGTTGACCATTCTTCTTGATAAATTCCAAAGAACTCGACATCTTGGTTTCAATCACTTTTTCTACCACTGTAGTGTAGCTTCCCCTGTGCAGTTTTTTTTTTTTTCTATAAATATTTTCTTGGTAAATGTTCTGCTGAGCTTTCCTCTTTGGTACCTCAACTTTACAAATTTAAATACAGTACTTAACTAGCAGATAGATCTTAACATTTTACAGTTGAAATGCTAGATGCAACCAGAAGTTCTATACTAAGAGTTTCTTGCACTTGTCACTTGTGAAACTCTTCCAGCTTCTAACTTTTCTGTCAACTCTGATCTTCAAAAATTAAAATGCAGTGTCAATTATAATCTTTTGTTTTCATTCCTCTTCTTGTTATCTAACCTTAATGTTTTTTTCTTTTCTTGTATTCTTTCATTCTTTGCATCTTAGTGGCTTTATTGTCTTGTTTGGGGTGAAATAAATAAAAAAAAAACCTTAAAATTCTTGACAAAATTCAGAAAAGAATCTGCAATGTTCTTGGTCCTGGCATCTTAGCTTCAGTCACTTTCTCACTGCTATAACATAGCTTCTCTGCCTTTTCTATAGATAATTGTCCTTATGAGCTTTCCTCTTTGGTACCTTGACTTATGAGTTTAGGCACAATACTAGATTGGTAGTTAGGTCTCACCATTTTACCATTGAAATTGCTAGATATAACAGTAAATTCTTTGCTAAGAGTTTTTTCTCTTGCTCTTTTATGGCTTCTTGCTTTCTTGTTAACTATGGTCTTCAAAAATTTAACTGCAACGTTAATCATCATTTTCTGTCACTTTGAATCTTGTTCTCTTAATGTCCTCTTTCTTCAATGTTTTTCTTGGATTCTTTCACTCACCATTTGCATCTTAGTGACTTTTCTTGGGATGAACTGATCTTTAAAAAAAATCTATCAAGTGAAATAAAAACTGTTTAGTGTTTTAAATATAGAAACATTTCCATATTGGTTTATTTGTAGTGGATAAGTTTTATATTGAATTTAGAGTAGTCATCTCTAGATCAGAAGTGAAACTTAATGAGTTGTTTAAGAAAGGATTTTAGGGGTAATTTAGAAACTTGTTTTTACTATAAAATAAAATATTGTGTTAAGAATATCAAACATTGATGTAAAAAAAATTTAAAAGACTTGATAATAGTTGAAAAGGAAATTAAAATTTGAATCCACCTTGAAGTTAGAAACATCTGGCATTAATGATATATGCTCAAATTTTGTTATTATTTATTAGTAACTTTTAGAAACAGTGTTTTTGTCTTATCCTTAATAATGTTACATATTGTATTGATAATTTGTCCTCTGTTTTTATATTTCTTTTAATAGTTTAGGTTAACTATGCAGTATTTAATTGGGTAGTTCAATATGAAATTTTATATTTATTTAAGCAATATTTTTAAATCTAAATGTGCCTTGGCAGCAAGTTACCACTTCATACTGTTGAACATGCTGGCTTTTATGATTTTTGTTCCTCATTTAATTTAAATGGTGCTAATGTATGGAAGTTCAGTTTTATCAGTTGCTCTTCAGTAATTAAAAATAGTTTCAATTGATCCATTGAATTTTGCTGCACAATTTCGTGGATCTTTTGATCCTTTTTATATCACAGCTTTAAAATCTTCATTGATCCATGGTTTGAGACATCTGCACATCTAATTTTTTTAATTGAAATATCAGGAATATTTTGAAGTGAAAATGTTCTTTATTTTTATTAACAGCATCCAAGTGTGAAATTTATATTCCTTGTAACTTAAGCTTTATTATAACTCAACTTGAACTGATACAAGTATCAAACTTGAAATTATTTAAATAACACATTAATCAACAGATGTCCTTATCTGTCAAACAATGGACACTTGATGATAGCCAGATGGTACTTGGCTGAAACCTTGTCTATAATAATATCTATATTGACCAAGATGAGGGCAATAGTTTGAAATAACAAATGTGTAATGAAATTATTAGTTGGAATATTTTCCATATTTACTTTAAGTTTATAAATTAATGAAACGAAACAAAAGCACTGATTAATAAATTTTAAAACAAAATTAATGAAAATATTGTTAAAAACATAATGGTAAATATGTTAAATTTATAAGAAAATCAGCAATTTTATATTAAGCAACTTCATAATATGATACTGTTAATTTGAGGGAATAAATCTTATCCTCTTATGTCTCGGTTAAATAGAATGTCATCACTTTGTTTTGTCTGTTAATTCAGGAATACAAGCAGTCAGTATAAATAAGTATATATCATGTTACTTGATTAAAATAAATATTTTCAATGGTTGTCAAATGTTTATGAAATTTAGAAGAAACAAATGACCATTTTTGTGCTTCAGTTATAACTACAGTTTATCTAGTCTTTTAAAATAAACTTTCATTTGAAGTGATATAAGTTTTAATTCAGATTACAAATCTAAGTATCTTGATTTCATTTTTAAGACTTTAGTTTCTTTCAGATTATTTGCATGAAATATAATTAGAAAATATCTGAATATTATAAGAGGTATATTTGCTGGAATAGTTTAACATGAATTTAAATAATTTCAATTTAGACCTATTCTTGGAACAAACTTTTAAGATGTTCAGCCTATAAATTAACTCTTTATAATTAGAATGCAATTAATTTTAACTCGTGAGATAGATAATTTTGTGTTTCTTTTTTTATATCAGATGGGTATGGTATGAATTGTTTTTATGAAAATCATTAAAAAATATCCAAATGATTGAAATAAATTCATTTTGCATTGCCTACAGTAATTGAAATTATTGTAAGGGATACAAAATACTTGCTAGACATTGTTGATAATTGTTCAGATTTTATTTATATTAAGTTAATTTTTTTTTTTTTTTTTTTATCACAAAAATTTGCTGATTTAGTAATAAGAAAAAAAATTCTCTGAAGATTAAAATTTAGGCAAAATAAAGTGAAATTATTGTAAATATTTGTTTGATCATTGACTCACATCACTTATTGCTACTTAGATTCTGATGTTTTTATAAAATGCTAATGGAATTAAGATGTTACACATAATCTGTGCAAGCAAAAATGGTAAATAGAAAAGTAAATATATTTGAGAATTTAAAATATAAGATTCATTGAATATATGCTGTTCCTGCTTGTTAGTATATAACTTGATATACATACTATTGTTTACTCAATATTTCCTTTTGTTTGTTACTTTCTTACCAAAATCTGAAAAATTATTTTTTTCTTATAAAAAACATTTTCCACAAGAGACTAAGGATCATGTAAAAATAATTGAATGCTTAACATAGGTTCTTTAATTGTTCTTGCTATTAGCTCTGTAGTCTAAGTGCAGTTAGCAAACTCTTAATGTTAACTTCTTACTTAAAAACACCAACTATTGTTTATAATCCTTTTTCTTCTAAGGAATTGACACTAACCAATTTAACTTTTGTGTATGTGTGTAAAGGAATATTTGAAATCTCAGATTTCATACAACACTAAGAGAAAAATTGCTGGCCTTATACTGTTGACATTTGATATAATATGACAGACATCTTATTTGGAAAGAAATTTCTTATTTTTGAGAAAAGCCAGCCTTTTGTTTTGTCCTATATCTCAGGCAGCTGCACCTGCTAAAACATATTTCTCTTGTTTTATTGATTGTAGCCTCTGGTTGCTTTTAAAGTTCCATTTGTATTCCAGATTTTTAAAAAATTCCTTTGCTTTTAAAAAATACTGGATGAATAATAACTTATACAATTGTATTAGAGCTGTGAACATGAGTGTTTACTAAAAGAAAAATACCTGTTTTTTTTTTAATAAAAAATTCTAGTCACAAAAGAACATTTCAAGTACTTATATTTATCACTAAAAGATTTACATAATTATTAATGCAAAAAAGTGTTGTTCATATCTGTAAATGTTAAGTGTGAGTTATCCTTAACAGTTTGTTTGGAATTTATCAAAATATGTAGCACTAGCAGTTTACTTAGATGGCAGTTGTGGCAATGAGTGGTTGGCCAATCAGGGTTAACTTCATTGAAGGTAGCTACTTTATATGGAAAGGTAGGAAAGTTGATGGTATGCTGACCTTCATGTCAAAATTACAACTGATAGCAGACTTTAGTTTATTAAGATGGCTTCCAAGAATTTCCTTGCCTATCCTCCTCACCAATCTCTTGAGCCTGAGGATTATGAAGATTATCATAAAAAAATGAAATTCTGGGAGTTGGCCACTAACACCACATCCAAGAAAAGGGGGCTATCACAGTATTCTTATTGATTGGAAAAAATCAGAGAAGCCATTCTGGAAATGAATGCTGATGACCTGAAAGTAGATAGTGTTGACAAACTTGTATGCAAAGCTTGACTCACTTTATAAAGAAGATAGTAATCAGGTTGCACTCATTGCATATGACATGTTTGAGAGATACGTGAGACCATTTGATATGCCAGTGGTTGATGACTTCATACAATTTGAGAGAATGACTGTTAAACTAAAGAATCAAAAGCTATCACTTACTGAATCTGCCTTGGTATAAAGAGCATTGAGAAATTCAAACCCTAGAACAATAATCTCATTATGATAATAGTTTGAGTTGATATTTGCTGTGGTTGTGAAAAGTGAAAGAAAGTCATATTAGATACCACTCTTACATCTACTTATGTCTTAAATAATTAAAAAATCTTCACTGAAGAAAGAGCCAGATATTGCCTATTCTGAGAATGGAAATGTAGCTGATGGTGCCAAGGTTTCCTTGAGTAATCGAAAAGCAACCAATTATGGCAGTTAGCCAAGACACCATCCTGGTGGTTCTTACATGGTAGAATGGAACAGAAGAGAGCATTCTATATATATATATATATATATATATATATATATATATATATATATTTTGAACAATAAAAAGTTAAAATCTTCAGACACACTGGGTTGTATATTAATATTCCTTTGTTTTTATTATTATTTCCTTAGATTTCTTGACTAGTTTCAGCCACCATGCCCATCATCAGGAGAAAAATAATTTTCTACTTGCTGGTAGCAGTGAACTACAGAAATGAATGTCTTTATGGAGAAAATGAACTTTTGTCTGTAGTTTTCATTTGTTTTTTTTTTACTTTTTATTTTTTTATCATGACTTTTGGTCAGTCCTTGTGTTGGTCAAACAGTCTCTTTTAAGTTATTTGAGATAAGAGCTGGATGGATTCATGCTGCTTTGAATTCCCTTGGTTATTTTGACAGATTTATTGGTTCCTGGAAAGGGGATGAGTCTCTGTTAAGTTTGTGTGTATTATTTGGTTCTTAGGGAGTGAGCGAGTGTGATGTGTGTAAGCATGTATATTACTATGGGTGTGTGTTATCATTTGGCTCATTAGGGAGTGAGTGAGTATGATGTGTGTAAGTGTGTATATACATGTGGGTGTGTGTGTATAAGTGTGAGGGCTCAACACCTCTGTAAACATGTCTTGTGTGGGTGAGAAACATGGGTAGGTTTTGATTTGTAGGGTTATATAATAATACTATCTATGTTGTTAAACTTATGGTTAAGCCCAGCTGGATAATGCGTTTTTAAATGTATCCACTTATTTTCATGGAACTCTAAAATCTTTCTAATGTTATCTGCTCTGGACTTTTCCATTCTCTCAATATAGTGAATTTGACATGGGTTTTAAAATTGTGTTTTTCTAGGCGGAAATGTTGTTCTACAGGTAATAATCTTTCATGGGGAGTCGACTTAATTCAATTGTGATAATTATTAATTCTGTAGTGAAAGGGCCATTCATATTTTCCTACATATTGTTTCTGGTATAGTGTGCATTCTAGGAGGTAAATTATGTTATGACTTCTACAGTTAGTCGTGGTAGATTTTGAAAGTAGATTTAGTGACTGAGCTAGTGAATGAATTCGTGTGTTTAATGTGGTTGAAGCATAAGCTTCTTGTGTTACATGGTTGGGAACATCCTGTTGTTTTTGTTGTTGGTTTATTACAGATTACCTTGTCCCCTGAAATGTCGTTACTACCTATGATTTCTTTTAGGTTCTTAGGTCTACGATATGATAGAAAACCGGTTTCCTCAAACAATTTTTTAGGTCTGGTTTGAGATGTAGTATTTCCCAGCAACTTTTGATTATTTGGGATAGTGGAGGCAGAGTGGGGTTGAAAGTAGTTACTAGAGGGATGCGGCTGGGTTTATTTTTAATCTTGTACATTAGGGTGTCTTCTCTAGGTGTGGAAATTGCTTTATTTATTTGTTCCCTGATTAGGTGTTGTTTATAGCCCCATGTTGTGAATTGATGCTCCAGATTTTCAATGTGTTTTAGTTCTTCATTGTTGGAACATATCCTTCTAAGTGCTTGTGAATAGGGAAGGTTCTCTTTGAGGTGTTTAGAGTGGGAAGACCTAAAGTGTAGATAGTTGTGGGTGTCGGTGATTTTAGTGTGTAGGGTCTTTTGTAGTTTCCTGTTTTCATCTATGTAAATGCAGGTGTCTAAAAATGTTACCGATCTTGTAGATTATTCATAGTCAAACTTAATTGAGTCGTGCACTGTGTTTAGGGTCATGAGGAATTGGATAGGTTTATCATCACTGCCCGTGTATACAAAGAATATATCATCGATATATCTTGCATAGAATACGCAGTCGCTACTGATGAGGGGATAGATGTAGATCTCCTCAAATTTTCCCATGAATATTGATGATGAGGCTGCAATGGTGCTCATGGCACAGTCTCTTACTTGCCGGTAGTGTGCTCCATTGAAGTCGAAAGCATTCGATGTAAGAATATGCTCCATGAGTTTTATGATAACTTCGGGGGGGGGGTTCTTTTAGTAAGTGCTTCCTGAAGGGTGGTTAGCCCTTCGATGTGTTTAATATTTGAATAGAGTGATCTTGCGTCCATAGTCACTAGAATAGCATTTTCTGGAACTGTTTGTATGTGATTAATTTTGTTAAGTAGATCTGTTGTGTCTCTGATGTAGGAATTTACTTCTTTAGCTAGGGGTTGTATGTAATGGTCTACGTATTTGGAAATTTTGGTCGTGTGGCAGTTGAATGATGAAATGACTGGCCTTCCTGGGTTGTTGCTTTTGTGTATTTTAGGAAGGAGATAGAAGTGAGCAGGTGTGATGTTTGTGGGTGTAAGTGTTGTGCATGTTTCCTTGTTGATTAGATAGTTGCGAAGCATTGTTTAGTGAGCTAGTTAATTCTTTTTCGTATTCGGGAAGAGGATCTGTAGGTAAGCTTTTATAGGTTTCTTTGTCGTTTAGCTGATTGTTGGCCTCTTTCATGTATTCTTTGATTCCCCAGATCACTGTGGTACCCCCTTTGTCAGCCTGTGTTATGATTAGGTCATCTCTGTGTCAGCGTGTCAAGGGCTATACGTTCCCCTTCAGTAATATTATTACGTTGCAGCTTACGTGCTATTGTTTTCTTTGTCATTTGCTATGGCTGTTTCAAATGTCTGTATAGTAATGTCTGTGTTTTGTGGGATGTATGTAGTATCCTTCTCTTTTAATGTACCAAGTATGGAAGGTGTGTGACCATTGTCCCCATAGTGGGCTTTTAGCCGTATTCTTCTGAAGAAGGATTTCAGGTCCTTTGCCAAGGTGTGTGTCTTTATCAAATCTTGGGGGACTAGGGCAAAAGTTTAGTCCTTTATTTAATAAACTGAATGTGTTGAGTGAAAATTTATTGTTACTTAAATTTATAACTCGCCCGTATGGGTCAAGTTTGTATTTGCAAGCATGGCAAAGTTCTTTCTTAAAAGCTCGAAAGCTTGCATCATGTCTCCTATGGTTGGGGGCTTATCCCGTTATTTTGAAGGTTGAGTGTTTGCTGTTGATTGTCTACTAGGGGCTAATCTGGGTGGTTTGGGATGTCTAATGGGGTTATGCATTCTGTAGAAGGACTGCTGTGTTTTGGCTTGTGTATGTTTGTACATAAGGATGTCCGCATAAGTTAGTGGTTTGTTGTGTGTGTGTTTGTTTTGAAGTTCTAGCTATCGTTGATGGTGGCGATGTTGTTATTGTTGGTTGTGATGCTGGTGGTTGTCTGTTGGCGTATTTATTTGGTCTGTTTTGTGTTTGCATTGGTTGTGTGGTGGTCAGTGTGGTTGCGGTGTTTTGTCTTTTTCTTTTGTGGTATGGTCGTTCACTTTCTTCTGAGTTTGACTTGATTTCTCTTTTGTTCTTCTGTCTGGAGGAAATATTCCATTTTAATTTTCTTTGTTTTTCAGTTTTTGTTTTTCTTACTTCACTCACTGTTTGGTCTGTGTGAGCTTTTATGACATTCTTTGTTAGTATATTCTTCCATGTCCGTTTGTTTCTTTATTTGCTCATCGAGCAGGTTTATTTCCGCTGTTGTTGCTGTTATGCTTTCCTAGCAGAACTATGGTATCCTGCATGAGTTCCCTGGAGAAGTCTTCTAATTTACGGTACCATGATGCTAGAAACACATCATTATGGTTACCTATTGATGGTTCCAAATCAATCCTGAAATTGGTCGGTATTAATTGATCCTTCAAGCATATCCTTATATATTCTAGGTGTGATTCATACCTGGCTAATTTGTTGGTTGTTCTATTCATATGGATAGCCAATAATTTAGTGTTTATCGGTTCTGTTGGTGTTACGTCCTCGGCTTTTGGTTCAGTCCTGTGTCTATTATCCATGATTACATTTTGAACAATAAAAAATATTAAAAAGTTAAAATCTTCAGACACACTGGGTTGTATATTAATATTTCTTCGTTTTTATTATTATTTCATTTAAATTCCTCGTCTAGTTTGGCCACCATGGCCATCATCAGGAGAAAAATAATTTTCTGCTTGCTGGTAGCAGTGACTCTATCTATCTATCTATCTGGTAGAAGTCAAAGTTGAGCTGACAGTAAAGCATTACACTGTATGAATAGTTACTTTTTTTTTTTTTTTTTTTTAAATATCTGATAGATCATACTATAACTTTTGAATATAGAAACTTGCTTATTCTAACCAATAAAAGTAAATATTTATGATCTTCAGAAATGTGTGCTTAATTCCAACTTAAGAATTTGAATAAGAATTAGTTATGTCATTCAAGCATTCATGGAATCCGAAAAATCACATACATAAATTGCTCCAGAAAGTATGGGAAATTGTTATACAGATTTTATTGAAGCATTTATTTGGACTGAATGTTTTTGTTTCATTTGAACATGTTAGGTATGAAATAAAGCTTAGAATTTTTCCCAGTATTAAACTAGCAAAATTAAGATTCAAAATAAAATGTCTTATTTTCTTACCTCAAAATGTATTCACACAATTGAAGTACAAATGGATATTTATATGCACATATTGTCTTACATTTAGAAAACTTACAAAGAATTAAACCAAGAAAAAGCTGATAACTTTTCCTGTTGTTTATACTTAATGTAAATTGAGCAAATATAAAGAAAATTTCTTGGATTTTGTCAAATTTATTTAGCCCTTGTGTAAATACCTGATAAAATGCAAGTTTTGCAAATTCCTAAAAATCTGCAACTTCATTATTTCTGTTCAAAAGGAAATACTTGGTACCAGAAAATCAAATTATAAAATAATTAATAAATTTTAGTAAGAAATAAAATAAATCTGCATTTCATTTGAAGTAATTTCAAATGAAATGCAGGTTTATTTTATTTCTTACTAAAATTTATTAACTTCAATTAAAATGTTGCTTGAACATAAGTAACTTGGTCTCATATTTTTTTTCAGTGCACTGACAGTGCTCACCATACACAAACCATATAGTTGCTCCAAGTGAATTCTATACAATGCTGATTAACTTTCTAAGCTGTACAAAAGTGCGGTTTATTTTTTACTGCTTTACGAAACCAGTTGATAGGTTTCTAACTTGACTATTTTTTTTAACTTCATTTCAGATGTTTCTTAATTTTCTGAATTAATTAAAATATAAGTTGTATATACATTTTATGAAATAGTGACACAACTACCTGACTTTTTTTCTTAAATAAGGATCAAAATTTTATTTTTTGTTCAGTGATTTTTAATGATTAACATTTATTGCTACAATGAAACAAAGCAAATGAATGTTACATTTGGAAGATCTGTTTGAGTCTTACATTCATAATAAATTTTTTTTTCTTGTAGCATCTGTTCTTGTATTTCTGATGATAGTGAGATTATATTTTAATTTTAATAGTTTTATGATTCAGTATATGGCAATTTTAAGATTTAATTTCAAGATGATCAGGTATTCCAATGAAAAAGAAGCATTTTATGCTGGATTTGTTCTTCATGTTGCATGAAAAATATACAGATGTAAGACATTGAATTAATGTTTAAATCTAAAAATCTGAAGTTTAAATCTGAAATCCTTAATGTATTCCACTTTGGCTAATGTGCATCTAATAAAGTAAATATATATGAGTAGATTATTGGGATTAATATAACTTCTTATTTAGTAAATTTGAGATAGCAAATCAAAAAGTATTACACACTTCCTATTTTTTAATAACGAGAATAAAGATATTGATTATAGTTTTTGTAAACTATTTAGCTCTCAAAAAAAATCATTGATTATTTTGGTCAAATAAACAACCGATTTTTGTTTTATTTTCTGAAAAAATATTTAGTCTTTGTAAAATTTAATTAAATGATACTTTTTGAGAATAAGTGATGATACAACTTTGTCATTTATTGGTTAGACAAAATTAGTTGTGGTTTGATGTTTCTGATTATTAACAGATTTAAATCAGTCTATATTTCTGAGATGAGGTATTGTAATTATGTACATTATTTACATTGTTCAGACTGTTGTCCTCATCTTTGTTGCCATATTCATGATGTTTTAGCCATTGTACACACTGGCCTTCTTCAGGTGTGTGGAATTTTGAACTGAACCCTTTATTTCGTCTACTGAGGAAGATTGTTCTAGTTCCACATGCCATGCCTCTCCCAGATGTCTCGGTATCAGTTATTTCCTTTTAACTCAACTCTCTAAGCTTTTTGTTCATCTCAGCTGTAGACAGGTATTGAACTCACAACTCTTTGGGTCAAGTCATTGGATTCAACCAACGCTTTTATCCACTGGACCATGTTTCCCTGTACCTTAGCTGAAATGTTGTGAATATGGCAACAAAGATGAGGACAACAGTCTGAACAATGTAAATAATGTAAATTGTTTCTATCATTAGACAAGCTTTTTGTTTACCTGTTGCTCAGATTTTTAATAAATAATCTATATTTACTTTTTTTTTTTTTTTTTTTGTTTTTACAGGGTTTTTTTAGATTGTTACAACTTCGTAAATTGAGCTTGAGTGATAATGAAATCGGACGGTTACCTCCTGACATTTCTAATTTCGTTAATCTTATGGAGCTGGATATTAGTAGAAATGGTAAGTATACCAATTGCTTAAAATTTTTTCTTTGATTGTGATCGTTATATCAGTAAGTAGAATTTCTGAAATAAAATTTTCTCTTAAAATTTAAAAGTTGTTGTTTGATATTTTGCTAATGAAGGATATGTAATCTGACACTATTGGATATATTTGACATTTTGTCACATAATTTGTTCGTATTTTATTTTTAAAGTATCACAAAATAAATTGAGTACTCTTTTGTAAATAGATTTTAAGACTTGTCAAAATTTGGTTGTGAAAGGGAATTTTAATGTCCTATTGTCATGAGCCTTGACAGGAAAATCTACTACTCCTTTAAAAGCAGTTACAATGAAACTAATTTGCTTAAATGTTTAATCAACATTTATTTGCTATTGTGATTTCAATCAGGATTGTTCTCTTTAATACAATGTTTGCATTAATTAGTTTTGTTGATTTTTTTTTTTCTTCACTATCCAAAATTTCCATTAAAGTTCAGTCTCTATAATTTCCCAAACATTGGTTCCTGGTAATGAAATATCTACTATAGTGTATTCAAGATCGGCTCCAACAGTCTGTTTCATGGTCTTGAAGAGGATTTTGAATGGTTCACATGAAAAAATTTTGATTCTCAGAGACTGCGATAAGAATGTAAATGATGTTAATGATAAAATATCTATGGAAATTGATGGATAATGCAAGACATTCTTGTCAAGTTTGAGAGATAAGATATGTGTGTAGGGGGGATTGAACGTCTGAGACAACTGATGTCAAATAAGATGGAAAAACAGTTCATTGCTTTGTTCACTTTGAAATTTTATTGTACAGATCTAAAAATTCAAAGAAAAACAAACTAGGAATAAAATGATTTTTATTTATTTATTTATTTTTTTAAATCTTAGAGCTTTTCTTTATTTGAAAATTTTAGAAATTTTTTTTTCTTAAGTCTATTTTTAACTAGAATCTAGTCCTATTTAAGGAGGAACTTTGTGTGTGTGTGTGTGTGTGTGTATATATATATATATATATATATATATATAAATAAATAAAACACACTCTTTGAATTTCTATGATTGCTACCATTTACTTCCACTTGAATCTGTGACAAATTTGGCTAATGGAGTAAGTTTGAGTTGATTTGTTCTTCAGCTTACAATAGTTTATTTAATAAATTCTTTGAATTATCAGAATATGTAATCGCAATTACAGTGGCTCATGTTAAACTTCACGAGATATTTGCTTGTTCATACATATTGACTTAAATGCATGAAATTGGGTGTTGTGCAATTTCACTAAGTCAATGCTACTTTGTAATTTCAAACAATGTTATTTATGTATTGTCTTTTTATTTTAATTCAATTTAAATTAACAATTTAACTTTAATAAATAAATATTATTATGGTCATTACTTAGAAAAGTATTCAGATGTTTCAATATATCATTAAAAAAAAAATATAAACCTGAATATTTGATAAAAGAAAATAGGTTGGGGTACTAAATATAGCTGTTTGGCTGTTTAAGGAGAGCGTTCCAGAAATCAGGTCATTGACTTTGAATAGCCAATTAATATATTGTAGAATGAAAATTCCTTCCCAGTCAACTTTTGTTGATGACTCCTATTTCATGTCAGATAATCCTGTTAAAAATTATTTGATTCAATATTCAGAAATCTTAATCTTCTAATAAATAATCAAACTTATGAATAAGTTCTCCTCTACAAGTTTTGAAGGGATCAATTTTTACTAAAATTAAACTAGTGAGAAGACAAATTTTTGATATGACATTTAAGTTTTCTGATAGTTTATGCTTTGTATGGAAATGAATTAACTTTCTTTGAAGGCTTCATGAATATTTATGTGAGAATAATAAACCATAGCACTAAAAGTTAATTTAGTTGAAATTTATTTAATGAATAATGCATGGTTCTTAGATTTAAAAATTAATTTAATTTTAAACATAATGTATAAATTCCTATTAAGAATTGTTTTATTATTTAATGTTTTAGATAATCATTTTTATAAAATGAAAGATATTGATAGATTAGTACTGTCCAATATATTATTTTATAGTGTACATGATATAAAATCACTAATATTTGTTTAGTGTAGACATTGCAACATCTAAATCTAAACGTGCCAACACCAGAACAATTCCTTAACATTTTTTGTCTTATTTCCTAAGGAAATAAATGTAACTAAGTTATGTCAGTATTAATTCTGGTTTATTTTTACTTTATTTTTAAGAGTGTTAATCTTATCTACTCATAGTTTCAGCCATCGGCATTAAATGACCCTTTGAAGTTGATATGCCGTAAAACAAAACAAACAAAACTCATAGTTTCTACTGTTTATATACAGATCAAGTTTACTAAGATCAGATCTTAGTAAAGCACACTTGCCATTTTTCTTTATTGAACAAAAATAAAAAAAATACTTAGAATACTGAAGTCTATTTTCTTGAATATTGTAACCAAAAAATAGAGTATGTAAATTTGAATTGCTATTCAATTTGTAAAAATGGCATTTCAATGAAGTGGCAGTTATTAACCTAGAAAAAAAATTCTGTTTTATACTGTTTAATTACTCAGTGTTTGAAACAACAGGAAGATTGTTGCAACACAATCATCATTCCCCTATCTCTATCCATGTGCCAGACCAAACTAAGCTTAGCAAATATCTATAATGCTGAGTTGGTTTAAAGATTTTGTTCGGATTACTAATCTTTGAAACAAGTATTCATGTTGGCAACACCTCGACAATTGTTATCTACTAACCTCTGTTTTGCTTTTTTTTTAAAAATATTGAAATCTTATAAGATTAATTTTTAAAATTTGTTATTACACCTCTGCAAGTTTCATAAAATATATTTGTTTAATCACAAAAGAAGAAAAAAATAATGATTAAAATTGTAAAATGATGCTTGATACTACAATCTAATTCCTTTTAATTGTAAAGTGTCAGCATTTAAAAAAAAATTACTTTATATTTAGAAAGCTCTAAATTAAGATTTTTAGCTTTAATATTTTTTGGCTCAAGATATTTTGAATTACTGGATCTCTGTTTTATATTGTGCATACAACAGAAAAGAAATCCTCTTACAAAAGTTTTATTGCTATTCTGATATTGGCATTGTTAGCCAATTGTGTGTCTGTCAAATTGTGTATTTACATAACATTTTAAATGTCTTTATATTAAATTTTAGTAAAATAATTGTTCATACAGAAAGGTACTCAGATTTTCCTAAATGTGTATTTAGTTCACTAAGATCCATCAGTAATTATATTTTTAGTTTTTGTAAAAGATGATAGTCCTCCCCTAAGAATATTTAAAAAAATATTTAAAATTTTGCTTGTTTTAGTTCTAGAGGAAAGAAAAAAAATTCTGTTTTCATTCTAGTTGCTGTGGTCCATTTTCATAGACTGCTGCTGACTCACTTGCAAATGTTTAATGCCAGCTGTTGCCATACAAAAAATCACTTGAATTTGTTTCCTGCTTTTGTGTAGTTGGCAGTTTTAGGGAGAAACATGTAGTTATTCTTTGAGCCATAATGAATATTGTCTTTTGTTCTGCCCTACTGTATTTTATTACTTAAAGTCACTCAAATGTCAAGATGAAATCCCATCAGAAATTTGAATATGAGGACTTTCCTCTTATCTCATATCTAGTTCTTTATTTTTTTGCTAAATATCAATTCAGTAGATACTAAACTGGCTTACATGGTATTAAACATTTTTGATAACATTTTACTATTGGATTATTGAACACAATGAAATAATTCCCAGTTATCTTTATCTTGAAGTCTGTTGCAATCATTTGATATGAATGCAACATATCAATGTGATTTCCATTATGTTAGTATTGAGCTTATACATTATTTCTAAATATGTATAGAAGTTAATTGATGTGCAAAAAGTGATCATTTAGTGATCAGTGATTAAGTAGGTATTTTAAGAATGAAGCTCAAATCCATTTGACAAATACATTCAATTCATTTAATAAAATTGCAAAGCCAAAGAAAATTTAAATCAGTTTTTATGCACACTATTTACATTATTCAGACTATTGTCCTCATCTGTCGCCATGTTATAATATGGTGACAAAGATGAGGACAATAGTTCGAATAGTGTACATAATACCTCATCTCAGAAATATAGACAGATACAGTTTTTATAGCGCATGTTAAAATTTAAAATCAAATTATTAGTAGTATTTCATTTTTTTTTTTTTTTTTTGAAAAAGAATATATTTATGAAACAAGTGGACATTTTAAAGATATTTTTCAGTTTTGTTTGATTTTATTGATTTAGTTTTAGTATATAATATGAATTCAATATATGATTATGCTATTTTGAGCCTAATAAATATTGCAATTTGTTCTAGATTATTTCCCATTTAGATTTATTATTTGATAAATAAAAGGATAACCTTTAAAACCATTATGGAGATTTTACTTTTTTTTTTCTGCCACCACAGTGACAGAAAAATAATTAGAGCAATTTTAATTTTCAAAACTAAATTTTTAAAAAATAGTCCAGTTTAAATAAAAAAATTAGATTTTGATTGCCTTAAAAAATGAATAATAACTTTGTAAAATAGATTTTTATTCTGGATGTAATAAAAATTAATTGCATTATTGCAGCTATGAAGAAGTTGTGCAGAAGATGGAAACTAGGACACCTATATTTACAATCAGAAATTTCTGAGATGCATGAAGAGGGCTTTGTAAATGATACTCACAGGATATATTGAGGGCAGAGGGTAAACAATGAGTAACCTTCTGAACAAGCTTGTGTAAATGGAAGGCAGAACAGAAAATATGTAGTACATTGAAAAGACAAACATTGTGAAGAGCTACAAAGATTAGGAAATTGTGGAGAATCATGATCATTTACATCATGAAGGGACATGGTACAAAAAAGATTACTGCAGCTGTCATTTGGCAGGTGACAAGAATTGAACTCTTATTCTTTCAAAGCTGAGACATGAAAAGCAACCTCTTTCAGTATTTTGCCTCTGTACATTCTGTAAAATTTATTGCTTACATTAAAGCAGAATTGTAGAAAAAAAGTATAAAAGCTGAAAGACAAATTGATTTTTACCTAGTGTGTGAAAAGGTAAAAAAAATCTTATCTGTTAATAAGCAGAAATTTTTCAAGACAGGTTATTTGGCGATCGTATTTTGTGTCTAAGGGTTAGACACAGTGTCTTCCTATTTGACAGCTATTATCTCTTGGCTAATCTCCAAAGTGTTCCCATTTCCTCTAAAAGAATTTGGTCAGTAAAATTCTTGCTTTATTTTCTTTATCATTGCCACTGATCCTGTGACTGCTGAGATTGCTGGTCAAATTTGTGCAGCATTCTTTCAACTGACAGTTCAATATATGTGAGCATTTTTTAACTCTGAGAATAAATTCTGCATAACTTTTTGGCTCTTGTCCAAACTCTTAAGCATTATTGAATAACTTGGATATATTTCATTTGTGTGTGTGTGTGTGTATGTATGTAATATATATATATATATATATATATATCATCCATTTGAAATACCTTTGATATAAAATAAATATTTGAAACTATAGAATTTAAATGTTACTTTCTTTGTTAATTTCATTAATGTAGTAGGTGATAATTAGTGTAATGTGGAAAATTGAACTTGTGCCCTTCTGACACCACATTTGAAGAATCTAGAGTAATACATAGTTTCTGGCTTACTTCCATATCATGTTGAAACACCTGTCCCTATATGATCCCTGTTAAGAAATGTCAAACCTGGTCAGTATCTGGATTGGTAATTGAGAATACCGAGTACTGTCAGTTAGGATGTGCAGATGGTGGATAATGACTCAGAATTGTTAATCAGAGTCCAGTTCTGGTTGGTTTTGTAATATTCACTTATGTGCAAATACCCTTGGGAAAGGTATGATGCCACCTCTTCCCCCTCATCTATGGGTTAATTAGTAAGACTTGTATCAATTAAATCATTATCTCTCCCCAAAAATATTCTTACAATCTGAAAATATTTTCTGCCTTTAAATAACCTGAAAAGGGAAGATAAGCCATAGAAAATGAATCAATTGATAAAACATTTTTTCTGAGTGAAAATAGGAACTAGAGAAATAAGAACATTACTGAGCCAGGGAGATTTGCAATTGTTGAGTTTTCATTTCTTTGTTCAAGTTAGCTGATTTGTTGTGCATACATGTATATTGCTAGTTAAAAAAATTGGATTGTTCTGCATTACTGAGATGCAGGATTAAATGGTGTATAATTGCACAGGAATTGGTAAATTAAGTTATCACTCATTAAACAACAGTTAGCTTATCTGATAAGCTATAAAATTCAGTAGAAATGATGGAATTAGAGGTTGCATTTGATAATCAATCTCCTCTATTACTATTCTTTTAATTTATGGATACCAACTTTTACATAATTATATGTAGCTTTATCATCACAGTTCATACACCACAGATGCTAAATAAAAATCATCTTTCCTTAGTAAAACTGTTGATGACTAAAATTGCTAGCTTTCCATTCATTCTTACAATCATTTTTACTTAAAATTGACAAAGTAATAGTATTGCAAGATTTTTTTATTTTGTTTTAATTTTAATATTTTAAGAAGACCTAAGAAACAGACAAGTTTGGAAATCTATGTATGACTGGGCCAAAAGCAAGAGATCTTTTGTATTTTCTGATTGAGTATTGTTTTGTCTTTGCATTTTTCATGTTGACAGGATGTGTTTTTGTAGGATGTCTAATAGTATCTGAAACAAAGTGGAAAATTTATTAATGATGTGTTTTGCCAGAGTCCTTGCTCTCTTTGGCTTTCTCATGTTAGAATGAAAGAAAGACAAAACTGTGTGTGAGATAAAATGCCTTGGGATCTCTGAGGATAAGTAGTAATCATAAATTAGATATCACCTCCAATGTCCAGAATTTAAGAGTATTTGTCTGCCTGTTTGTCAAGACCAAGGTTTTTTGAGCACTTTGATGTTTTGTAAAGAGCATCAATATTTAGATGACTTGTGAATTTCCCAATGCTAAGACTCGTATTATTAAACTCTAAGCAAACACACAAGTTGGCATGTATTAACTTTTAAGAAGAAAATAATGGAATAGTGTGAGCATAAAATGCTTTATATCTATAAAAGAACTCTTAAATATTTCTGTGATAATTCAGTATTGGTGATTTACACAATTTCAATATATGAATGAAGTATCAAAATTAACACCTGATATATTTGATGTAATACATTGAGTAATATTTAAAAATAGTTAATTTCAATTTTGTTACATGCAGCCACTTAAGTGTTAATATGCTTTGATAGTTCCTTTGTTTTTTAGTTGAAATAAGTAATGTCTTAATATCATTGATAGACTAAATAAAATGTCCATATTATATAATTAGATAACAAAATTGCTGTTAATGTTATCAAAAATGAACAGTGAAACTTTATTTATAATTTTATGATTAAAATGTATGCTTACATAAAAGTTTATACAGTAATACTTTAAAATGGTGTCATCAAAAGTGAAATCTGTAAATTTAATCGCAAAAAAGACAAATCTAAAAACAATTTACATAGTTTGTAATTTTCTCGTATGATGTTTATCTTGCTTAATATTCCTGTTTGTCTTCATGCCCTTATACTTGTGATGTTAAAGGACAGAATCCTTAAAAAGTACATTGTCTCAACTTCTTTTGGCTTGACTAATCATATCATATTTGTCTACTTGGTATTTTAGTCTTATATTAATGTATTTGGTATAGAAATTCCTTTGCTTATAAACATTTCATTATTTTTAGACCAAAACAGCTTATTCAGAATGATCTAGTTACTCTTGACTGAATTAAAATTGGCAGCAATTACTTGGCTCAGAAAAATATTTTTCTCTGTATACAATCATGATTTGAGAACTAATCAGAAAGTGTGCAAATTATATATACTCATATATGTATAAATATTGATTGAAAAAATAGTGTACTGTATTTTTCAGTATGATTTTTTTCTCAAAATCATTGTTTATTTTACTTGAATCTGCTAC
Organism: Acanthosepion esculentum; assembly: GCA_964036315.1. Lineage (NCBI taxonomy): Eukaryota > Metazoa > Mollusca > Cephalopoda > Sepiida > Sepiidae > Acanthosepion > Acanthosepion esculentum. Next base: position 24,460,943 of record OZ038483.1, on the reverse strand, counting down.
AGTGAACTTGAGGGTAGGTTCTTAGACATGTCCCTCAATTTCATTTTCTGGCATATTTCATGCTAAATCTATAGTGCCAGTGCATCTTGTATACTGTAAAATAGTGTATTGAAAAATTTTAACATTAAAGTAAAATACAGATATGATCACTATTATGAAAGTGAATTTTAATATCTTTTAAGATATCTTTTTAAGATTCCAATTAAATTTATGACAAACTATCATATTGATTATAATGAATGAATCTTTAGCTGTTATAAAATGTCATTTCTAAGTGTCACCATTTTAAAGCTGTTTCATTGGTTGAGATGAATAGCTATCTTTTACGCATAAAACACAAAGTAGATTATAAGATATTACTCCAAAATAGTGCAAGCAATTGAATCTAAATTGGAACAGATTGAAAGATAAGTTAATGTGATGAGTAAGTTGTAGGCTGAGATTTTTCAGTAACAGAATTTATAGTAAATGCCATTGATTGTTGATCAAAGTGATATATTTGTAATGAATAAATCATATTAGCAAATGCAAATGCTTTTGGAAGGGCCAACATAATTGTATATCATGTTGCTGTTAATGTTTCTATATAACATTGATAGATTTGCCTGTGATGCACAGAACATGAATCTATCTGTCTTAGCTTAAAACCCATAAATCCCGGTTTTAAATATAATTTATCAAATTAGCCATACAGAGAAATATTGATTTATGCCTGAATTCCTGTTAGATTTCAATGAAATATTTCTACTTAGAGATTCTAGTTTTGCATTAGAAATTCAGGATTGCTATATGAGTAAATTTTTCTAAAGTCTTGATATATCATGATACTACTCTCTTTTGTATAAGCTATGCAATTTTAAAGAACTACAAAACTGCAAATATGAGAACAGCTACTTTACCACACTAATAAAATACGAACTGGTTTTTATTGAATATGTCGCTGGGATTTTAGCCATTACTGAATAACTGATAATGACTGATGAAAAAGTTATTTGGATTTAGTCAATTTTAGCCTTTTTATTCAAAAAGTAATCTATTTTCACACTAACAGTGGAAGATAACATTTTTATTACAAGAGGAAAGCAAAATGCAAATAAGTTTGTTCTGAATGTATACTAGATAATATTGTGCGAACTATTCATGTCAAAAATTTCTTCATCTCTAAAAATAGTAGTATACCCAAGAATAAACATTTGTTGTATGTAATAAAGAAAACTATTCATTGTCAAAAAAAAATCTAACTAGGTTTGGTAACTAATTATGTGCTGTTTCACCTACTGTTGATCCTTAATGAAATCATAAATAATTAAAGAAAATAAAGTTTATTCATACTGATTTATGTACAGTTTCCAACTACTTACATGTATTTGTAGATTTTTTTGTTGTTCCTTTTTTTTTTCTTTATAAATAATTTGATTTTCTCTCTTAAAAATTAAAACATTTTAAGTAACTAATTTAAAAAGATGCAACTACCTTCCATTTGGAAGCATTATTTGATACTATCAACTGATTTACTGAAAAATAAAGGATTTCCAGAAAAAATACAAATTTTTTTTATTTATTCATTTGAATGGTAATTTGGTGTTTATTTATAGATATTTTGCTTACGTTTATGTATTGGAATGTCATGTACATTACATATCTTCACCAACTGAGCTATGGAATCAACAGTTTTAAGAAGACAAGATGAATGCTTTAGGAAACAAATGATTTCCTTTGCATCAGTTGTAAACTATTTCCTTATTGATTAACTTATTCCTATCTGCTACTTCTGTTGAAGCTTGTAGCAAAATCACATCAAGTGATTCAGAGTATTACCTTTTGACACTTTACAATGACTAATTTCCGTTGCACTTAGAATAAAGCAGAGTAGGAGGGATTCAGTTGTGTTGACATAGCTGTCAATGTCCTTTTTACCTTCTAATTTTATGTTCAAAATTGTCATTAGCATTTATTATTAAACAAAACTTGATGAATTTTTGAAATCACACTTATACCTCATTAGACATTTTCTTTAGTTTTTTATTTTCATAAATTCAATATCATACTGATAGAAACACAAATGAATATGCTCACCTTTTTTATCATTAAATTTTTTTTGCCTTTTTGAATGAAGTAGTTATTCCATCGTTTTATTTCAATTCAGTTATGGATAATTTATTTTGGAGATTTTGTAGGAATGCAATCTTTTGGTAAGAGACGAATTTGGAAGTGAAAAAAAATATCTTCATGTAATGTGTGTGTGTGTGTATATATATATATATATATAACCTTTGTAAGTGTCAGAACTTAATAGTTTTACTTCAGTTAACTGAAGTATAAGCCAAATTGATACATTTGGGAGTTTCATTGTTTATAACATGAGTTTCACAATTTCTACTCAACCTGAACACACAAAATATTCAAGTTATGAAACTTGTGTATTTTTATTATTCATTTTTGACTAGTTTATCTTTAATCTTATTGTTGCTTTTCTTATCATCTTTAAGGTTATTTTTACATTCTTTGACCATTATGTAACTGGTGTGGATTGGAAATAAAGTAACCTCTGACAAGATGAGTTCAATTTAGTCAAAAATGAATATTATAATTATGTACTTTGTTAATAACATTAAGTTAGAGTGTAAGCTTTTGAGTATATTCTGAGGATTACCTAAGCCATATTGGTGTGCTTTTGTAAGAATTCAGTGTTTAAGAGGTTGATGTAATGTGAATAGCATAATTAAAAATAATGGTCAAGCATTAGTTTGATTTTGAAAAGGAAAATCTATATATTTGACTTGTTTGTTCAATTGTTTCTGTCTAATTTTGAGTGCCTTAATTAGTTTGTTTATATGTCACTTGTTTTATGCCTGCTTGGTTCTTTTTACATCCGATACAAACTTTTAATAATTGCTGATGTAGATCTTGTGCCTATAACACTAATTCTTTTTTCTCCCTTTTTTTGTTTGCATGTCACTGACCACAATTCCGGTCTCTTATTTCTTACCTACTTAACTTTTTTCCTTAAATCTTGACTGCATGTTTTTCATAGACCTCAAGTTATTTCCTTTCTTCATGCTTATTCTTAGTGTGAATTTTTTTCTTTATAAAATAACTTATAACTGCTATATAAAATTAGTTTTATTTTCTGTTCCTAAGTTACAAAACATGACAGCATCAAGAAGAAATATTCATTTAATATAAGATTATGAACTTTGTTCAGAAACTTAATCAGCAAAATTAGTCAATAGTAAATAAAATTGCAGACAGCCTGAACCACATACTATCTGGTTAGTAAATTTGGAGAATTTTGATGCACTGATAGAATAATAAAATTTAATTCTTGCACATCAATCTTACTTTCTTTTATTTATTTTAAAAATTTGAGGGTATACCAGTTACACAAGTATTCTTGTTTGTTTTATTTTTTAAGGATAAAGTTTGCATTTTATCCAAGTCTAAAACACAGATGTAACTTTATAGACAAGTTACATTGTACTCATATTTTCATCTTTCAATTTTTACCTTGGGAAGAAAAATCATTTTTTCAAGATATTTTTTTCAATGTGATGCATGATTTTCAGATTTTGCTTTTTGTTTTATAGTTTTAGGCTTAATAATATTTTATGTTTCTGTGAATTCCTGTGACAGTTCAGTAATAGGGATGGATATTCATATCCATTCTTTTTGTGTGAATTAAGCCACAGAAACATCTTTATAGCAAGTTATTACTTGATCTAAGTTGTAAGCAATAATTGTCAATAATGAAATTTTACATATTCTTTCTAGGCATTAAGATTTTTAAATTGTTTTGGAATCAAACTTTAGAAATGACCTCAACAAAACATATCAGAATAGTTGTGAAACTAAGCACACTTTAGTATTTGTGAAAAGATTTAAACATTTTATTGAATATGTAGTGATTATTTACTTCAGCTCTTATTGAGAGAAGTTAAAAATTCCTTTTGATCTTATTGTATTTAATAGTTGTAACTTTATGATAAATGCTTTTGGCTGGCATTTAAATTTTCATGCCTATATAAATGGTGCTAGAGACTAATTTCATACCAACTTGGCCTTTAGTTAGAATTTTCCATTATTTATGTCAGATTATATTTCTTTATTTATTACTGACTGTTGTAATAGAGATACTGAAATATGGCAATAAAAATAAATGTTGGCAAGTTGCTGATATCATTATTTTTGTCTATGAGAGCATTATATAAATATAAAAGGTAATGTTCAGTAAAGAGCTATTTCAGATTTCTATTCATGACTTTTTACTACTGTATGCTCTTGATTAATACAAAAAGAAAAGATTTTCATCTACTTTTTTCTTTGGGTTTGGAATGTTATGTTAATTTTCATACTTTTGAGAAATATAACTGGCTTTTATTCACTGTTGTTGAGGTCATTGCCATTAGGATTACAAATGTAACACTGTAACAAGACCTTTATAATCGATATAAAAAGCTTGTATCTGTATTACACATTATATTTCCTCTAACATCAAGCAACTTACTCATAATATTTAGTTCACATGCTTACAATGTCAAATAGCTTGGTGACCTATTACCCAATTGGTTTTTCTTACATCAAACTACTATTCAATTTTGTAGAGTGACATTTTGCAGATCATGTGTCAGGAACATAGATCAATTTATTCACACTATTTTTATCTCTCTTTGTATTAGTGTTAAAATGAATATCAATTGACCATTTTAATGTGATGTACTGGTTGATTAATGAAGTTATAATTTGTTTGTGAAAATTTAGCACAAAACATTGTAATCAATAATTGTATTTATTTTTATATGGAAATAATGTAGTTGTGTTAAAGTTAAGTTTGGATAAAAATCTTGAGCATATTCTATTTACTGATGATAAGCATTAAAAGAAACAAAAAAAGACCATTCTAAAATTTTAAATTTTCTTTGAACCTAGTGAGATCAGGCAAAAATATTTCCACTTCTAGAATTTGAAAAGTAAGAGCAGTTTGTTGAAATGTGTGTGAGACATAAAAGATCTTACTCAGAAGTGTTGATATGTGGAGGAAAAAGTACTCTTGGATGATTTATAAAAAGAATTTGTTATTCATGTAATATAGTATTAGAAGAGCCTGTTTATATGCAGTTATTTTACCTTTTATTAGCCTTTATAATAAAAATGCTTTGTTGTTTCATTCCTATTGCTAAATTATTTTTATTTTTCAATCTCCTTAATTTTTTATACCCAATCTCCTCGGCTGCTTACTCTACTTCATCGTTGCCTTTTTCATATGAATCCCCTATTATAATTCCTTCAATCTTCTGGATTGTTTGACTCTAGAACACTTTGAAGACATTTTGTTTCCAATCCCAACCCACTTTGAATTTTTTTTTAAATAATGACTGTTAGTTGTTTTCAATTTACTCAATCTGCTTTTCTTCCTTCTCTGAATGAAGAATTTAAATCTGTTCTAAGCCCCACCCTTCTTGGAGGAGTGAAAAAGCAAATAAAAAAAATTAAAAAGATTGGGAGATGATTTCATATTCTGTGATCTAATTAATCATCTACTTAACAATCACAAAATCCTGAAAATCCTGCATTGCAAAGACTTGCTTTCTAATCTTTTATAGAGAAACATTAAAGCATCCAGAAATAGAAATCAATTGAATATAAGCAGTGAATGTAGAGTAGTTAAATTTTTCCCATTTCAACATTCCATAGCTTGTAAACAGTGGCTGTTTTGCTCAATTGTGTGAAGTCTTCATACAATTCTGTCTTAAGTTAGGCATTATTGATAGTTTGAAATTTGCTGTGGTTAATTGATTTGCTATGAAATAATTGTGCACAATTTCAAACTGCATTAACTTTTGCTAAGTTATATTGAAAACAATTTTATTGGATAAGAACAAAAATAAATTGATCAGTGAAAAGGTTAATTTAGTGCACTTTTCTTCTTTTCCAAACAAATATTACCAACTTAAGTGCAGCTTATTCATTTCAGTTTGTTCAGAAGATAATCAATAATCACAAACCTGATATTTTCTTCAAAAAATTTGCTAATCTGGAAAATTTGAGCATTGTTTAACTGGAACTGATAAATTTATGAAAACTTGTCTTTTTATGTTATAAGAACATAATTTTAGTGATATGAGCTAATTATATGAATAACAGATTTTCATTGTCATGAGTAATTTTATCTTAAAAATATGCTTTTATTATTCGTATTTTACTTTTAAACTATTTTTCAAATTATTTTTTCTCTATCTTCAAATAGTGTGTATTTTAATTTTTGTAGTGACATTTTGATTTATGCTTTTGTTCTGTACAATTAATAGAAATTTTGTGTTAATGTTCTAGTATTGGTACTTACATGAACAAACCTGATATCTAATAGTCCAATTGTGCTTCAAAAGTTCTTTAAATTTTCACATCAGTCTTTGAATATTCATTATTTCAATATTATGAGTAAATTTACTCTTAAGATGTTTTTGTCTAAGTGTTTCTCATTTTAACTAATAAGAAAAACTTATTAAATTTAAGTGATAATGTTTTACAAACTGTCATTATTACAATTAATAAATTCATACTTGTTGCTAATTTAAAATATTTTTGTACTGAGGTTTACAAATATATAATAATTTTGAATTTATTTTTGATATTTTAAAATTCAATGAAATATTAAATTAGCCATAGTAAAATATGAAAAAATTTCTTTTTTTTAAAAAAATTCTGTTTATTGATTTATTTTGCATTAGCTTAAATAAATGTGATAAAAGTCAATTGATAAAGTAATTACAGGGAGAAAGAACTCTAGTTAATAATATTAAAATTATATAAATGCTGAATTGTGATTAATATTTGCTTCTCACTGTTGAATCTTTAGTGTGTGCTAATTTTTTTATTAATTTTTTGCGTTGTTTTTCTTTGTTATAAAGCTTGCTGGAATTTTAGACCCCCTTTTTTTTTTATTTCCCCTCTTCCCATTCAGCATAATCAGCTTTGCAGCATGAATTTAATAAGTGGTTTCTCTGTATGAACCAGGCAATTTGTAACTCTGACTGTTGCCTGCTTTTATTATGAGTCAGTTTGCAACTGAATGCTTTTATTTTTATTTTATTTTGTGCCTTTGCCTTTTTCTTTCCATATCCAGTCTCCACCTTCTTTTTCATTACATCAAACCAAAGTGCACATGTATTGGTTGTTTGTCACTGTATTTGTCATAGTTGATGACTTTGGAGTGACATGTTATATCGAACTGTCTGCAAGGCAGTAGCAACCTGAAAAGTATGCACACAATATCCATTTATTGAGTTTTAGTATAGGTATCAGCATTATCTGAATTCATCAAATGTTCATTATAAAGTTGTAAAAGCAGAATATAGGCATTCACTGTTTCAGTTGAGCTTCTAATCATTCTACAGTTGTTATAAAGAACAAACTTTTTCTTTTCACATTATTTGATAGTTTCCATACTTTAAGAACTAATTTTGTAAAACTGAATTTTTATATATATATATATATATATATAAAAACAAACTATATTTATCATTGTCATACCTTGTTTTCATGCAAGTGCAATGTTCACGCAATAACTATTTATTCTAATTATATGGCTGTACATAAGTTATCTTCATCAAATGTCAGTAGATTCTTTGTGCATGGGTTTTGTGGAGTTTCCAAATCTCAAGATTTGGAAATGGATAAGTTATATAAAAAGCTTGATTGTTTTGGAATTTCTTTGAAATATGGCAAAGACCGTGATAACATTTTCTCCTGTTGAAATCTATATATTATCATTTTAGACTTGCATACTAGAGATTAGTGTTTTTAAAATTGGATTTTAAAATGAATGTGTTATAATTATAACACAAAAGCAGTATTTTTTCTCTTTGAATTTCAAAGAAATTTCAATCCTATATGATTTTTGGAAGATTTTTTTCCCCTGTGTTGGTATGATCATTATACAAAATCTGATAATTTTGAAATTTTTGGGGTTCTGTTGAGATAGTCTACTTGACCTAAATTTTTCCTTGATACAAATGACTCAATAAATGCCATTAAATTTGGCTTGTAAAATATTTCTTGTTTTCTATAATCATTTATGTACAGCAGCATTTTTTTGGTAGGGGAAGAATTAACAATTTAGATATTGATATTTAAGATAGAAATTTAATTTGTGCTTTCTTTCTCTACATTTTTTTTTTGTATGAAATTCTTTGAAATTTTAGTTCAAGATAGTTTTATTAAGTGAATCTTTTGAATGTGTGTTTATTTCAAAAGGAAATATAGATTAAAATATAGTATTCATTTGAGGACGTTATGGTATAGAACATCATGACTTGATTTGTCTAATATTTAAAATATTTTGAGTTTATTTATACATAAGCTCTGAAGATTTTGTAATGACAAGAAAAATTCTTTTTATTATGGTTTTGAAAATTTATTAAAAGGTCTAAACAACTTAATTTTATTTATTTAAAAATTATTCTCATGAGGTGAGATTTTCACCTAATGGATAATCCATATAGTTTTGCTGATTAACGAATTCAATTATTCATTATATATATTTTCAACTTTTTTTCTTTATATACATTTACTGTTTTAGTATGTTATTTTAAAATTTATTTTGGTATTTAGTGAGTTTAGCTGGCATAAGGGTACAAGTTTGGGGGATATCCACTGAAGCTTGAACTCACTGTGATTAGCTTACTAACCAGTACAAGATGGGTAGGAACTCCTCAATGTTTGTCGTAATTATAGACATAAATGTTGCTTGAGGTGTGTGTGGGGGGTATTTAAAGATTTAATTTCCATCATATTTTTTTCTTACTGCATTCTTGTTATAAATATTAAATCTTGATTCATGCATACTGGTAGATTTTATTTTGCAAGTTAATGTTTTCACAATAAAATTAATAACTAACCAATGTTGGTACTATTTTCAAGATATAATTAATATACCAAATAAATTTCATCATATGCTTTTATTAGAAATATTTACACTAACTTATTTGGTGGTATGAAATCTTATGCAACTTGAAGTTTGTTCATGTTGTAAATTATATAAGAAATATTGTCATAGGTCATAAGATAGAAACTCAAAAAAAGAAACAAAATATTTTAAATTTATTTAGTGATGGGAACAAAACTAGAAATTGCAAAATATGAAAACCTTGGCAAAATTAAGAAAAAAGAAAATTGGCTTGAAAATATTAAGAAAAGATTTGAGAAAAAATGGGTAATAAAAGTTGATTAATAAGCAAGGAAATATAGGGTGTGGGAGATATTTCTACAAGTACCATTATCAATGCTACAGTTCTCCTACATCTAGAAAATGCTGCCAATGATGTTGGATTCTATATTAGTGCCACTAGAACTGAATTCATAGGCTTTAACCAGCAAAGTCTTGATGAATTAATAAAATCTGTTGAATCTTTTACACTCCCAGGAAGTGAAATAAATTGTACTGAAAAGAATGTGAAAATTCACATAGCTAAAGCCTAGGTCACTTTGAATAAAATGGATGTAATCTGGAAATTTGATTTACCAGCCAACCTCAAGCAGAGAATCTTTTGAGCCACTGTAGAGTCGGTGTTAATGTTTGGTTCCTCTACTTGGACATTAACTGAAACCCTAGAATCTAAGCTTGATGGAACCTACACTGATAGTGAGAGCTATACTTAACATTTCTTGGAGACAACATCTAACTAAATCACAGCTCTATGGACCCATCCCTGATATTTCTACAATCTTACACAAATGCAGAATGCACATTGCAGGACACTACTGTAAAGCAAAACAAGAACTTGTGAGTGATCTACAGCTCTGGACATCTAGCCATGGAGCAAAATGGGTTGGTCACCCACCAACCACCTACATTGACCAGCTATGTTATGGCACAGAATGCCACCCTTCTGATCTTGATGCAGGACTGTGATGGTTGGTGTAATAAATTCACCTGAATAAACTAATATTTCTGCCACACCCTGTGTTAGAAGAAACTGATGTTGCTGTGTTGAAATGTCACGAAAAAATTTTTTTTTGTCTCTCTCCTACTGTCATAGCGACAGGTACAGTCTCCACTTCTGAGACGAACTGCCCTCCTTCCCATTCCAGCCCTTTACATAGAGCATGGTAACTCACCTAGGCAAAACACCAACAAGCCAGCTATCAATCACAGTTTCCGCGCTTGCCCATCTTCACTCATTTTGGGGGTGTCTTGGCCAACCAACTCATTGCCCCCCCCCCCCATTTTAGGATCACAAGGCTCCTCGGCTAGAGAGATGGTTGCATCTGTCTGGTGATTGCGTCCACACTTGCATGCTTGACATACTGGGATGACCACACATGCACAAACTCACTTGCTCCGAGGTGGCAGATTTCAAGATTCATCTCGTTTCTTGCTGTCATGATCGCACACCGTGCAACTCGGGGCAGGCCTCTTCTGCTGGGCACTCTTTCTGAGCGGGATGACAGGGTCCTCATCCTCGGATGAACTCTTATCCTTTGAGCTGCCATCTGCCTCTGGACAGCTGGCCACGTTGACGTCCACAGATAGAGTACTGATGTCTGAGGCAACACTCAGTGGATTCGACTTTAAATACACCACTCGTGCACCATCTTCAGAGTCACTTTCATCATCTGATGACGGTTTTAACCCTACAACTGGCCGCAAGTCTTTAACATGGCAAGGCACGCCATCGACCTGCACTGACTGCGGGCTGATAATCTTGGTAACATGCCCCATTCTAAGCTTGTCCGTACACTTGCTGTGTGGGGTCTTAACCCACACTACACTAATTCTGTATTTTGCTTGCATGTCGACATTTCCACAATTTCTGGGCACAAACGTCCTCGTTGGCCGTATACGCATCTACAAAGTTATTCAATTCCCTGTAATCCATGACCGGTCTCACTTCCCCTTATTCTCTTGCACTATTGCCATCAACGGAATCAGTCCTCGATAGCCGTTTGCCATCCAAAGCTGCAATTCATTTTCGTATTCGCTCATGATATGCTCTGGAACCGGGTACTCTGCTATTTTATTTTTCAGTGGCGTGGGTGTTTGGCCACCTGCCCACTTCCACGTTGCAGTCCATACGTGCCTGCGCTGGTCGAAAGTTGCACTGAAGTCAGGTTCATTTATTGCAATGGGGGCTCTGAGGGACACGTTCTCAGCGGCAAAATTCACCTCACTTGAGCCGCTTATATGGACTCCTCCCAGTTTCGCAATCACATTGACTCCTAGCAGGAGGTCGAGCCCCGGCAAAGTTTGGTGTACAATCAATACCTCCAAGGTTACCGGGTGTATGTTGTTGATTTTCAGCTTCACTGTGTCGACAACTAGGCTGGTAAGGGTTTTGCTGTCGGCAGTTACAACCTGTGCCTCTCTAGGTCTCCACGAGCGACACGCACGACTTGCACATAATGTCTTTGAACACCTAGAGTCCACCAGGGCCGTGCATCTCCGTCCATCAATGAGCAGTTTAATCACAGGTAGCGCCTCGATGTTCACTTGTCTAGGGTGGAGACCGGTGCTGGCGTATTTTCCCCTGACTCGTTTCCTGGGCACTCTGATGCAAAGTGACCCATCCTTTGGCATCTGAAGCACCGTAACCTTCAGCGCAATCGTCGTACCCGGTTGTCCGTCCTCGTTGCACGTCCCTGGGTGCAGCCATTATTCAGGTTGTTGGGATTGGCGCACGGACAACACACTGAGTTTCTCCCGTTCTGGTCTGCAATTACTTCCACAGCATCTGCATGTGGCTGCTGGGCTACTGCGATAATTTGGTTTACAAGTCTATGGCCCTAAACCAGGATGGCTCGAGCTCTCGCACAGAGCTGGTCTGATGTCAAAGTGTCCATTTGCTCCGACACCCGAAGCTGCTGCCTGACATACTGTGGCAACCCTGCAACAAATGCGCAGGCTATCCATCTTTCAGGTGGTCTTTCTCCAACCTGGCGAGCCAGTCTTTCGAGTGCCACCAGGAATTCATTGACTGTCTCTCCATCACGAAGTCGCCGCATCGCAAAGTGTTCAAATTCTCCGAATGCATCTACAGCGAACACAGTGGTGAGGGCGTGCTTGATTTCCTCTATCAGCTCTCTGCTCTTTGCTGAGTTGCCGATACACAGCAAGAGCTCCACCCGTCAACCTCAATGGGAGAATGCACTCGACCCTTTCTTCATCTGCTAGCTCACAGATCATCTCTACTCGCTTGAGCCATTCTATAATTGGTTCATCCGAAGCGGCCGCTCAAAACTCAGGAATCAACTGCAGGTCAAAAGGCGTCCTTGCCATTGCTGCTGGATTCAGATAAAGCATGTTAACATCCGAGGTTTGCCGAAATAGCTTGTTGAAATGTGTCAAAAAAAAATTTTGTCTCCTACTGTCGTAGCGATGGGCACAGTCTCCATTTCTGAGACGAACTGCCCTCCTTGTCATTCCAGCCCTTTACATAGAGCTTGGTAACTCACCTATGCAAAACACCAACAAGCCAGCTACCAATCACAGTTTCCGCGCCTGCCCACCTTCACTTGCTTTGGGGATGTCAAGTTGACCGACCAACTCATTACAGTTGCAAATGTAAGCAAAAAGAAAAGATGCAGAATCTTAACAACTTGTAAAATTTAATGCCACTGAAACGAAACTGCTGTCATTTAATCACTGAAGAGAACATTTTTATTTATTCCATCAGCATTGCTAATGCTAACCTCCAGGTGAGTAACTCTTCTTGGGGCTTCCCGTTTTTCACTGATATGAAGTGGGATGATTATATTGAGTCAATTGCTAGGTCTACTGTTAAGAAAGTTGGTTCACTGTCATGCCAGACAATGTTTTTTGTCAGAATCCATCTTTCACATTTATAAATCTACCATTCATCCCTGTGTTGAATATTGCTACCATATCTGGATTGGAGCTACTGTAATATCCCAAGATTCTCTACAAAATCTAATGAAAGGTCTGTAATGTAATAGGTCCTGATCTGGCATCTCAGTTTCAGTCACTTTCCCACCACTGGATTCCCTGTGTCTTTTCTATAATATTTTCATGGTAATTGTTCTGATGAGCTTTCCTCTTTGCATGAATTTAAGTACTACTAGATTGATGACTAGGTCTCACCATTTTACTGTTGCACTAGTTAAATGTAACTGTAAGTTCTATTCTAATGGCTTTTCTTGCACTTCTTGCTTTTGGAACTGTCTTTTGGTTTGTTGCTTCCCTGCCACCTAGAGCCTTCAAAAATTTAAGTGCAATGCCAATTGCTATCTTCTGTCTTCCTGAATTATGTTCTTTTTATTGTCCTTTCCCCTCACTAAAGTTATAAAGATTACCATTTCAACCTCTGTTTAGATTATTCCTCATTCAGTAACCCTTACTCAGTTACAACAATGCCAATGGCAAAAACATTGAATCACATAACAGAATCTGATATTGTGTATATTAGTTTGACTACTTTTATCTGATGGCTTTTCTGGATAAAATTAATTGTAATAAGGTTTCATTTAAAATATTTGGTATTTGTTGAAGATGTTTCTTTTTTTTTTTTTTTTTTTTTTTAAATTCTCATAGACCAATACTATTTTGTTTTTTTAATCATTAAATATCTCACTCTTAAATTAAATTGGTCTGTCAATTGACCTTATTTTCAGTTATTGTTTGATAATTTGGCTCGTCGTTTTAGAGCATGATATGGCACAAATTAAATGTTGCACAATTTCTAGAGATTTCAACTCTGTCGGAAGCATTTATTCCTTGCATTAGAAGAGGATGGTCCTTGATCACCCTGATGCCTTTTCAGTAAAGACCATTGAGACTGGGCAATTTTTGTCTTTACATTTGTAGCATTCCACATTAAACTAACTTGTTGATATTTGCTTTTGTAGTGCAAATAAATATAGGAATATTATTTATAACTGAATCAACATTCAATATTGTACAGAATAGAAAGTTAATGATGATTTCTTTTTTAATTTGCATAAAAAAAATAAAGAGCACTTTTTGATACAAACTCTGCAATTTTCTCTACTTAATGTATATGCATTTCATTTATTATGAAAATTTTCAACATAAATATACTTGGGAAATATTTTTTACTAATATTCCAATTGATTGTTTAACTTTTTTTTTATATAGATAAATAAATGGCTGGTTACACCCATTCCTCTCTATAGGTAGCCTTCTATAATGGTATTAAACATCCTGTTAAGATATACCCTCAACTGAATCACATTGAGAGTTACTTTTAGCATTCTGCTTAGTTTGTCATCTGCCCTTGGGTGTTAAACATCATATAAAACCTTTTGTAGAGTCACAATGTTTCACACTTGAGATCCTATTGATTTTTTTCTTTTCTCTTTTTTTTGTTATTGATTTCCATTGTCAATCACTTCTACATGTCAGCAGTTGTTCTTTCTCAATTCACTTGAATTAATGGATGAGTACCCCTGCAGTAATACTGGCTTCAATTTCTGATGTCTTTCTTGTCTGATCAGCTATGGGTGGGCTTACAATTAGGTTTGAATAGTATTGATCAGTATCATCATTACATTTTGCTATTGGTGACTGGTGCCTGGCACTATATACTTTATTTGCACCAGAGTTTATGGAGTTTAAAGATTTAAGCATACTTAGACAACGTTCTTGTTAGTATTGCATTTAATCATTCTAAATATGTTATAAACTTTGCAGTTATCAATCACATTTTGATATTTTTCTGTTTCTGAAAATAGAAATTGAGAAGCTAATTGCTTGCATGTATGAAGATTAAATAAAAATTTGAAATTATTAAAGGATTCACTGTTGGTCATAATGTCACCCGTTACTCTAAAAATAAGCCATTGGCAAACTGATTCTGAACTTATGCTAAACATTTTGGTGATAGATTTTTGAATTTATTATTGTTACCAGAAATGATATTCATTTTTGTGATGAATCAAAATAATCACTTGTCTTCAAAATTGGGTGAATACTCTATATAGATCTTTTGGTAACTTTCAGATCACTTAAGCCCGTTCACCATAATTATTAAGAAAAATATTTTTTTTTTTTTTTTTTTTTTTGTTAGATTGCATGTAGTTTTATGAAAACAATAGTTATAATTTTAAACAGAATATTGGCAACATAGACTTTATGAAAAGGCAGTTGAAAAAGATTTGCAATTTTTTTTTTCCTTTAGGAACTGGTTTCACCTCATCTCATCCCTGATGAAATTAAAATATAATTAGTATTAAAGTTTGCATATCAACTTAAACATTCTTAATTATCAATGGTTTTAAAAAATAGATGAGTGAGCTATCTTCAGTTTAAGAGTTATGAAAACATCAGTTGACTGTTGAATGATTCTATTTGATCTTCATTGGCACCAGCTAGGAATGGCTTACTTAAAAATAGTACCAGAATTTCAGCAGTGCTTTTATAATCAGTTATCAGAAATTTTTATGTCTTTTGAAGAGAAACTTTTTGATTATTTAGAAAAATAAATTTCTAACTAAATCAAAAGGATATTTTTAGTTTGTGAAAAATGAATTTAAACAAAAGTATTTTGAAATGGTAAAGCTTTTGTATGTTTGTCCATTTCCTTCACTCTTTTATTGGCAAGTTTTCTGTCTCTATCTCTTGAACAACATTGATTAACACTGTAAAAGAGTATTAGAGATTTTTTTACATTGATTTCACTATGGGTTCTATCTTATTTTTTCCTCTGTTCTAGTAGAGGTTTATGCTAAAATAACTAACACTTATACTTATGTGTAACAATTTGAAGATATTTAAAATAAGATTTGTCTTTTGAGAATTAATGAGAAGGTTTCATTTCTAGATAGGTTTGTTTGATAATAATATGGAGAAATTATATATATATATATATATATATATATATATATATAATATATTGCATGTTTCAGCTAAGTTTCTTGAGTAGAATGATGCAGTGAACTTTTTGTATGACTATTATAACAGCAATATTATTGGGATATGTATAACACTTTTTATACAGTGTACCCATATAGAGTAAGCTGATAGTAGGTGTCAGATTGAGGAATAACATGGATCCTTAGATCAGAGTATCTGTGTATTTGCTAAGGCAGAAGTGTAGATCCATTTGTGATATTGTCGTTTTTTAAGGGAACTATGCTACTATTTTCGTAAATCTAAAGTCAATTTGGTTATATTGTTTTACTGGATAAGTTATAAAAGTAAAACTTAAAATGAGCTCAGTCATGAAGCTTGCATATTTATTCTACATGTAAATAATTAGCTTCATTTTAAGATATAGAAAAGCAGTGTTGATAATTAATTTTCAAGAATTATCAACTTCATAACTAATATTCCTCACAAGCCAAACCAATGATATTTTTATTTTAATACTGTGGATTACAATATATTTCAAATTTATATTTAGAATATAAAAAAGTGAAATAATGGCAGAATTTTTTTTTTTTTAATGCATGTTTTTAGCAGATTTTTTTTTTTACAAAAATGGATAAAGAAATAGAAATTAATTTAAATGTGCAGGTGTGTTATAGTGAAAGACACCGTGTCTAGATAATAGACTCTCCCACATATTATAAGTAGTAGTCGGTAGGAGTCAGTAGTAGTCGGTAGGAGTCAGTAGTAGTCGGTAGTAGTCAGTAGGAGTAGTGTTCAGCGACCACAACTCGATTACTCTGCGTAACACTTTATTACAAGTTCCTAACGTTTCTGTACGTTTAACCTATTTAGGACGCATTTAGTCCGACTACAAGTTCTATTGTGGAAATAACTCCACAACAACTTTTGGCGATGAAGATTCGAACTCATATGGGGGAGAAGAAAAAAAATTTCATTCGCCAAGACAACTTTTGACGACGAAATTCGCACTCATAGGGAGGAAGAAAAATTTTGTTTGCCACAAATAACGTGGGCGACAGTCTCGGATTTACACTTTGAGAAAAAAAATGGAGGAAGGCAAAAGTCTATTCCAGGATTTTTTAAAGTTCCACTTGGAACAACAAATGAAAATATTTGAACAACAGAATACATTCCAGAAGCAGTTACAGGAGGAAACTTTCAATGAACAGATGCATAGGGAGTTTCAAAGAAAAATTCTGGAAATAACCGAGAACAGGAAAGAGAAAAGTCTACAAAATGATTCTTTCCCAGAGAATACAATATGGAATTCAATTGAAATATTCACGTACAGTCCAGATAAAGAGGTAACTTTTGAAGAATATTTAAAAAAATATACCGACGTATATAACGAGGACTGCTACTTGTGGTCTGAAGGAAAGAAGTTTAGGCTTCTTTTAAGTAAATTAGGAACTGCTGAGCATAACAAATTGGTAAACTACATTTTACCGAAAAAAAACTAATGACTTGACATTTACCGAGGCGGTAAATATATTAAGCGAGTTATTTAGTCAAAAGACATCTTTGTTCCACAAGAGGTGGAAATGTTTGAATTTGATGAAAGATGACGAACATGACTATATAACGTACGCAGCCAATGTGAATAAGCATTGTGAAGAATTCAAGCTAGTAGAGTTAAGTGCAGACAATTTTAAGTGCTTGGTGTTTGTTCAAGGTCTGGTAGCGGAAAAAGACGCAGAGTTGAGAAAATTAGTACTGGCAAAATTGGAAAGCAATCCAAGTATTACGGTACAGAATTTGGCAGAAGACTGCACAAGATATGTTAGCGTAAAAAAAGACGCTAAAAAGATAGCATGTAAGGAAAATATGGTACAAAGAAAGTCAGTCTGACAAAAAGAATAATAAAATTGCAGATTATTAAGAAAAAAGTAACCAGAAAAAAACAAACAAAAGCGCCCGAAGCCATGTTTTGCTTGCGGTGAACTACACTGGTACAGATATTGCAATTTTAGGAATAAAAAATGTTTCAACTGTGGAAGAGTTGGGCAGAGACGCACACATTGCCGTTCAAAAAATAAAGGCAATAAAATAAGAAAACTAAAGTCCAACGAGGTAAACGATGGAATAACTAGAAAATTTGTTACCGTCGAAATAAATCATAAAAAAAGCAACTTGACACTGGTTCGGATCTCTCTATCATAAATTTGCATATGTTGAAGAAGTTGGGGAAACCAACTTTAATGAAGACAAAGAAAATCACAAAGTCAGTGACGGGAGAAAAAATACAATTTGTTGGAGAACTTGTTACAAACGTCACGTTAAATAAAAAAAACGTGAAAAGTTAAACTATTTGTCATAGAAAATACCATGAACTTATTTGGTACTAATTGGATAACAGAATTTCAATTATGGGATCTACCGATAAATTCTTTCTGTTACAGGGTAGAAAGTTTTAACTCTGAAGTTGAAAAATTAATAGAGAAACTTAAGGAAACATTTCCTACTGTTTTTTCTCCGGGCTTGGGAACGTGTACCAAGATGGAGGCAAAATTCTTTTTAAAAGAAAACGCTCAGGTGGTATTCAAAAAGAAAAGGAGTGTTCCGTTTGCCTCAATAGAACAGATTGATAAAGAATTGGACATATTAGAGAAATCCGGTGTACTCAAAAAAGTTGACTATAGTGATTGGGCAGCTCCGACGGTATACGTGAAGAAAAAGTCTAAAGACATTCGTGTTTGTGCAGATTTTTCAACAGGGTTAAACGCGGCACTCAAAGACTATAACTATCCTCTACCAACAGCAGAAGAAATATTTGCAAAGCTTAATGGAGGCACAATATTTTTGAAAATAGACCTCAGCGATGCATATCTGCAAATACCGGTAGAAGAAGAAATGTCTAAACTTTTGTGTATTAACACACATCGGGGTCTGTATAAATTTAAAAGACTACTTTTTGGGATTAAGGTCGCCCCTGCCATTTTCCAACAAGTAATAGATTCGATGTTGGGTGGTTTGGATTTCACAGTAGCGTATCTAGACGACATCTTCATGAGAAGTACAAGTATTGCAGAACACGTGAAACATGTCAATGCAGTAGTTTCCAGAATTCAAGATTTTGGATTTAAACTCAAGGAAAGTAAATGCGAGTTTTTCATGGAAAAAGTGAAATATCTGGGGATGATCATCGATAAGAATGGTAGAAGACCAGACCCAGAGCGAGCAGTGGCTATAAAAGACATGCCGGCTCCGAAAGATATTACAACATTACAAAGTTTTTTGGGATTAGCTAATTATTACCAAATATTCATCCCTAAAATGTATGATCTGCGGCAACCATTAAATGAATTACTAAAGAAAGGAAAAGCCTGGAAGTGGACTAATGAATGCCAGAAAGCATTTGAAAAGATAAAGGAAGTATTAACCTCGGAATTATTTTTAACCCATTACAATCCGGATTTAGAAATCATAGTAGCTTGCGACGCAAGTGCGTATGGGATAGGGACGTGTATTTTACACAAAATGACAGATGGTCAAGTAAAACCAATTGCTCATGCTTCTAGAGCACTACTTCCGGCCGAGAAGAATTACTCTCAGATAGAGAAAGAGGTGCTCGGAGTAATATATCGACATTTTAAGCTACAAACTGATCATAAGCCTCTAATTTTGATTTTTGGATCGGAAAATGGTTTGCCGAAGCATACAGCAAACCGACTACAAAGATGGGCTACAATATTGCTAAATTCTAACTTCAGTATGGAGTACATACCATCCAATAAATTTGGCTATGCTGATTGGCTGTCCAGGTTAATTCCTAAAAGGAGCGAACCATTAGAAGACACAGTAATTGCTTCACTGAAATCAGAAGAAGAACTGAAATTTACTGTGTAATGCAGTTCGAGAACTTCTGGTAACTCTAGAAAAAATAAAAGAAGCCACCAGGGACGAGTATATTTTGAAAGTTAAAGACAAAATATCCAAGAGGGACCAGTACACAACAAATGTGTTTTCGCTTTGCGATTCAGTATTGTTATATAGAGAACGTGTGGTAATTCCATACACACTTCAAAAACAAATATTAAAAGATTTTCATACGGGTCATCCAGGCAGCACTAGGATGAAGAGCCTAATGCGAAGTTTTGTTTATTGGCCAAATATGGACAGGGACATTGAGAATGCAGTAGCAAAATGTAAAGGCTGTGCTTTAGCTGCAAAGGCACCACCAGTAAAATTTAATCCCTGGCCAAAAACAGACCTACCATGGTCTAGGTTGCATGTGGATTTTGCAGGTCCACTGAATGGATACCATTACATCATAGTAGTGGATAGTTTCTCAAAATGGCCTGAAATACAAAGGATAAGAAAACCGACGACGCAAAGTACGAAAAACTTCCTGCTGGAATTGTTCGCAAGATTTGGTGTAGTAGACACAATTGTGACGGACAACGGAAGTCAATTTACGTCGAAACAATTTAAAGATTTCTATAAGGAATATAATGTCGAACATATTACCACAGCTCCATATCACCCAAGATCTAACGGATTAGCTGAAAAATTTGTGGACACCCTTAAAAAGCTTTAAAGAAAGCTAGGGAAATACCTGCAGATGAAGCCCTACAGAAGTTTCTACAGGTATACAGACTTACCCCAAATAACGCAACACCAGCCTCGCAATCGCCAGTCGAGGTGATGTTTGCATGTCGGGTAAGATCTGTCTTCGACAAATTATTACCGAAAAAGACAAAGCCAGGTACAGAAAAATTTATTCAAGTTAAGAAATACAATCCTGGTGAAAAAGTATACTTTAAGGTATATAAACAGAATAAATCATTCTGGGAGAGTAGAAAAATAGAAAAGCGGATTGGCAACATGATGTACTTCGTGAAAGGTGAAAAATTCACGTGCAGACGGCACATTAACCAGATCAGACGACGCTCGTCAGACGCAGTTGACAGTGCTCCAGTTGAAGAAACACCTATGGAGGTGATTTTTGATACGTTTGATCTTTCAACGATCCAAGAGAAAAGGAAAGGCAACGGATCATTTAAAAATGGATCCAAAACGTAGGAGATACACTACGATGTTGCTAAAAAAATGAAGATTTTTTTGTTGTTTTTTCTTTTTCTGTAAAAAATAAAATAAAATAAAAATTAAAACTTTTTCTCCTACAGAGTAAAGTTTTAGGAGGGGGGTGTTATAGTGAAAGACACCTTGTCTAGATAATAGACTCTCCCACCTATTATAAGTAGGAGTCAGTAGTAGTCGGTAGGAGTAGTGTTCAGCGACCACAACTCGATTACTCTGCATAACACTTTATTACAAGTTCCTAACGTTTCTGTATGTTTAACCTATTTAGGACGCATTTAGTCCGACTACAAGTTCTATTGTGGAAATAACTCCACAACAAGGTGATTTATATTCAAGATGTATGGAAATGTCAGAGAAATTGTCATTTTTCTTAGTTACCATAACACATTTGTCATAGGATTTAACATCTGTAAAGGTGGTTTAATTTTCAATTTTTCTTTAACTAGGGAATATATTTGGTGTTTTTATGAATGTCTTCTCTATGCTATTAGTTCTTTTTTTTTTTAAATTTTTAAAAGTTGGTCTTTGTTCTGAGATACATTTGTTGAAAAGTTGATAAAATATCTTCAGTCGAATGAATACATTAACAACTGTACATATTTTCATTCCAGTTTAATTTTTTTTCAATAGCACCTGTAAGAATACAAGCACTTTTGTCTAGATCATAAATGTTTAAGATATAAGTAAAGGATGATTCTATATACTGAAATTTTGACAAGCATTGGATACTGTTATTTATGTATCATTCTTAATTTTGTAATGTACATTTTTGGAAAGAAACACCTTTTGATGAGTAAATATTTCAAAATAACCAGTTGTTCAAATAATTCTAAGACTGATAAATGATAAGAAAAAAGAAAATGCAAATATTGGATTTTATTAAATTTAAATGATCACAATTTAAAACTAATTTTGAGTTTTGTCTTAACATTTATTCCCTACTATTTTTTTCCCTTACTGTTTATTTTCTTAAGTTACAAGTACAAAGTTAACTATTAATGAGTAAACTGATGTTTTATAACTACCAGTAGAGCAAATTATTTTTTAGGCATTTGAGCATATGTACTTATTTGAAAAAGTTTAATTTAATCTTGGCCACATTGAAATAATGTGATTTTGGAAAAGGAACGAGTTGCATCTCTTATTTGTGAATTTTGCTTCTTTCTCAACCATAATACCCAGAAAGGGAGCAATTAAAAAAGGATAGACTGTTTTGAAGAATGTTTGTCTTTGCATAGCCACTGAAGTGTACTTATAATCTCTCTTCTGGGGCACCAATCATTTACATACTGAAGCAGAACTCTCCACTTTGATGAAACCAACTTGACCATTTTATTTCTGAAACTGTCTGTTAATGATTAGATATCTTGTCTAGTTAATTGCTGCAGACTACATCTTGTACATTATTGTGTTCACTTTCTTTTGATGGCCTCTTTTATAACAATAGACTAATTAGAGAATCTAAAACTTGAGTTGGGTGCATGTATTAAGGATATAAGTCTCAGTGTCTATCTTACATTGTTGAAAGCTGTCACCAACATTAAAAGTTGACTCTTTGTAATTTTTTTCTTCTTCATGCCAATACTATTACTGGTAGTCGCGGATTCAGTTCCTTCAGTGGCTTCAGTAGTGTGTTTGATTCTTTGTTTCTAATATCTTTTCACTAACCTTGTTGGCTCTGATCCCAAACCCTTGAAACACTTGGACTATTTCATGTCCAGTGATAATTCCTTATACTTCTAAAATATTTTGTTGACCAAAATATTATGAGATATTTATAAATAATAGTTTAATGTCAAATGAATGATGTATGAATTTTTCATTATAAATTACCTTCTTATATATATAACCAAAACAATGACTCAGAAGTGAAACTGAATTTTCTTTGAATTGATATGTACCTCAATATGAAATTTGCTTTTCTCCTGTAAATATGAGTTTTGATCACACAAGCAATTCAATTTTTGTTCCCTACTCCAATAACTAAAAAAGTCTGATGTTGGTTATTTTACATCATTAGAATCATAAATGCTCTAAACTACATTTAAATTAAATCATAAAGTACAAATGAATTATCATACACATGCTTAAAAGAATTTAAATATAATTAATGAAGTAATACTTAGGTGTATAAATTAACATACTTAAACTGTCTTCAGTAATAAGTTGAAATTTCTAACATTATTTGATTTTAGGTTGACAAATTTCATTATTAAATTATCGGCATAATTTATTAATTGTATTATTTTCTCAGAAATTTTATCTAAAGTTAAAAGAAACACCAAAAAATAAAAAATAAAGAGGATGGTACTGGTTGATTTTATAGAAAGGATTTTGCAGTATTTTCAATATAAAAACCTCTTATTAATAAAAATATAGACAAAAGCTTTTAGAATTTTAAGCTGCCCACAACTCCCAGAAGTAAAAATTCTGTATATTATATTTCCATGTGCACATAGTGTATTCAGTACCAAAAATAATGAAGGAAAAAGAAAGATGTATTTTAAAAATACAAACAAGACTTAATTTTTGTTCATCAAAAAAGAAATTATCTGTTTGTAATTATTTTGACTGAAACAAACCTTGCCATTGTACCAGTAATGACAATATTTTGAATGATTCAAAGTTTCATGAATCTTATGTAATGTCATATTGTATATATAAGTATTCAAAACAAATTTTATATTTTAAGAATTTTTTTCTTGTGTGGTTTTATTTTTCTGTAATCACATTAATAGATAAACTGAAATAAAAGGAATTTTAAGTTATGTTTTGTTCTCGAGAGTATAAATAAATTTTCTCATCATATATATTTGCAGAAAATAATGTAGTACACTTTATGGACTAAAACAACTAAACAAAGCTATATTTAGTAAAATAAAAGTAATGAAAATTTAATGTTAAAATTTTTTTCCTTTTTTTTCCCCTACTAATTAAATAGTTTGAATATGCGTGTTAAATTCAATAAGGAAAGTGGGTTATAGAAAATATTTTTTTAAAAATCACATTGAACTAAGTAACTTAATTATTTTATTTATAGAATTTTGATTTTGAAAAATCCTTGTAAACCCAGGTCATGATAACCTGTATTTTTAAATTTTTGTAGGGTTGACATCTTGCTTTATACTTGTTTGTTTGGTAATTGTTTTCAAACATTCAAAGCTTTTCTCTTTAGTATTGGTCTAGTACCAGTTATTATGAGGACAATGTAATGCTGTTCTTTCTAGCTTTTAAATTGAAAGATTGACTGTTTAATAGTCTTTAATTAAAATTATCTACAGAATATGTTAATTAGATTAAATTATAATGAAATAGGTTTAAGTAACTTAAAAAGCCTTTTTGGAAGTTTTAAAATGCATCAATTAGAAGCTATGCCATGCTATTGTTTTATGACTTCCTTGCTTTCTCTTTATACTGAAATAGATTTATCTTACATTGATAAATAAATCTGTCTGTGTAACCATTGATTAGATGCTGAAGTGTTTTTATCTGTATGAATTTAACAAAAAGCTACATTCTTTGATTTTTAGTTAACTCACACCATTAACTCATTTTTTTTTCAATCTTGTCTTTCATGGTCTTCATTAGTTCTCCACTCCTCAAACCAGTATCTTAATTTATCTTCATATGTTTTATCAAAGCAAGCCAGAAATCCAAACAAGGCCTACAACTATACAAACAATGTGAAATAAGAAGCAAAATGCCAAAAGCAGAGGCCAAAAACATTAAAAAGAATGCCTGATATGAAAACTAAATAAGAGAAACCCTTATATGGCCTGTACTCATTGCATGCTCAAGATCATGAAGTTGACAATGACCCATCAGTAGTTGTGGAGCTCTGGGTTTTAATGAGACTGATTCATACTTGCTGATCAGTTCAAAACCTGTCAAGATTTTACTAGAAACCTATTTTAATAGGGCAGATTCAAAATGTTGCTTTTGTACAAAAGTAAAGCAAACTATTCATGCTTTAATATCTGGGTGCTTTACTGTAGGCTCAAATGAATTTAAATATAGACATAATAGGGTATGGAAATACCTGCATTGGAAGATAAGCCAACATTATAATCTCCTCCATGCAGAGAAATAAACACAGACGACCACTAGTGCTGGGTAAAAATATTACAGTGCTCTGGCACTTCACCATATGTACTGTCTGCACTATACAAGCCAATAGGCCAGGCATAATAATAAGACATAAAAAAATGTAAGCGTTATCTCATAGACATGGCTATTCTGTCTGATTTAAAAAAAAAAAAAAAAAAAAAAAGATAAACTTTCAAAATATAAGGAACAGGAAATAGAAATTGCTAGAATGTAGCATTTATGAACAACCACTATTCCATTAATAATGGGAACAATAAATGATTAAAAATAATATTGATGTATATATTAAGAAAATCCCTGGAAAGCTGTCATTATTGGAGGTAAAAAGGTTATGCTCATGAGCACTATTCACATATTCAGAAAAATCTCTCTCAATGTAATATGCTCTATAACTTTCTAAGGAAGAAAAGAGAAAAAAAAATCTTGGTAAAGTATTGTATCAAGCAGCAAATCAGAAAATTTGAAATAATAATAGCATAGGAATCTTATTTTTAAAGATTAAATCAATAACAACATCAAATTAGTTCTTGGTTTTAGGATGTTACAGAAGGAAAAATGGAATGATACATTTAAATATTTGATTATGACTGGAGTTTTCTTAGAGTTATATTGCTCTACTTGAACCTTCCTGTTAATTTTTGTTTTTGTTTTTTTTGTTGTTGATGTAACCATAGCAGCAGCTTATATATAAAGTGCTTATGTATGAAGAGAAGGAAAAGTTAATGTACTGATAGCTATTATATAGCTGCAACTCTTTCATTTGCTGGCCTTGAATGACTCGGACATATATCACAGTGACTTGACTTAGATTTTCTTATCTCTGCATCAGGATCAATCATTAATAATTATCACTATACCAGACCTTGCTCAGCTCATTTGCACCCTTATACCCAAGTGGCCTTTAATCAGTTATCCTATCAAAATCATCTTATAAATGACGTTTATTTTGCTGTTATATCTGGTTGCAAAGACAAATCTCATATTTCACATTAGAGAGAGAAGTTAAAAATTGAATTGCTTTGAAGTTCGGTTGAACTGCCAGTCATTTTGCATCTTAAATTGCAATTTATTGTATAATAATAGTTTTGGGATGACTCCTGTGGTTTTTAAGCAAAGTAAAATGGACTGTATAAGTATTCTTGATTATTAAAGAAATGGTAATCATACTGAAATTAATATTTGGCTTATGTAGTGTTTTTTTTTTTTTTTTTCTCTCTCTCTCAAATTTTTTAATTTTTATTTTATTTTATAGTTAAGCATTTCACTTCAAGCAAGGCAGGAGTACTGCCTGCACACAGGAGGTTACAGAGAGTGAAAGTGAGAGAAAAGACTGGGTATAGGGGGTGGATTGAGGAAAGGATAAAAGATGAATTGGGTTCAAGTCAACAGGAGATGGTGGTTGATACTGCATTTAAATTTTTGAAGATTGTCATTTTCAGGGAAGCAAGTAAATGGAAAGGAGTTCCACAGTTGGGAAGTGTGGGAAAAGAAACTGTTGGAGTAGAAGTGATAGTTACATTTAACTATTTCAACAGTAAAAGGGTGGGACATAGATACAATCTAGTAGCACACTTAAATTCATGTAGTCAGGGCACCAGGGAAAAATCTCATTGCAGTTGCCATGAAAATATTTGTAGAAAAGACAGAGGGAAGCCACATCATGAGAAAGTGACTGAAGTTGAGATGCTGGGTCAGGATCAATTACATTGCTGATCCTTTGGATTTTGCCTAGAACTTTAAGATGAACAGCAGAGGCAGATATAGCAATAGTATTTAATGCATGAGTGAATAGTAGATTTGTAGATGTGCAAGATGGACTCTGATGAGAAAAACCTTCTGGTATGACACAGATTTGGTAGATATAGTGAACCAGAGTCGCATGGCAGAAAAGGTGAATAGGACTGGCCTTATTCTTGACGAAAGAGACTTTGTCTTTTTCTAGCATGTAGGACTTCAATTTGAGAGAATGTGAGTACATTGTTCCATCAAGAGACCCTTCTTCTTTGTTGTCCCACAAGAAATTGGTTCATTAGCAACTGTGTATAATATTAGCGTGGTTGGGCAGAATCGAGGAGAGACCATTCTGAGGTGCCCATACGTCTAGCATGTCTATCATCCAGGCGAATGATTGGTGATACCCGATTATAATGGGAAGATGAGAGGTCTTCTGTTGAGGTACATCATACTATACATACAGTTGTGATAGGAGGAATGAATGACGAAGTGGATACAGGAAAGAAAACAGTGATAAATACCAAGAGACAGGTGTAGAGGGAAAATGCCCAATCTGAAATTACGTCCCAAAACAGAGCTGTTAACTTCTTTTGACCACAACAGAGAACCAACTTTCCTTGCAGTAAATGCAGCTATTGATTCAATGTAGTTGTTTCACCTCATGTCAGTAGAAAATGTGAGACCAAGAAGGTACATTGAGACACTGTCCTGAAGTTGAGCATCAGCCGTGCTGATGGTGGGCAGGGAGGTTTCTCTGCAGTGGTTAAATGAGAGTAGTTTAGTTTTGGAGGCATTAAAATTTACAAGACATTTCCTGCCCCAGTTAACCACTGATTGGAGATCCTTTTTGAAAGCAGCAGCCAGTTTAACTTGTCAGCGCTGCTGGATTTACTATTAGACTGGAGTAAATGGTTTAAAATGAAAGATGGCACATCATCCAAAATGTTTTTTTATGAGATTTCATTTGTTCCCTATTTAATTTTAAAATTGTTACTATGAATATTCAGTATCAATTGAAATCAAAATAGTAATATTGTTGAATGTTACTTTGATATCTATTAGATACAGTATACACATTTACTCATTATTCATCATTCATTTCATTTATTCAGTTAACACATTTTGTGCAGCTGTGGTGACCACTCTCTTCATCTCACAGTTGTGATTCATGGTGACATTCAAGGTAGAATAGTGTAATGGCTTGCTGGTTCCTTTTACACCAGGAATGTTGAAGTTATCCCATCTCTTCTCTCAGGAGATCAGTGGGGAGTGTAGCAGTGACCTACCTTGGCAACCCAAAAGGGCCAGAGTCATGTGTATGTTTTGCAAGGGAGTGTGGGGACGGCAAATCAATGAGCTTTGGATGGACGGTGAATTGGACAGCACTTTGTGCTGATAGAGGTGGTGGTGCCACTTGTAGCCATTTTTATTGGCTGGTTCTGGGTGCTCATTGGCTGAGTGTTGACTGGGTCAGGTGTATAAAAACATGATATGCTCATTTAAGAGGTGTTCAGTTTTTCGTTTGGGACAGTGAGTGGCGTATTGGAGATTGAGACGAGAAGTGTAGATTTGTTTTGCCTAGTGAACCTATTGAACTTGTATTACCTTTCTTTTCCTGTGTGTGCTTCCAACCAATTTTTGCAACAGCCTTTAATCTCTTCTCAACTGAAGTACATGATTTCTTCTCCTCTTCACTCAAATTGTACCACAATGTCATAAGTGTTTCTTTCAGGTCTGACATGCTTAAGTATGAGCTATGTGAAACATCACTCTCCAAATCTGGGCCCTAGGATTAATCTCAGGGCTTGGAGATCAAATTAACTTGTCAAAAAATCCATTGAAATGTCTCTTGTATTACATTTGCATCAAATTGACTGTGGGAGAACTCCATCTTGAGTGAAGACAGTGACTTGAAATGTGGCTGACAACCAGGACAAGAAACCTCTCTGCAATATTTGCTGGTAAACTCTGTTCAGTTTCACTCCTTCAATGAACACCAAAGGCGATTTCAAAATGTCAGAAACACAGCGGTTTAAAACACAACACAAGTTGGTTTCTGTCACTTGAGATGTATTCTGATACTTTCAGGAATGTTTCCTGGTGAAGTGGTGTAAACCCTATCGTTTTGGTAGTTGACCACAACTTTCATAGTGAAAAAAAAAAAAAAATTCTTTTCCAAGCAAACAAAGACTTTGTTTACAGCACACTGTATCTCCAACTTTTTCTTCCCTTTGCCAAGCAATTTTTGCTTGGAGGCATTTTAGAGTGGCTGTTGTCATTGAACTTTGTATGGTTTTAGCCCTAAATCCTCATTCACAATCCTCCTTAGTGACCTATCTGAAATATCCAACTCTTTTGGAATATTCCTCATGCTTCTTTGTGGATTTCTCTTGACGACTTCAATGACTGTCTTGGTATAAACTCAATGGTTTCTTCCTGGCATTGGATTTGTTGACATTGCTTTCTCTTTAAACTTTTTCTGCAAACATTCAACTGTTTTATCACCTCACAATTCTTCATACCAGCCATTTTCAATGTGACAGTTTGATTGCATTTTGTTTGTGCTGCCATATTAAACTGTAAACAAAAGAGGATGCCTTATGCAAACTTTGAAACTATTTTATGAATAGGTAGGTTTCAATTTATGTTGAAAAAAATATAGGTAAATTTTTATATTTAAATAATGGGTAAATATTTATGATATACTCGGTACATGTTTTTATTTTAAGAAAGGTAAAATGCAATTCAAATGCTAGAAAAGATGTACAATTTATAGGGAGGATATTGTGAATGGTCAAGTATGTTAAGATTTCTTGCTGATTGATGCTTTATGTTTGGGTAAGCCAGTTCAGGTTTATAGCAATTAAATGAATAATCAGTGTTAAGCAATCAGGAAGATAACCAACATATTTTGTGGCACAATCTGTTTCAAAGTCAAAAATTCAATAAGAATGCAATATTTCTAATTCTGATTAGGTTCAAAACTTGGAAATCTCATTATTTTAATATAGGACTTTCATATAAGCGTGGCATTCTTTAGAAGACTGCCATGCATACAAGTTAAGCAAAAATAAATGAACAAAACTCCAGGAATTAAATTAAAAGTTCTGTTTTTAAAACAAATTATGATAGATGATGAAAAGATATATTTTTACAACAATGTGGAATGCATGATCTTGGGACAAGCAAAATGAGTTGCCATTAACTATACCAAGGCAATTCTTCATCCAAAGTTGATGCGGTTTATATGGTGGGAGGTAGAATAGTTACTAATTATGAGCTTTTTCCAGAGAAAGAAATGGTTGTGAACAATTACCAATGAGACCAATCCAATAACTGATGAAAAGCATGTATCTGGAATAAGTTAAGAAAAAGGATTATGCAAAACTGTGTTTCTTTGGTGACCAGAAAAAAATTGTTAAAGGATAGCTGAAAAGTTTTCATTCATCTGCCATATTCTCCACATTGTATCTTTGTATAGCATTTATTTCAGCCGTTACAAAATTCTTAAAAAAATTCAAATTCTTTAGAAGATTGCAAAAAGTACTTAAGCAATTCTTTGCAGAGGAAGCTAAACTGTTCAGGGAGAATAGAATTGTGAAGCTGCTGGACATATGTCAAGTTTGTTGAACAAATTGATAAATATATTGTTTAGTAAAGTTAAAGTTTAATAAGAAAATTAATTAATAAAGCTGACAAACTATTTTGGCCAGACCAATAGCCTATAAAATGTTTACTTTGCACTAAATGTTCATACCACAATATAATTACAAGAGATAAAAATAATTGTAAACATTGCTTTGAGTATGGAGTTGGAAAGACTTTGCTAGATAAACAAACCCTAGTGACCTTAAAAAGTGCATTTTATGGTAGTTAAGATGGACACTACCAAATTAATGGTATTGACATATAATAAGGAACTAATGTTTTCAAATAACTAAAGATTATCTATATTGTGGCATATAATGAAGAGATGTGTGCTGAAAGAGGGTATGTAAAGTTATATAAAATATTTTTGTAATCAAATTCTCATTCTTAAATCTCCTTTTTTATATTTTGAAGTAAGATTTAATAAACAATGCCCTTCACTTTGTATTTCATTTTGTGCTATGTAAACTATCCCAAATATATTTTCAAACATTGGAAAGTACATAACACTGTTGCTAAATACCAACTTGTTACACTTTTTATTGATATGAAGTTCATGTGACATTTCCATATGAGGACATTCTTATTATTGTTTGGTCAACTTATTATGGTACTTATTTTTGTTAATAGCTACTCTTCCATCTTTGTCCTTGTATAATTGCATTTTCTGGTAAATATATTACTTACTAGTTATCAGGTGTTCCTCTATACTGATGCAAAACTTCCTTGTAAAAAGAATCTTAGACATAAAACTTTAAAATAAAGAATGAAACAAAATTGTTTTTATTAGACTAATAAGCTTCAATGTGTAATGAGTATTGAATTATATCTTTGAATTTGTTCTTACAGCTTTTTAAAAAAATATTTGTACATTTGTACATACATGGAATAGAAACTATCAATAAAAGAAAATATTGCTGGGATTTGAATTTGTAATCAACAGTTTGGTATTGATTCAATAAATACTGTATTTGATAATATATAGGCTGTAAGGGAATATGACATTCCTCTCTCACACTGCCATTATTTATTCATGAAGATTTTATGATAATCAAGGTTAAATATTGACCTCCAGATGGACTCTATCTTTGACTAGAGGATACATAATGTTTGATATTTTATTGTTTTAATTTTTTTATATAATAGTGTTTTTTATATGCCATCAAATATGGTAGTTGAAAATGTGATAATTACTTTGATATTATGTGTCAATTTCACAATATAGTTTCAAGATAAATTTACTATATGAACTTTAGTTTATAATGTTCTTTTTATTAGAAATATTTACAATAAAATACTTGGTAGTATAAGATTTTATTATACAATTCAGTCATCATATAAATATATATAACAGTCATTGCTTTTTTAAAATTTTTTAGCCCTACAAGAAATTTTAGTAGAAAGATAAACTCAAATGAAAAACAAAATACTTTAAAGTTATTAATAGTGATGTCAATGAAATACTGGAAATTGCAAGAATGTTAAACAATCCACCACTTCCCAAAAATGAAAAGAATAAGAAAAAAAGCTGGCTTTAATAAAGTTAGATTTGAAAAAATTTTTAAAGGGTCATAGTAATAAAAGTGAATTTACTAGCATAAGATTATTTGAAGAAGCTGGTGTTGCAAATGTAAGCAAAGGGGAGAGGTTACATGATTTTAGCAACATTAGCTAAAGATATGAAAGCAAAGTACAACCTTTTAAATAATCATCACAAGGAGTAACTTGTAAATTGGTTGAAGGAATACATGAAAACTGATTTCTCACCAGCAATTTTTAGTGATGAATGTAGAGCTACATTGGATGAACTTGATTTTTTGTTTTTCATCTCATTGAAATAACCAACATGACTTAGAAGACAATAAGGTGTAGTGTAGCAATGCTTTTGGCTTAGTATTTTAGTCAGTAAAATTACAGGTATCTTTAAATTTGATAATTTTATCAAGAAAAATGCAGATAATTATTGTAAGTTGTTGGACATGACATTTTATTTAGTGGTGTCAGTTACTACCAAGAAGCTTTAAGCTAAACATTACATTTAATGCAGGATAACTTTTTGCAAAGGTAACTCTTGCCCACTTTGACAAAAACATTTCAAAGACACCAAATTAATGGAATGCCTCTCTCCAGATATGCCAATGAAAAGCTTCTGATCCATCAATAAGAGATATATGTGAGGATAGAAAAGTGAATAAAATCAATAAAGGAGCCCATATTAACATGTAAAATGATATTTATTTAAGTGTATGGGTTATTATGTTAATGAATTATAGTTATGACCTATGTTTTAAATTATATATAAATAATTTATGTTGAACTTAGTTTGTATTATTGGACCTGACAGGGTCAAAACAAGTTAATATTTTTCAATAAGAATAGATATTAGCTGAAATTCACATGATATATATATATATATATATATATATATATATATACACACACACACACACTTGCCCAATACAAGACCAAAGAGCTATTCAAGTTGGAAGGTTACTGTATGATGTATGAGCATAAGAGAAGGCAAGAAATGCAGTTTAAGTTATTTTATGTAGAAAAGATAATGGTTAACCCTAGATTTGGAGAGGTTAAGATTGCAGTGATCAGATAAACATCCTGTTCCACAAAGCAGAAGTTCTTCAAAAGAAGCTGTTTGAGTGGAATTCTCTTCTTACTAATGGAATATGCAAAGATCAGGACGGGTAGAACCAAAGAATGTAGTTTGTCTGAACATTTTCCATGGAAATAGTGATAGAGTAGCGAATTTGTATTATTGAATCTGTGAGAAAGGGATTGTAGGATGGAAAATAATTCAAATAATTCATCACCCACAAAGCTTTATAAACACTTTTGAACTTGAGAACTGGGCAGCTCCACACCAGATATGGCAACAAAACTCTATTTTTGGTCTGTTCTGAGTCTTGTAAAGATAGTATAGCAGGAGAAGAGATACTTACTGGAGCAGTACAAAGAATCAACTATTTTTCCTGCATCTTTAGTAATAGATTGTATTTAGGTTCCACTTGGGGCCAGGGGTGAACTTTAGTCCCGATAGATGTTCAAGGCAATGAGCATCCATCATGGTTCAGGGTTTGCTCAATGAGTCATTCAGATTTTTGGAGGTGCACCTATAGACTATTGTATCATCTGCGTAGATATTCACTAAAGATCAGAGTATGTTCTTAGGTAGATCATTAATATACAACAGAAAGCAGGTAGGACCAAGAAGAGAACCTTGAGGAAAGCCGGCACTAATCTCACAGGTTTTGTATGACTGGCCATTAACAACTGCCTTCATGGATGTATCTATTAAGAACTTGATAATTGAGAAACTCCTTCCAGAGATTCTATAGCTGTATAGTTTGTGTCAACTCTTGATGCCACAAATTATCAAAATTCTTTTATATTTCTAAGGTGATGGTCCTTGTGATTAAATTATTGTCAAGTGCCTCACTGATTGTGTGTGTATTAACAGTTAAGTCATCATCTGTGGACCTAGCAGAGTGAAATCCATACTGCTTATTGTTCAGGTTGCCGAGTTGTACAATGACCTTGCTGATTATAGATTTGCTGATGACACTAAGGAGGCTAATGGGTCAATTTTATAACAGATGAGTACTTGCTCACATTCTTAAAATCTTAAAAACAGAGTACACAGTTGACACCTGCCATAGATTTGGAAAGCATCTCCCCTTCAGGCAGCTGTTAAACATTTTTGCCAATATTGAAAATAACTTTGGGCTGATATTCTTAAGAACAACATAGGATTTTATCCCAACTTGTCAAGGTGTTTGATAAGCCTGGAAACTTCCCATGTTGTGATAGATATTACAGTTTGGGCTCTGTGAGAAGTGGGAAATTAAATAAGGGGTGGTCCTTATCACTTAATGTAAAGTTAAAGGCAAAGTTCATTGTATTGTCATATAAGGATGCAATAACCTCTGGAGCATTTATGACAGCATTGATTCTTTGCCTTGATTAAGAATTTTATTAGAGAGTTTCCAGAACTCACAGGAACTAAGTCTTGTTTTCAAACTTTACTTGAACTGACTGTGTGTAGCTGTTCTTTGCATTTTCTAGAACTATTTTACAATGATTGCATGCAATTCAGAATGCAACAAGAGTTGTAAATAAATTTCTCCTGAAAATGTGACCAAAATCAGCAGTTTAATACCAATTTTATTGTGAGAATATTGATAATTTAAACTTTAATTTTGTAATTAAAATAAGAGATTTCTGCTATGGAAACAGATGCCCCACTAATTGCTTTGTTTTTTATGTACTTATTTAAATTTACATATATTGAAATTCGTAAATTGTTAAAAACAACCCCCCCCCCTAAAAACCAGAACTTTTTATACTGTTTGATGTTTGTTAGTGTAGCATGTTCTTAGTTGCATATGAATTTCTGTGAATTTAGATTTCTAAAATTGATAAAGCATTCTTTAAATAATTTTTTAGTTATTAATGAAGTTTCTATGAATACAGTACATATTGATCACATTTGGCATAAATGTGGTCTTGCAAATATAGTTAGGTAAATGAATATTTTAGGATATAACTAAGAATATTTATTATATTAAAAATCAAAATAAGCATCTTCAATAAAAACTTAAAATAATATTTGAAGCAAAAGAAGAAATAATTCACTCTCTTTGGCAATTTAAGTTTAGATATTGGAAATAAAATTAACTGAACCTGTGAAGTACAAACATTATTATTTGAAGTTCCTAACTGAATTTCTGGTATAAGGAGTTATCATTATTTACATAAGGACTTGTCCTCTTATTTATTGTTATTAAACTATTTCAGACGTTTTGTCCTATGGTTTTCATCCAGTGCTTGTCAATCCAGAGACCCTTCTGGAAATTTTGAAGTGAACCCTTTGTTTAATCTCTTTCAACTGATCATGTCTAGGGATATCTTGTCTAGTTCTTATTTATTAGTGCTTGGTTATTGCTTGCTCAAGTCTAAATAAGTGATTGAACTCTGTATGTTGCCAAATTCACAAACAAATGCTTTAATCCACTAGGCTGTTGCCTGTGATGAAGGCCTGAGAGCACAATGGCAGAAACATTGTGTGTAGAACAACAAAGATAAGGACAATAATCTGCATGTAAATGTAAATAAAAAAAGTTTGTTTATTTTTTATTCTTTATTGGTTATATCATGTATATTGTTAAATAATATCTTAATCATAATTCTGCAGTGATTTTCCACCTAAAAGGTTAACATTGAATGATTTGAGAATTATATTTTTTTCCTGAGCTTCCCTAGCAGAGATCTAGAACTGAACAAAATTCATGTGAAAGTATTATCTTGAATATTTCGCCTAATGTTTCGTGTTTGATTCTAATTTTTGTGAAAGCAATTAATTTATTTTATTTGAAGACATAAACTTGCAATGTTCTCTGAATTTTGACAAGTGATTAATAAGTTGCCAGTATTTCTATAAAAGGAACTCAAAGTTGGAGCAGCTTTCCCTGAAGATTTTAAATTGCAATTTTTTAAAAACCAGAATCAATGTCAATACAAATGAGTCTGCCTATTGTTCAATATTAAGTTACAAATGGCAAATATTGATTTCATTTAAACTTTAGTAGTACTTTTTGTTTTAGATGAGATGTCAAATCCAATATGAGTAAATATTGTTTAGTGCAATAGTCATCTTCTGAATTGTTGATCTTCTAATGATAAACATGTATGTCAGAAAATTACTTGAATGTTGGCTACTGACTTACCAGTCATCCTGTATATATCTGACTAGCCAATATGAAATGAACATACAATGTCAAGCACTATATTACCTTTTAATTGATCTTTTTCATACCTAACTTTATTTTTATATAGAACTATTTGTAATGGAGAATCAAGTCAACCTGGCAAGAGACCCAGAGTTAGTTGCATGAGGGGCAGTAAGCATTAGGAGTTATGTCCTCTTCCACAATTGGCTGTTGAGAGAGGACTTTCTACTTGAGGAGGTGGTGCTGACAAAATATGCATATGAATGATACTGGGCAGATATTAGCCAATAGTCAGTCTGGGTCTGGGAGAGCTATATAACTCCAGCTTTTTCTCAGTTGGGGGGGGGGGAGAGTGCTCTTGGCATGTGGACTATCAGAGTTTTGTGACAAAGTGTTGAGTTGGAGTTTAGTATCAGTTGGAGTTTACATTTACTTAGTGTGTTCATATTGTCTGGTTTTCTATCACCTTTAAAATATAATTTTGGGGGAATTTTTTTTTTTAATTTAAAAAAGAAAAGGAAAAAAAGTGAATCTATTTTGATTTTGTAAATGTTTGTTTTATTTTATTTTGTTAAGTCAAGAAATGAGGGAAATGAATTTCATTTTTTTCTCCTCCTCGTATTTACATTTTGTAAAATCTTGTATTTTGAGTTATTTCTGAGTTAGCCCAATCTCTTCAGCAATGTCAGAACTGATAATTATTATTTATTTAGTGTTAGTAACTTTTAAAGAGGCTTTTTGCATACTTGAAGGTATATTGAATAATCTCAGTAAGCTAGGAATCTTTAGAGATATTTGTAGAAGACACTCCTATCTCCAATTTGCACATCCTGCTTAACAGCTAGTGCTGCTGCTGCTTACCTGCAGACTTGGGCCTGAAGGAAAGCATTAATGGTAGTTATGACCAAGCCTATTTTATTCAGTGTATTTTGCTTTTTGGCATCTTTTAATCAGCAACGCACCTTCTCTTGTGGTTTCATTGACTTGAATGCATTCCACATGAATAGTAGAGAGAATATATATGATTTGAATAAGACTTTGCTTTCATTTTTATAGTTTTTTCTTTTCCCCTTCATAAGTATAACTTGAACTTTGTGTCAGCATTCCAGGCATACCTGTTAGTGACTTGTGTAATGATAGTGTTTTCAGTTATCAACATTATTCTTATATCTTTCACCCAACCTTAATGTTTTCTCACAAACATTTTATAGTAAGGTAAATGAGTTATTTTTAAATTTGAAAATGTACTTGACATGAGTATTTCTCTTAGATAAAAAAAAAATCCAAACAAAATATTTTAATAGTTTTTTTTAGATTGAGCATTTTTTTTTTTTTTTTTTTTTAAGTTTGCTCCACCTTATTTTTGTTGCTTTTAACCAGGTATCCGGATTCACTTTTCCCCCCATTGTGTTGGAACTGTCCTGCTGTAATCACCTCCAAGAAGAACTGAAATTTTTTTTTTTTTATTATTATTTATAGTTTGCAATTTAAAAACAGCAATAAATTGTTTAGGGAAATATTTATTTTGATTCCTTCAATCTTTAAACTATAGTCCCTGTGCCTTCCATCAGTTATCTGCTTTCCTTGGGTTGTATTGCTAAATTACTTCATGTATAAGTAAAATAAGTTAGCATCTTATAGGATAAAATTATGAGTGAATCTGACTGGCTTCCTTTTTTAATATTTCTTCCAAATCTATGTTAATTATTTTTTATTCATAAAATTTTATTTAAAAACTAACATTCTGATAACTGTTATATGAAAACATTTTTATACTATAATTTAAAATCTGAGGATTCATATCTGATAAAAATATTGAAATTTTAATTTTTTTTATTTTAATTTTAAAAATATTAAACATGCTTTAATTCAATATATATTTTCAAAATATTGCACCTTCATGAAATTGTGCTTTGTTTTTTTTTGTTTTTTTTTTATATTGCAGTTGAATGTACCTGAAACTCCCTCAATTTAATAAGTTGTTGTCCTGCCCCCTTTTCCTAGTAGAGCAGCACTTTTGACATTGAAACTATTTAAAAGTATGCTGTTAACAGCTTTTCTGGATTTATGGAAAGAAGAATGTCTGTACTTATTGAAAGGCCAAGATATTTTGATGCTGACTCATAAGTCAGCAACTTATTTTCTCAGGATATGCTGTCCTTTACCTATAGGCACTACACAAAAACATCCTCTGTGGTAGGAGATTGTATTGCTTTTTCTTTGTTCCTTCTCTTCTGTATCAGGTGATTTCATTACTTTTGTATACTTTTGATTCAGAGCTGCACCAATAGTAATCTTAGGTCAAATGTGCTCAAGTAAGATAATTATATTTTCTATAACTGCTGTAGTAGTTTAAGTAACTTGTAATTTGACATTAGGAGTTATAGCTCTTGTAACTTTTTATAATTTGAAAAATCTATTCAAGGTATTTTATATTTCTAGAACAGTTAATGCAGCTTTGATATATTTAAAGTGTAGATTATTTCTAAAATTATTGGGATTTATGCTCACCTGTTGACAATGAGTCAATGGTATCACTTTATATTATATAAATTTTAGTCTACATTGATACTATGAAACTAGTCTTCAGTTTTTTCTTTTCTGATGCTTGTTCTGAGCCATTTTGGTTTTCATCTATTAGACCTTGGTATCACAAATTCTCCTGTAAAATTATTTCCATTGGGCTCAAATAGGAAAATTTATTTTTTGTTTGAAAGGGAGAGCAAAATTTGTCAGACAGTGACTGTCCTCATGAAGACTGTTTTTATTTTTTCTACATGCTTCTGGTAGTTTTTTTTTTTTTTGTTAATCTAAACACACAAGTGTATATATATATATATATATATATATATATATATGTGTGTGTGTGTGAGGATATGAACAAATAAATGCTGTTATTAGTTAAAATCTTGATTTGCATTTATCTTTATGCTTTAAATGTTAACTAGTTTAACATAACATACTATGCATTGATAACTAGAATATACTATAGTATGTGGTATATGAAGATCTTTATATATG
Organism: Acanthosepion esculentum; assembly: GCA_964036315.1. Taxonomy (NCBI): domain Eukaryota; kingdom Metazoa; phylum Mollusca; class Cephalopoda; order Sepiida; family Sepiidae; genus Acanthosepion; species Acanthosepion esculentum. The sequence goes on along the minus strand of OZ038483.1, from coordinate 24,421,787 downwards.
GTAGATGGTTTAAAATGACATTGATATGCAATTGAATATTAGGATTTTGCCAAAGCAATATATGTTCTATTCTATTAAAATCAAAACCAGTTGAATTTCTACTAAGTATATTTGATATTCCATTATATATCAATGAACTGCATGCTCTAAATTATCAACATATTTGTCCAAAAACTGCTTGTATACTTTGCAAAAGAGGTCAATTTCTAATAACAGGTCACAACTGAGATGTGCATCTTGCTTCTTTAAAATTTTAATCAATAATAATTATAATTTTATTTAGATTTAGTCAATATTCTAATAAAGATCCCCAAATAGGAAGTTGATTACATTTTTTGGTAGCTAACCACATATTTGCATGACTTACAATGTTTGCATCTTAAAATTTGACAATTAGAACTTCATCTTAAACTATTAATAAAGGTGCTAACTTTCTGTTGGAAACACCCTCTGTTGCTTCTGGCCCAATTCCTTACCATGTCTCCAATAATATTTTGCCTGAAGGTTTTCAAATACTTCCCTACTTTCACAGCAGTTTGCAGTTATTACTAACTTAGCATGCTATTTTTTCTCAATATTTCTTGTTGGTAGTTCTTACTGTTAATGTCTGACATTGCCAAGTCAGTCAGTATCAAGCATGTTTACCAAGTTCTTTTTTGCTTCATCATTCCACTTTTCAGCTTGTTGGCTATTGCAGTTTTCTTAAAGTACTAACAAGGTTATTGTTAGAATTCATTGAAATATGATGATCTTGAGTCTTTCTTAGAAAGACAGTTGCATATAATTACTACCATCAGTAGCATCATTTTTCCTTGTAGTGGTATCCCCAAGAACTTGTAGTCTTACCAGTTTCTTCTCTAGCAGCTATTTATGGGCTGGTGTAAGTTACACCTGCTACTACTGTGTCCTTTGCAGCAAAAGATAGTTTACATGTTGAATATTACTTTTTTCTTATCTATTCAATAGCTTATGTTTATAAATAAAGTTCTAATTATTTTGATGAATAATTAGAACAGTATACTGCCAATATTAAATGTTCATGAAAATGAAAATCAATTTGTTATGCAAAACAATTTTTTCAGTTAAAAATTCTATCTGTAAAATTAATTCGTATGTTCAAATAGATTATACTCTTGAAAAAAAAAAAAAAAAATGATAGTTTTTTTTTATCAGAGTATAATTGTTTTAAGGTCATGAATTTTAAAATCTTTGAATTAAAAATAGCTTATTAATTGATGATCCAAATCAACAACAACATGCAATAGAAAACTTCAGTTGAAAAGAAATCCTAACTTTTACACTTTGTTGAAAAACTGAATTTGAATACCTTTTACTGTTTTCACCCAATACAAAGCCCAAGAGCTGCTCAAAGTATAAGGTTAATGAATGAGGTTTTTTATGGATGCAAGAGAAAAAAGAATATAAGAAGTGAAGATTATGAAAATATGTAGGATAGAGCTATTTTCCCAGCATCTTTAATGATAGATCATATGAGCTCCACTTGAGGTCTGGGGCAATCTTGTGTCCCAGTAGAATAAGCTTCTTTGAAAGTGCCACCATTCATCATATCTGGAGAGAAATCAAGGTTTGCTTCTTGGAGAAAAATCATTAGCTTGGCTTTTGAAGTATTGAAAGTTACAAGCCAGTTTTTCCTTTATTGGGCTGTTAGAACTAGGTCAGAAGAGAGCAGCTGCCAGATTTTGTTCAACTAGCTTCTTGGAGATGTACCCATAAACTGTAGTGTCATCTGCGTAGTTATTTTGTAATGATCTCAAGATGTTCTCAGATCATTAATATAAAAAGAGAATAAGACAGAGAAGAGCCTTGGGGGATACCTGCATTGATCAATGTGTGCCATTCACCACAACCTTCATGGGCCTACCTGGTATGAAGGAATTGATAGTTTCAAAAACTTAGATTCCATAACTGGAGAGTTTGTATGGCATAATGCAGCACCTTGTCAAAACCTTTGGTCTCTAAGGTGATTGCTCTTGTGATGAATTATCAAGTGCCTTACTAATCTGTGTGTAATGACAGAACATCAGCAGTGGACCTAGAGGAATAGAATCTATACTGCTTGTTGCTCAGGAGGTTGCTTTTGTTGAGGTGATAAAAACCTTGACAGACAGGCTCAGTTTGCTGATAACATTAAGGAACCTGATGGATCATTATTGAAACTGGGATAAGTGCTTGCCTGCATTCTTGATGACTTTGTCAGATAGCTGACACCTTCCATAAACATAGGTAATGTCCTTTATGTAGTGGCTAAAGAATTTTGCCAAGATTGGAGATAACTCTAGCTAAGGTTCTGAAGAAGCATGGGGATTTTATCAGAACTAGTAGCCTTTGTGGAGTCTAGGCTTTTGATGAGTCTAGAAACTTTCTGTACTGTGATATATATCACACAATTTGTGCTCTAAGAGAGGGGAGGAAGGTAAGTGAGGGAATGCCCTTGTTGATTAATGTGGAGTTAGAAGCAAAGTTTTTTGCCTTATCTGACAAGCATGTGATAAACTTAGTCATTTATAATATGATGGTTTTCCTCTATTGAGAAGTTTGTTTGTGATTTTCTAGATTTTGAGATTGTAACACTTCATAAAGCTATCTCTTGCTGGCTTTAAATTTATTTTCCTCAACACCCTCTCTGTAATTAGTTTTTTTTATCACTGCCCTTAACATTTTATCACTTAGTTTTTTTTTGTTTGTTTGTTTACTTTTTTGCTATTTTTCATACAAAGGGGTAACAGAAAAACCATAGCACAGTTTGTGAATGCTACAAACGTGTGACAATGAAGTTAGGAACTCTTTAATGTAAAAGAAAACTCAAGAAAAAAATAATAGAAAAATGAGTTTTCTCCTTATAGTAGGTGATGTAGTGTCATGTGGAAAAGAACATTAAGAATCTTAAAGCTTTATTGAATTTTTCAAAATATTTTCCAACTGTGTATATTCAAATTTGCATTATTTTAATCTGTATTTAGATAATGACTAATAAGGTGATTTTCTTGCATATAGATTTTACGAGGGGGGACCCAAAGTAACCAGAATTGTTTTCTGTGTGACAAGCTCGTAGTAGTTCAGGCTTCCACCGCTAGATGCCACTTGAGGTAACCCTCAGGCATTAGTGTGCTAACTGGTGTCATCGTGGGAAGAAGTACATCTCAGTGGTTCACATTTGTTTAGAAGTGCTTCACACCTTTTCACCTATTTTTACCACGGCTGAAAGGATACCTGTCGTAAACTGAAAGAACAGTTGGAAGTTGATCCAAACCTTTTTTTGAAGGTCATCACTGGTGACGAAAGCTGGTGCTATGGCTACAACCCGGAAACGAAGCACCAATCAAGTCAGTGGAAGCATCCAACATCACCACGACCCCAAAAAAGCGAATCAAGTGAAGTTCAATGTCGGGACAATGCTGGTTTGTTTCTTTGATGTGAACGGAATTCTCCACAAAGAATTTGTTCCTCCTTGTCAAACTGTTAACCAGGCTTTTTACTTGGAAGTCCTGAAGTATTTGCGAGACAAGGTGAGACGAAAACGCCCTGACCTGTGGCAAAGTGGAGGATGTTGATTGCATCACGACAATGCGCCAGCTCACACCGCCTTGAGTGTGAGACAGTTTCTGACCCAGAATGGCATGACCCCACTTCCCTATCCTCCCTATTCACCCGATCTTGCCCCCCTGCGACTTTTTTTGTTCCCCTGAATGAAGAAAGTCCTCAAAGGAAAACGTTTTGCTTGGATAAAGTTTTGCGGATGCGGAAGAGGTTAAGAAGAAAACAACGGGGTCATTAAAAAACATAACTTCACAAGAGTTCCAGAACTGTTTTGAACAGTGTAAAACACATCTGCACTGGTGCATTGCTTCAAATGGAGAATACTTTGAAGGTGATAAGAATATAAACATGCAACAATAAATGAATCAAATTATATGACACAATTCTGGTTACCCCCCCCCCCCCCCATATAGATACTTGCAAGCATTAGAGAGCATAGTGTGTTTATAAAATACATTGTAGAATTGTCAGTTGGTAGGCAAGTTGCATTAATTGCCAGAATACCTCAAAAATGAATTTGAGAGTAAAAAGGCTACTGTAAAGATTTAAGTTTTCAATAGTGATGAGGTGAGCCTCTTCTTTTGGGGAGGGTAAAAATATCTACATTCATAAGAGTGCCAACCAAGCTCCAGGATGTAAAAGTTAGATTGTTTTACTGGTATTATGTGCCAATGCAGAAGGTCATACAATTAAGCCAGGATAACCAACATTATTTGAGCAAAAATATGCTGCTTATTTTCTAGTTAAGGCTTGGTTCTATCACTATTTTCTATCTGAAATGAATAAATACCTCATGAAGGAGCATCTTGAATTCCTGATATATGAACATGAACACATTGAAGTTCCTACCTTCAAATACATTACTGCAGTATCCACTCAACCAAGGTATGAAGTATTGAAGGTACTGTACACTCACCTTAACTTTGCCAGGATTTGTAGTGCATTTGATGCTATTAGGATTGCATCATCAGGGATTTATAGAACAGCTTCCCAATTGTATATGCAATTGAGCTTATTGTTCAGTTTGATTCCCTCAGTCCTGATACAGTCAATGCTTGCTGGAAGACATAGAGCAGAGCACTCAGTGACTTCAAGGGCTTTTGTATGATCAATGGAGAAATGAAGGTGACATTGCAGGTTGCTAGAGAAGTTGGTAGGGAAGGCTTCTTTGGTATGATCGAAAGAAAATGTTGAAGAGCACCAACAAATCTTTACTGATGAAGAACTGGAAAAAGCAAAAGGTCCATTCATCACTGCAAAAGTTTGCAGCAGTTTCTTACTTGGATAAAGTTTTGACAGATTTGATCAAAGACTTTGATAGAACAGAGCCTACACATTACTTGTGTGATCACATCTAAACTAGAGCTACTGCAATAATTGTTTAACAAAGCCAAAAGGGAACTGAAATTGTGTGTGCGTGTGTTTGTTTGTTTTTGTTTTTTTAATAACACAGGTTGTGGAACCAATTAGACACCAATGAAATGACGTCAGTTTACAAATATACAGAGCTTAATATTCCCATCATGACATCTAATCTGATAAGGATATATGTACAACAGCCAAATATATATGATATGGTGACATGTTTTGATAAATGTAGTGCATAAACTTATCGGTGGGACCCATTTACAAATATCTTCAAGTTGAGTAACCCAGTCCACTCAATCTTCAATTGAAGGTCTTTCCAACTCTAACAATGTGACTGTTAAGGTGGCTTGGTGCTTCATCTTTCAAATTAATAATTTACCCCCCCACACACACACACACACACAACTTAGTAAATAAAAGCTCACTTTTTGAAAAGCCAACAAAAAATATCTAACTCATTGTTTAACTTTTATTTTATCAGTAACCATCATGTTTTAATATCCTTAAAGAATTATTGTCATCATAGTTACAGAATTGTTTTAATGTCTTTGCTTCTTATGAGACCTTTAGCAGTGTATTTAATATAAATCAAATGAAAAATTTGCTTGATGTTTTGCTCAAGTGTGAAACCATTTAAAAAACGTTACTTAATCTCTTTCTTCAAATATTTTTAGCATCCTAGCAAAATAGATCTGGGGATATTTTGATTTAAATTCTTTGTCAACTGATAATCTTGCTATTATTTGCAAACTTTGATGACCTGCTAATCCTAAAATTACAGTTTATGTTACAACATTAATTGGCAACATATATATTTATAGCTAACAAATGCCAACATTTCTTGTCTCTTGAACTATTCTTAAATGTATATTGACTAACATTCAATGTCTGCTTTGTATTAACATACATCTTAATAGTGATGTTGTATCTGGAAATTTATAAAAAATTTCTTGTATGGTCAAGAAGATGCTTTGGGCTACATCTAAGCTTGTTTGACATTCATGTACTTACACTGAAAGTTTGTTAAAGACTAATGAGCATCTTTGTTATCAATTGCAACAAACTATTCTTTTAATAACCTAATGAAAACAGCTTATCAAATTTCTTAATGTTAGGAATATATCTCTATTTATCAGTTTCATATAAAAAAACATACAAAATATAATTCACACATTCAGTACATTTATCTTAAGTTATAAGAATAAAAAACATTGTCAGGTTTTTGTCTACAGATTCAGATTGAGTAATTTTAATCTTATTCATTTTTGTGGCTCTAGCAATTCAGTTTCTCCATTGTCTTCATACTCTTCTATAGAAATGGCATTAACCTACATAAGAAATATAGCTATATTTCTTATGTAGGTTAATGCCATTTCTAACTATGAAAGAAAAGAATGAACTGCTTGAAAATTAGTTTTCATTTTGTTTAGCATAAGCAGTTCATTATATCTTAAGAGTTAAAAAAAATCCAATTATACATCTCATTAGCATGTACAATTTGTTTTATCCCAATTTCAACTCGGAAACAAGACAATTTAATCTTCTGTAACTTAAATCTTATTTTTACATATTTTTAGTTTTTTTAATCTTATAGATTTAAATACTTTATAAAACTTTTCTTAAGTAATGGAATATTTGGTTAAAATTTTTCATAATGAAATCTTAATATGCCAAAAAACATTAAGAATGTTATATTTAGAATCTTTGAGCTAAATTTTTTTTGTGCCATGTAAATCAAGTTGACTTAGATGTAGACATTATTGATTTTATAGCTAGATCAATATAAACTAAACTATAAACTAAAGAATATTATACTGCAATAGAACATTTTTTAGAATTGTTTTTTTATATAAATTTACTATTCTCAAAACTATATAGTTGAAGATATTAATGGTCAAATTCGTTAATGAAAATCAGTATCTAATTCATTAATGAAAGACAAACGAGAAATGTTTTAAATTTATAACTAACTTGTTAATGTACAAGAGAATGCATGTCTGAATCCTGTGAATGTAAATTCTTTAACAAATAGTTGAGATAATTTGAGCTCTGAACAAATTTTTAATAACTGCTATCTTATCTTTCTATAAACATTAATTAAAGTGTCAGGTATTTTTAAAATATCAATTTTTATTTTAGGAGGTGATAAAAATGTTTCTTTGTTAATTAATAATGTCTCGGAAATTTTAACATTACGTTCATAAGTAAAAGGAGGACTGAATTATTTTCAAAGGCAGCTTTTAGTTTTTTTATCAATTCTATTAGCTAGGATAAAAATAATGTCAGTATATTTGACATAAATTGTAGATTTCATAGTTTTAAAGACTATTTTCTAAGTGAGATGTGCAATAATAAGCAAATGTTAGTCAAAGAGGAGACTCCATGACATTGCCATGAGGCTACAAATGCTGCCATTGTGGTCATAGAAAGGAAACTTAGTCATGCTTGCAGAAGGTTATGGAGAACATAAAGTTTGCATATGAGAGGAAAGAGTGTTTTTTATATTTCAAAAAGGTTTATATTTTCTACAAGAAAGCATTATTTTTTTGTTTTTATTTATTTTTTTTGTAGGACATTATATGAAGAAATTCATCAGAGTCTGTCTATATTTCTGAGATGAGGTATTATGTACAGTATTTACATTAGTCGGACTATTGTCCTCATCTTTGTCGCCATATTTGTCATAACGTTTCGGCCGTTGTACGCTCCGGCCTTCTTCAGGTGGTTGGAATTTCGAACTGAACCCTTTATTTCGATCCACTGTGCCATGTGGATAAAGGCGTTGGTTAGATCCAGTGACAGACCCAAAGAGTGTGAGTTCAATACCCGGTTAAGGCAGTGGAGAACTTTCAGAGGGAAAATTAGCAGGAGATAACTGATAACTGACATCCATCAAACATGGCATGTGGAACTAGAACAGCCTACCCCAGTGATCGAAATAAAGGGTTCAGTTCGAAATTCCAACCATCTGAAGAAGGCCGGAGTGTACAATGGCTGAAACGTTGTGACAAATATGGCAACAAAGATGAGGACAATAGTCCAACTAATGTAAATACTGAAGAAATTCATGTATGACATAATGCATAAACAGTAAAAACAGAGTTGAAAACATATTATTTAAAAAAACAAAAAACAAAACAAACAACGTCTAATTTTATTGTATCCAGACATACTTTCCCTTGTATAAAAACAAAAGTTAACTGACAAAAGCAAAACATATCTTATCATTTATCTTTCATCAAATTTGTGATGAAAGACTTCTATTATAATATATATTATTCTTTGATTGTGCAACTTAAATAATGAACAAATATTTGTTTATATCAATTTTTCCTCTGAATATTTAATCTGAAAATTCTTCAATGATTTATTTATTTTGTCATATTTCTCACTAATTTCTTGTCTTCCTGATTGTTTTAATATAACTTTCATAAGAATTTCAATATGATTATGAAACAATTTAAGATTAAAATAAAATATGTACTTTACATAATATTAAAGAACTGAAATATTTAATATATATTAATATTTTGTGTTGTCTATTTAGGCAATAATTTTGATGTCTTGTCTGTAAATTTATACCAACTTGGTAAAATTAACACTAACAATATAGTTTCTACTGTATTTTGTAACTTGTTAAAAAATGTACTTGATACTTGTTAAAAATGAAACTACATGGATCTGATAATCAATATTTTATGAAAGCTGTATTTTGTTCAGCTGCTTTGTAATTTAGTTTCTTGATAATATGGTGTAACTACAATGAAGTCTGATTGACTGCTGTTATGGTTTTCATTTTATAAGAATTGGAATTTCATTTTTACTGGTTTTAGATTTTGCTTTTAACAATCAGTTTCAGGCACATAGGTGTGGTTGTTTGGTGTTTATTGGATTTAATTACGAGGACCATAAATTCTTCAAATCTATTTTGGCCTTTTTGGAAAGGAATTTGTTTTGTTGATGCCCATTAGTTAAGTATTTAGTGGTCATGGAAAAATACTGGGTTGGTTGGAATTAAAACAATGAAATAACCTAAATAACCTTGCATGCATATTATCATACTTATGAAAAATATTTATAATTCCATACTTCTTGCACAAGTTGATGCAATACAGCAAGAGTTGAAGCTGGTCTAACTGAAGAAGTTAGACATCTCTCATAAGGGACAGGTTTGATTGATCATGCCAACCTGTGAAGTTATCAAACATCTTGCATGTTGAGTAGCATGGGCTTTATACTACTGGAATAGCACATTGTCCTCCTGTTGTGGGAATGGCAGACGAACAGTTTGAACAATGTTCTGGATATAAATGGCACTGTTCAATATTCCCTCTACAAACGCCAAAAACAATTGAGTTGTAAGTTATGGCATTCCTCACCATGACTAAAGCCATATCAATAACTAAAGCCCAGACTTAGATAGTGAACTAGTATACATGTTAATCTTGTATATAAAGTATAGTGTGTGTGTGTGTGTGTGTGTGTGTGTGTGTGTGTCTAAGCAACTACTCTAGTCCGGTTTCAATGGTTCATAGTTCATTCAAAAGCCATAGAAAAGTTAAGCACAGGGAACAATTTTCGTTGAGCACAGATTCAGGGTTGCCAAATTATGTGAGGTTAAAATATATATATTATACTAGCCATTATCGTTCCTTTCATGGTTCAACTCTTATTTTCCTTTTGTATCCAAAATTGCAGTGCATGTTTTATTATAAACTAGTTTAAAAGCCGACCTATCGGGTGGCATTTAAACTATCTCCTGTGGAGGACTCTTGGTTTGGCCATCATCACAATAGCTAGGGAGGAGTAGATGCAATAGGCATCAATAAACTACAGAAGAACTCAAAATTGATCTCTGCATTTAAATATTAAATTAATGTTTAAGCTTGCCTTTTAAAAGTTCAGTGGTAATTCTTCTGCCGTCACTTAATTTAAAAATGATTTGATGTATGGAGGTCCTTATTTTCCATACAAACAATTTTTTATTTCATGGAACAGGGGACAATTTATAAGATAAAATTAATATAGTGTAAAGATGGGAAAATAGAAATTAGAATTAGTTATACATTTGACATTTGAAGAGTTAGAAAAACACAATAGCTAATTAAGTAAAACCTATATTCTGGAATCTATATGAATAAATGCATCATAAGAGCTCAATTCTCCCACGAATTCTGAGATTAAAAAGCTTCAACTCTACTTTATAGTAATTTGGTATTTACTCCCCACCCCGTCTTATATTGTACACAAAAGTGTTTGAAATTTGCATTTTACTTGCTTTCAACAAGTTGACATCTATTTATAAAATTTTACTTAACTATAACAAGCCTATTTATGAATAAAATGTTCATTTAAAATTTTTGTTTCAAAGATTTCAAGTAGTGAATATATCTTTGCAAAGCAATAGTGAGCAGGTAAAGCTGGCTAGTAAGTACATCATGAAATAGCTGAAAATTTTCAGTTTTATCCAAATATCTACTTTCCCTGCGCAGATGCAATCTTTACTTCAGTCAAGAATTGACATCCTTTTTTGGAACGTGTTGTGATTTTATTTTCCATCTGTGTATTCTGCGTATTTACAACAGTATATATTTTTTAAAAATTTTATTGATTCCATATCCTACATACAACTGTCTCATTGTATGTTACTCTGTTTTTGCCTTCTTTGACCTTTCTTCCTCTTTTTAATCACAGGTTAGATGGAGTTCTATGTGACAAATGCATTAAAATCTGACAAGCTGAGATAAAATAGTACAAGCTGATTAGGAAATCTCTTTATTCCTGTTGGAGGAATGAGACATTTCTTGAAATAAAACAAACAGCCATCTAGCCAGTATCTTGTGATATAGGAAAAAGTGGAGTGAGCCAATATCTCTGTACAACAAACATTACATACTGACAAGTTTATTAATGACAATTATACAATTCATCCACTCCTATGTATCCTTTCAGCTCTCTTGAGGTTTTCTTTCATCTTTGAAGTAATGGCAAAGAAATTTGATTTGTTTGTGCTCTCTGATCATATGATCATGCCTTCTTGAGTGAATGCAACAAAACTGACTTTATTTACTTCATTTATCCATGTGCCTGTATCTTTTTTGTAGTGTTGCATGATAGCATCTTTGATAGGTTTTCTATATAAAATATTGCTGAACTTGGCATGTGAAATGCTTGTCTTGTTTGGATGCACTCCAGTTAAAGTCCAAAACCAAATTACTAATGAAATAATGGCCAAATGATCAGCTTTGATCTTTCAAACCAAATATTCAGTGGTGTTTATCATGTTGCAAATTTGATGAAAACCAAAACATTGGACAAAGGAGTCAAGTTAGGCTATTGTCTGTATTTAATATTACTTTTTTCTGTTGTGCTGTTCTTAAGCCATACCTTTCTTAAGGCATTTTTGTAGATTATCTATTCTGCATCATGTAGATGTGCCATATTTTCTTTCTTCCTAAAAATTTATTCAAATTTTTTAAATGCTACTTATATATAAACACACACACACACACACACACACACACATGGTGGACTCTCATATGGGGGTCAAGCAGCTTGGTTCCTAGTAACCGACAGCCAGACACCAGCACATATGATTTGATTATAGTGGTGATGGCTTTGTGAAGAACCAACCACACTTTTTGAAGGGCTGAATACAGAGACTTTGTGCACTACATGCCACAAGGTCCCCAAATGCCCCTCTGCAGGTTTTGAATTCATTGTCCTTCTAGATCAGTTGCTAGCCAAGGCTATAGAACCTAGTCAGTCCTACTATTTACTCATAGCTGGAGGGAGAAGAGGATTAATACCTTTCCCAAAGATATTAGCATGTAAGTGAATGTAATGGATTTGACTAGAATACGAACTCTGCTCTCTGTTTCCTCAATCTGAGCTGCTATTCACTACTTTACCGTGCCTCCTATATTAATAGCATACTTCAAAGTGCTGTATTTAATTGTTAAAATGCACATTATCAGACTTTAAAAAAAGAAAAGAAAATCAGTTGCAAACCTTAAAGTGTTTAGAATTAATATCCTCGGTTTATTATTAGTGTTATTTTTTTAATTTTTTTCTGCTGAAGGAGTTGAAAGCTAACATTGAAGCCACAAAAATATAAAATCTCTAATCAACAGGTTTTGTATTTGAAATTAACAGCCAAGAGAAAAATCTTTAATTCAGCAAACAGCATTTTACATTGCTATGAATTTGTTTTAACTCTTATTTAGTGACTGTTGAATTAAGTCATGCTATATTAAGCAAAACTTCCTGGTACATGCTTGCATGTAAATTTATATTGCTACTAGATTATTCCCCTTTTCTTCAATATTTATGTTTCAAGACTTTTTGTTTTGATAGTGATGCCATCTTTGGAATTTTGTTTACCACCATTATATTTGAAAACTTATTTTATTCTCTGTGAGATCACAATGATGCATTTTTCTTTCTTCTAAGAGGTTAGCTCACAATTATTATTTGAAAGGATTGATTTCTTTGTTGTAACCATTGTTTATAGAGAGAAAAATTCTTTTCTTTTATAGTTTTAGAAATTTCTTTTATATTTCTAGTCTTGTTCATTTAAATCTTGGATTCAATGATTTTATGCTCCATTTTTTGTCTTTGAATCTCTTGGCTGATTTAGTTGATTATTCTATCTGAAATTCCATGTGCCTTAAATAGATTATGACCTTTTTTTTGCCAGAAGTAACTAAAATGTCCTAAACATTTATTTTATTTTAATGCCTCACATCATTTTTAAAAATGCTTTTGTATTGTTCATTGATTTGTAGATTTTTGTCAGCAACCATATTTTCTGCCTGTCATCAGTATGCTGATGTTAAATGCCAAGAGAGTAACACTATGCCTTCTTGAGCTCAGGTTTTCTACTAATGTGAAGTGGAGTGACTATATTGAATCATTTGCTATGTCTACTGCTAGAAAAGTTAGTTCACTGTTGTGCTAGAAAATTTTCCTTGCCAGAATCTATTTTATATATTTATAAATCTACTGTTCATCTGTGCATTGAATACTGCTGCCATATCTGATCTCCTGCTGTATATCTAAAGATTATTGACAAAATTCAAAGAAGGGTTTGCAATGTAATCTATCCTGATCTGGCATCTTGACTTCAGTCACTTTCTCACCAATGTAATATGTCTTTTCTACAAATATTTTCATGGCAACTGTTTTGATGAGCTTTTTTCCCTAGTACTTTGACTACATGAATTTAAGCATGCTACTAAATTGGAAACTAGGTCTCAGTATTTTACTGTTGAACTAGCTAGATGCAACTGCCAATTCTATTCTAATATTTTTTTTGCATTTCTCACCTGTGGAACTTAGTTTCAATTTCTTGCTTCCATGTCACCTACAATCTTAAAAAAATTTAAATGCAATGTCAGTCACCATCTTCTATCTTTCTGAACCCTCTTTCTTTATTGTATTTTTCTCACTTCTTAAGTATTTTCATTCTCTTTCACTCCCAGTAACCCTCTGCATCCTAGTGGCATTATTGCCTTGCTTGGAGTGAAATGATTATCAAAGAAATGGGTGATTTTTTTTTTTTTTTTTTTTTTTTTTTTTTCCCCCCCTGTATTCTCTGTTCCAAGTTAGGATTTTATATCTTTATTTACCACAAATGCTGAGGATAGTTGGGGATTTTAAAATTTTTTTATTTATTATTTTAAAAAAATTAGACATCTAAGATTTGTTATTGTCAGTTACTTACACAAAGAAAAATAGGAAAACACATGTAAAAGAAAATACACTTGGTAAAAAGTGAAACTTATATACAATTAGAAAGATTAGTGAAAATTTTTAAAAATCAGATATATTCATAAAGGATTTGTAGTGTTGGTTATTTGCAATTAACAAAAACAATAGAAAATAAAATATTTTAAAAGTAGACATTCAATACATTTTAAGTGCTTACTTAAATCCAATTATTGGATTTGGATTTCAATAAAACTGTTTATTTCACTAATTTGATTGCTAAAAGATCCCCATAAGAACATTTAGGCAAATTATAATTGATTTGAATGTATTTACTAAATTAAATGAACTTAGTGAAATAATTTTAACCTATGCATAATAAGTTTTAACTGTTTTAAAAAATTTATTTACAATTTTTTTATCAATGTTTTCAGATATAAATAATATTCTGCATATAAATATATATTTTTTTTATTTGGAGGAAAAACACAGACTAAATTGAACATTGGAGAAGTAAAAACAAAGAAAATTACTTGCAACTTTTCACTAACTTTATACTTTGTACTTAAAATAATAAAATATTACCTATATATGTAAAATAATTTAACATGTCAAGGTGTACAGAATTTTTGACAATAAAAAGCTCAATAGCTATCTAGAGCAATAATTACTGTATCAAAAATCTTGAAGGTTCAGAATATTTATCTAACATCAATTCAGTTTCATGATGATTTGCTATTTAAGTCTCAAATCAGAATTGTGGATTTCTTAATCTTGGTCCTGAATAGTGAAGCATTGTGAAACTCAGTTAATCTTATATGAGTATCATAAGCATTCAATATTTTTGATATAGTAAATACTTATGCAAGAAAAAAGTCATGTTAAAAATTAGATTTTGAAGATTTAAATTTAAATATTTGAAAATTCATTTCAATTGTTTCATTCTTTCACATTTTGCTTGGGAATGAAACTTTTATTCAATAAGGCATCATGGTTTTAAAGAAGAATATGAAATTTTGACTGCTAATATTCAATTTTTTTTTTTTTTTGTTAATTAAAATATCATCTAGATGATAGCAGTACCAGTACTACTACTGATTTAGCTTATAATACTTTAAAATACACAATTCTTTGTACAGTTTTTTCTTTTTTTGTAAAATTGATTTATTTTTAGATGCACTTCCTTGTATAATATCAAAATATTAATATTCTGTTTTCCCTGAAAAATGATATTAACTTATAAAGTTTAGAGGTTAACTTTCATAAGTGTTAATTGTGGACAACTAAACATATGCACCAAAAAGTGCAATTATGTTCATTTTGACATGGATACAATAGAGTGGGAGAAAAACATTCTTATCAATGCCATCAGCCAGCACTTAATTGATTTGTTCCCTCAGACACTCCTAATTTAGAAATATAACTTCCACACTTTGATCTGTTGACAGCCAAAATATCCCCACTTCTGTCAACTGGAAAAATTGCTCTCTCTCTCTCTCTCTCAAATGTATTTTCACTATTGGGTGTTCCATTCACTGATGGCTAGCAAGCCAAGATTGCAGTCTGGATACTTTGATTTTACTGAAGTGCATGCATATGTGGTGTGGCAGTACATAGAAATATTGTTTAATGGAAACAACTTCATCTAAGTAAAAATCCTACTGCAGTAGTGTACTACATGCTTTTTGCACTCACAATTACATAGAATATACTTTTTGCATGATAATGATAAATTATATATTTCATTGGTAACTCATAAAAAACTTTTGCTTTTGAAGTTTTTTTTGTTTCAACTTTTACAATATAAATTTTTTTCCATAGTTATATTGGTTTGTAAAAAACATTACCTTTCTTTTTTTTATAAATTAGAATCAAAAGAAATTCAACTTTGTATAAAGAAATGTATCTTGCCTCAATTGTATTTGGTTGTATGAAATTATTTTAAATTAGCACAGTTTTTCTCTTTTCTTCTACTGTATTATTTTACAAATATATGTGTTAGTCTGTTTTATTTATATAACACATACATACATACATACATATATATATATATTTCTGTAATATGTTGTGCTTCCAGTATGTTTATCCATTTGTTTCTTGTTTGATATTTTTCTGATCTCATAATTTTTATTGTTTTAGCACAAGAATTGCACTTGCTCCACTTTTTAGATGTACAATAATTTTCTAGCACTTACATTGCTCTTGGAGCTATTTTTGTTGTCACTTTGGCATAAGTTTCTTTTGATTGACCTGAAACAGCCAAAGCACTTATATGTAAATGCATTAGTCAAAGTTGTTTTCTTTGCAATCTGTTAGTTTTCTCATGTAATTTATTACAGTCCTTCTGTTCTTTGGTTCCTTGTTAGAATGGTGATTTTCTAAGCATATCTTAGATGTGACACAAGATTGAATGTATGGAGCACCCAGTGAGGATCAAACTCATAACTCAGTCATAATTGTTCTTGTGAGACAAGCTTGCTAACCATTACACTATATCAAGGTTCCCTAGTTCCTTGTTAGAATGGTTCCATTTTGTTTTTTGATGTTGATAACCACTTTTGCTCACATACAAGAATCATTTTTTACTTTTTCTTGCAATGATTTTCAAAGCACTTATTTTTTATTCAAATAATTTTTTTTTTTTTCCTAAATTTACCATACTATCAACATAAATGTAGTTTGTACTTTGTAGTAGGCTTGCTATCCACTGTCATTGCTTCAAATCTTTGTATATTCTGACAGTAAAAAGTAAAATTTCTGAGCTGAAACTCGACAGAATCATTATTTTGCATAATTTTGCAATACACAGCTAAGTCAATCACTTATGCGCAAGTGCTACAACCTATATTGCTGCAACATGTCATTCTATAAATGAAAAGCCAGCAAACTTTGCAAGTGCACACTTTCAGCAAAATACAGAGCTGAAGAGCCAGCTTTCCATGATTTTTATCATGATAGTGATAAATTATTTTGCAGTTTTTGTCAACACTATAGACAGGACTCTGAGGGGGACACTTGTGAATCATCAAAAATTGCGGAAGCACAAAAAATAAAGATGCTTATATATATATATATATATATATATATATATATGTATATTTTACTGTTGACACACAAAAGTCTGTTTTTCATGTGTTTTTATGATTTTGAAACAAAAATGGAAAATTGGAATTTACCATCACAAAACACACAATTTGAGGTTTTAGAACACAGAACTTGTTGCACTAACTTATGTTAATGAATGACTTATAAATGATGAAAGAAAATCTTTTTCCTTTTAATTTCTCTTTATAGCAATATGTTATTTTGGATTTCTTAGTGCACCTTAATTCTCCTCCTCCTCTTGCACAATTGTACATTTTGAAAGATTAAAATCTAAAGTGTTAAAGGTAAAATATTGCATGTTAGATTTCAAATTGCATCATATAAACATGTTTACATGCCTTTGGATTTTAATTTTTTTTTTTATGCATGTATCATTAATTAAATGCTAAATGTAATTTTTTAAGTAGTTAATATATTTTCTTGTTATTCCATTAGCTGCTAATTATATTTTATGAAATAAAGGTTTTCTATTTTGAGTTGATCTTCCACATTGTGACTTTCATCTCAGCCAATCTCATTAGAGTAATCTGCTTAATTTTATTTTTAAGACTTTTTTTTCTTGTCTAATAAGAACAAGTGATATTGTGTGTAGGCAGAGTAACAGGTCTTTTTAGGTACCATCATTATTTTTTATGTTTTTTGTCATTTATTTTTGTTGCTGGGATTCATTCAAAATTTTGTCATATATGCACTGGAGACTTTGGGTGGGTGGTAGCATTTATAAAAACTGGCATTGTCCTTCAACTTCATGAAATGGATTAGAATTTTTGTCTTAAATTATTTTAAATTTGGACATTTTACAATTGTGAAATAATGAATTTAGTTTCTTATATTTTGACAATTTAAAAATTATTTAAAGCTATTTCTAGGTTTGACATGTTATGATTGCACTTTTATATGATGATAAACCACTTAACCTGTAATGATTTAGAGAGAAGAAAATTTAAGAAACCCGAGAGGTGGTGATGGGTGGAATAAATTTAATTTGAATTCAATATAAATCTTTCAGCTTTTAGGCTAACAAGTTTTAATGAAACAAAATAAAAATATCTTCAAAAAGTATTTGCTTTTTTCTTCTTTTTAATGAACATAAAAACATTGATGGTGATATTGGGAATGTAATTCAGTTGATTATTTTTCTATATTGATAAGGTGACTAATTACAATCATGCTAAAAATAATTTTGTGGATCTGGTTCATTGTCCCAAAATATTAAGAGCCCTTAAATGTTACTGTGATGACCCATTGTTGTTATTCCCTATAATTTTTAACTAAATGACCATTCTAGTAAGTCTTTCTTTCTCATTGCATGACTGTTATTTTATTCCACCACAATGGCTGGTTATGATCTAACTTTTCCTTTTTCTTTCTCAACTAATTTTTTTTTTTTTTTTATACTATCATAGTTGATTGTTACTTCTAGTCATACAAAGGTATAATTATAAAGGCTTGATTTGGTCAGAAAAATGTCCACTCTTTCTCTAATAAATTATGATGGAAAAACCCATTTCCTTTATACTTGATTATTTTCTAAGTTGATAAATTTTATATAGAATATGAACAAAACAGGGCTTGAAATTTGTCACCCCATCAACATTGGAATAGTAGTTTGAGACAGCTGATTTTTTTCTTTTCTTTTTTTAATGACAGGATAATAAAATATTTATTCTAAAAGAAACTAATTTCTTAACAAAAAAATCTCTTAATTCTGGTCAGTTGTGACAGGCACAGGCAGCACAAATACAGCACACACTCACAAAAAATAGTAAATAAGCAAAACCCAAGTGCTATTTTTTAGCCTAGGGAATTTAGCCTAAATAAATTAAAAAAAAAAAAAAAAAAAAATATTCAAGATTGAAGAACTTAAATCTAGATATTTGTATTTACCTCCAAATTTGAAAAACATTAGGATCTAAATTTACTTCATTAAACAAAACAAGAAAATATTTTGTCAATTTTTTGTTAAAAGACATGACCGAACCATTAATAAATGACATTTGTGTTACATTTTCTGTTCATTATAAACTAAATTGAAAATACAAGGGAGAGTATAAGCAAAATGATAAACAAATATGAAAAATCTAGACACATGAGGCAAAAAATTGTAAATTTATTCTTTTTGATAAAGACGTTTTGATTGTTAATAGTTGGAATGCACTAATATTTTTTAAGTAGGAACTGAATGAATAGATCAAAATTCTTAAAATTAAAGTATGATACAAGTTATTCTGAACATTAATTTTATTTAGAACATTTCCATATAAAATTTTTCAAGGTGACCAAAATATTAAAATATAAAGTTATATGATCATTATAAAAATTATTGTAAAATTTAATTAATTTGTTTTGTATTTATTAATTCTTAAGACTTTGATATTTAAGCATTTCAAATTTTTTTATATCTTGTACTACTTTGCATTAAAAAAAAAAAAATTACAGATTGAATGGATTTAAATATTTATTTTCTAATTTAGTGATGTCTTTAATATGCTACTAATTACTATAAGTGATGACAAAGTTAAAAGCTATGAAAGAAATAATTTTTTAAAATTAATTAGATTTGAGAAATTGATGGGTTGAACATCCTTAATGAATTGAACCTGAATATTAGAGATAATTTAATAACTTAGAATAACTAGTTACAACCCTGTATCTACAAGTTATAATCACAAAGTAGGGTAAATTAAGTTCTTGACTGTAATTTTTTTTAAAAATCTCTAAAAACCCTTGAGATTAAGTTGTTTACATAAAGAACTGTTCATTGTTCTGTGTGATTTCTTAAACAGAAAAAATTATGGGAAGTGCTTTCTGAAAAACTTAACCAAAGCTAGCCGTGTGGTTTGGCTATAAAGACATATTCTCTGATCTTAATTGGAATATTAGTTGTTAGTTGGGTTGTCGGATAAATTCATTTTTCCATTTATTTTTATATTCACCAACAATTTTATCGACCCGGTCAATAATGTATTCACTGTTATTGTTCATGTCTTCTTACGAATATCCCATTAGCTTGTCAATGTTGTTGTTGAATGAAGGAAATACCTAGCTGATTGTTGAGAGCAAGTGAAAAAAGTGACAATCTAAAAGCATTAAATCAGGAGAATATGGTGGGTGTGGTAGAACTTCCCAACCAAGCACTTGAATTTGCATTTTTGGTAAAAATTAGTAATGTGGGGGCAAGAAAAAGTATGCCATGTCACCATCTGGGTCATGTCAACTTGATTGACTTATTAAGCTAGTGCATTTTCAGAATGCAAAACTCTGCATTGGCCATATGATTGTTTTCAAGCATTTCAGAGTAGATCAGCCCTTCCCAATCCTACCAAATGCAGATCATTGCTTTATATGGATGCAGCTCTGATTTGGTTCAAGGTGTTGTTTGCTTGTTGGAACTCAGCCATTCTTTGTTTCATAATGAAGATGATGGAAGAGCACTGGAGTTTGTATCTTTCATTCAATACACCAAATTGATGGATCTTATCCATCAAGTGATGTCAATAAGCGATGGTATCATGAGGGCATCTCTTCTGTGGGGCCAATTCACTAGTGAATTGCTGTGGATCCTTGTCGATGAGCTTGTTCAATTGGTCCTCATTGAATTAAGTAGGTCAGTCAAAATGTGTAGTCTGTGAGTTTGAAGCTCCAATTCCTTGAAAACATTTTTCCTGCATCAAAACATGTTTGTGCAATTCTTTCTGTAATAGCGCTTTCTCCAAATGCAGTACAACTGTCTTGAGCAGCTTTGGAACCTTGACCGAACATGAAGAGAAGCTGGTGTTAAAAGTGCTCATTTTTATCTACTTGGCACTCCCTTGTCATATGTCTGAAAAGAGATAAAATTCAATCCAATATAAAAGAAAAATGATAAACAAAAGTTGTAGAGGAATAACAGAGCTACAAAAACATAAAACACTATGATCAAAATATTTTACATGTTAATTTAAATAACACTGGAAAAACAAATTTATCTGATAACCCAGTAGGTTATCAGAACTCTGTCAAGTGGCCAGCTGTCCATGGAATAATGGAGATCTTGATAGAATGTCAATAAATGGTCAAATCAATCATTGGTGAAAAGCTGGAAATCTGAATTCCATGCATGCACACATTAATGTTCTGCCAAAGCCACGAGAGAGAGTGAATGAGAGACCCTGGAATAGCACATTGTAGCAGCAGCTCTATGAACACACCATTAGATTATTACCACAACCTTTGGAAAATTGTGAACAAGCAAGCATACATTGTTGTAGTTCTCAAAAAGTGATTCAAAGTTCACACTATTGTCTATCACTGACGGTATTAGAATTGGGGAAAGAAAAATGCTAGTCTGAAAAACCTCTGTAATCAACAATTAAAATAAACTCATTTATTAACATCTTAAGTTATTCTGTTCTGCATCATTATTCCCAAACTTTGATCAATCTTTGGCATAGTTACACAAGCATCACTTTTCCACCGTTGACTACTGCTATTTAAGTCCAAGTAATTTTTTTAGTTTAACTCAGCCAAATTTATGATCCTTTGCCTGCATTTCTTCTATTATTACCTTTAATACATGCATTTAAAATTTATAATCAAGCCTGCTAGGAATAATTGGTTTCAAAACACTTGTAAAATTTGAGAAATATACATAAATTCAATTCTTCCCACAGTTTAGCTACCTGTAAGATCCTGAGGGGAAAATCCTTAATGTATAAAAACATTTATTCTTAAACAGTAATGTTTCATATTTATAATTGAAATTTGTACCACAGACTTTACATTGTAATAATATTCATTCCTCCTTACCATTAACTACTGGCTTAGATATGATTGAATAAACCCTGTAAAGTTTTGAAAAATAGAATTTAATTATTATTAAACTATTGTGTTCATAATGATTGATTTTTTTTTTTTTAACTTAGTGTTAATTGTTTGAATGCTTAAGCCCTGTTGATTATATATTAGCAACTTACATTGATGCTGTTTTGACATAATCATTAACACCCAATTTGTTAATTAATGCCAATAAATGTTTTTTATTTGTATTTCCTCTTAATATTTGATTTAATTATTTTTTTTATTTTTTTTTTTATAGGTAAGTGGTCATATTCCTCTGAACAAATAAGATAATGGAGAGCCAGCTTGAATTCAGTATTGGTGATATTAATTTTATTCTGAAATATGTTCATTCTCTTAACTTAAAAATATTATATTGACTAGTTCTTTCTATATAATTTACTGAATATTATTTAAAACGGATACCTTTCAATTTTTTTTAAAAAATTGCACATCACTCGATTTTTCAAAATTTTGTTGTTTGTTTTAATTGTTGCATGAGTTTTATGACAATTTGTTTCTTAGTATAAAAAGAAACTGCAGATTTTAATAAGCTTTACTTTTGGAAGAAGACATTCTAGTTCAATAAGAATTTCATACAGAGCCTTCTATTTTTACATTCACTTATCACTAGAATCGTGTATTTCTATATATCTAAATATAAATGAAACATTACTCATTAAAATCATATTTGTATACATGCCTACATACATAAAAATGTTTTATCTTGCTGGTGGTTATTTTTGTGTGTATAGTTGAATACAGTTTGGGTAGATGTCAGAATTATTTGTGTTTAGCATGCTATATACATGGGGGTGCTGAAAAACCGCCTTGATCAATTAAGGAATCACAGCTTACCTCCCCCAAAATTTGGATGTTTGGACATTTACTTCAGTTTTGGAATTTGGGTTAGGCCACAAAGTTTTCAGTTTCCACTCATCATCAGTTGGAATATGAAAAATGAATGAGGTTAGGAAAATTGCAGTTCTTTCTTCATATATTTATACTTATAAACATGAATGCATATTATTAGTAGGTTTTCATTATTCATAAGACGTTAAAAATAATTGCATCATTTTAAAGATAATTTTCATAATGAATTCATTGGTTTAAGAAAAGAAAAATAAGCATGACATGGTTTGTCAGATAAATTTGGTACCAGCTTGAATTATGATTTCAGATCATTTGAATGCTATTTTACTGAGTATTGTATGGACTTGGTAGTTAGAAATAGTGATATATTTATGATTATCTCTCACAAATATTCACATTTTTTACTTAAAAGGAAGAAATCTTTCTAAAGTAAAATATGATACATAAAGAGAAATTATAAGTCAAATCTCTCTAATCAAGGAAGAAAACTAAAAAAAAATAATTAAAAAAATCAATAGCAAAAAGAAAGCACAGTTGTTATTCTGTGAACAAAATAAACAGTTACATATAGAAATAAGAACTCAAGAGCAGTGTTTAGAAATATGACAAAATATGTAACTTATGCATTCAAATAAACTTTCATCTTTGCAAATTTCTTGTTAGTGAAGTTTCAATTTTCTGTATTTGAACTGTTGTGTACTTACAGATAAGTAGTAATGTACCAAATAACTATTTTCAGTCACCATTTCCAATGTTCATTCTGACAAACTTAGAAGACCAGTTCTCAATATGGTCCAAGAGCTCTTGTCGATTATCAATATTGTATTTTTAAAAATAAATTACTTTACCAACAGAGCATTATATATTTGGTAAATTGTTTGTCTTGTTAATAATATACTGAAATGTCCCATTCTAATTTTAACTTTTGTAACTTTTTCCTATTGCTCCTGAAGATATCTCTAATTGAAAATACTGTAGGTTTTACAAGTGCTGTACTGAGCAATTGAGTGAAGAGCTTTTCTTTTGGTTTGAAATCAGTTTTACATGATTAACTTAACAAATCCAGCATTTGGTATTACATATTTTGTTAACTCTGCTTCTTGAGTAAAAACAATAACTTTTGTAATGCCATGTCTCTTTAAGATGTCGACAATAATGGCTCTCCACAGATTTTTTTCTTTATTATCTGTGAGTTGCGATGACTTTTTTGGAAATTAGTGGAGTAGTTTCTCCTTGCCTTTCCCAATGTTTTGCATTCAGAGTTGTTGTTTTCTTAAATGTAGTTGCCACACAAATCTAGAGAGCCTAGTCTACTCTATTATTTAAACCATAACTGGTAGAAGGGATGGATTCATGTCTTCCCAAAAGTTTTTATGTGAAAGTGAAAGGTCAATTCAACTAGACAAATAGATTTTTTTTCATTTTAATATATGTTGTGGATCTTACAGTCATTAGAAAATCCAGAAAATTTTAAATGAAAATTCCTAACCATTCTCAAAATATCACAAGTTGAAATTTTGCTGAATCAGCATTTGCTGTTGATGAACATTTCCATTTTTAAATACAATGATTTCGCAAAAACTTATGTCTTCTGATCCACTGGCTATAAATTAATGAAATTTGATACCCCTATAATTTTTTAGTCAAGGCATCCGAATACCCCTTTAGAATTTTACAGAGAGTAACCAAAAAGTAGAAATTAGCAGATTTCTGGTGGACAAAATGAAAATTTTTAGGCAGTCAAACATATAGGAAAATTGAGAAATATAATCTTCAGCCCTAAAAGTAGCAAAAAGTATCACAACATTTGAAAGCTATAGTATTTGGGGAATAAATCCAAATAAGTTTCATTAAATGTCTCTCAAAACTACCAGTTCCAGACCTCTTAATATTTTTTTCTCAAAAATTCTAATTCATAGTAATTTTGCAATTATGATCCCCTAATATTGACTCATTCAGCTAAAGGCACTGGAGTCCATAGGTAAGAAAACATTGGGAAAACATTACATAGTATTTGGGGAATTCATTCCCTAAGTTTTAACAACACTCTTTACCCCCCCCCCCCATTTTTATGGGTGTTTGACTAGAAATTAAAAAAATAAAAAAAAAATAAAAAGAAATTTAGCCCGACTCATTCCCGAAAGCAAAATTTCCCATATTACATTAACATATCCCTGACCATCTAGATTTTAAAAGCTTAGAGAGAAAGAGAAACAAAGATGTTGTAACTTTATAATTATTATTTTTTAAGAAGAGTGCAAGATAAATCATTGGGGAGGTGGTACTTGAAATACCTATATATTTATCAGTAGTATCTAATTAAAACAGTATAGACTTTATACTTTTGATGTAACATCAAATTATAAAATTGATAAAAATTTTTGAATTTAGTTTTTAGATAAAACTATGAATCATTCATTCTTCTTCTATATGATATCATATTCATCATTTCAAGGATGTACATGCATCCTGAATTTGTAGCTGGAGTTGAAAGATTGCACAATGTTATCCGTAGGAACCCAGCCTATGTCTTCATGTCTTGCCCAGGAAAAAGAATTTGCTGGTCCATGAAGATGTAGAAACTGTATTTTTAAATCACTTTGTGTAGTGTCGATTTCAAGAACTAGACTAACCCGTCCAAACTATCATAAATGTATGCTACATACTCCATTGTTTTAATGGAAGTTTCTGACATGAAATATTAAATTTCTTTGTGATTTGATCATGGCTAAATCTTTTATAGATTATAGTAGTGCCATCTCCAGGAATAAAGTGGTGAAAAAACCTTGTCCAGGGACTATGCATCCATTAGCAAATTTAGAGGACAATTTTTTTTCTTGTGGCTTTTAATTCTTTAATAGATAGCAAAAAATAGATAATATTCTTTGTTTTCTTGACAGGAATGAAACAAGTCCTCAACAGTCAAGATTTGGCTTCTTGTGGTTTGCTTGAAGTTTTAATTTGCAGCAAGTCATTTTGTAGTGCCATCAATGCCATTACTTTTCATGACTTTTTGTGAAAAAGCTTCATTCAGCATCCAGGCCCAAATCATTTTTATGGAAACAAATTCAAGAAGTTTTATAGTTTTTGTACTGGCATGAATACCCATCAGAAAAATAGATCAGTCTTAACTTTTGGAAGGTGCTATGTCATGATCTCGATCTTCTGATAAAATACAAAAAGACTTTAACTTGCCAATTCTGTAGTAGATGTGTGATTTTCTGTAAAGTCGACAAGGATAATGCACTGTGTCTCTGTAAGGGTTTCCTTTAACTGTTTAAGGTATTTGTTCCGTGCCTTAGAAATGAAAGCATGTTTAGTGAAGTCATAGATTTTACTCATTAGTAACTCTTTAAAATCTTTGATGTACATCAAATGCGTGACAAGTCTTGCACAATCTGTTGATTCCCACTACTTGAAGCTGATTTTTTTTCTCATCATCAAACTCTTTCAATCTGTATTTTAAATGGGCTGTGAGAGCTTCAATTCTGGAGTAATTTAAGTCTTTATATGTCTCATCCCAGTTGATTGCATCAACTAAAAGCTTTGCATTTTGGGGATAAGAACATATACAGATGCATCAGCCAAAACACGCCACTTTGGTTGCAAAATTCAGAATTTAGATAATCTAATTTGGTGATCAGGATGAGATAATTTTAACTGTTTTTGGAGTTCTTACAAATTTAAAAGTATTAACCTTTTTTGGTTATGAATATTCCTCGAAATACTGACAGTCTTTCTTGCCTGGCATTAGTTGTGAAAACTGATCATCATCAAAAAAAGTTTTTCACCATGATAATGGTTTTCCTCTGGTAGGACTTTACCTAATTTTTCTGAAGGTAAAGCCAACATGCCCCGTTCATTTCTTAACATGCCCCGTTCATTTCTTAACATGCCCCGTTCATTTCTTAACATGCCCCGTTCATTTCTTAACATGCCCCGTTCATTTCTTAACATGCCCCGTTCATTTCTTAACATGCCCCGTTCATTTCTTAACATGCCCCGTTCATTTCTTAACATGCCCCGTTCATTTCTTAACATGCCCCGTTCATTTCTTAACATGCCCCGTTCATTTCTTAACATGCCCCGTTCATTTCTTAACATGCCCCGTTCATTTCTTAACATGCCCCGTTCATTTCTTAACATGCCCCGTTCATTTCTTAACATGCCCCGTTCATTTCTTAACATGCCCCGTTCATTTCTTAACATGCAAGCTTTTCAGATTAAATAATTAGAGACTTGAAAATATTTAGCAATTTTTTTCTTCTTTTGACCAAGATTTGGGTGCAATTGTTAAAATCTGTAAATTAGGGTAGCTAACATATTTCTAGTCAGAGTATCAAGTTCTTTCACAGCATTTCTTGCTTTTAGAGATGTTTCTTTTTTTATTTAACGATGATGAAGGTAGACTAGGTATTTGCAGTCTTTGTTTCCACATTTTCCATAACTTTTTCCAGTTTCTTTTTTGCCTTGTTTTTTTTTTTTGTTGGTATGGTTGAACATTCTGCAACTTTTAAAGTTGACTTGTCTGATGATACAAATGTAGTATCAAGTTTTCTCTTTTTTTGTGAAGGAGTTAATTTTTCATTTAATTCTTATATAAGGTTACTCTTCATTTATAGATCAGAAGTTTCTTCTAAAGAATCCATGTCATTGGCTCGATAACATTTGCTGCATAAATTCAATCTGGGCATTAAAGTTAAACCATTAGCTTTAAGCTTTTGGGCAAGTGCCAAAGACATGGAGAAAACTTAAAGAATAAAATTTTTTCAAAATATGACGCTTTATTTATTTATTTATTTTTTTTTCAATTTAAATAACATCTTTTTTAGGAAATTTATAAAAAAAAAATATCAGCCTAATTTCCTTGAAGTAAAATAATGGAAAACAGATTTATTTTCTTTTTTCTTCTTTTTGTATTAAGTTTAAGAAATTTAATATATATATTGGTTCTATATATTTTGTTTAGTCACAAGCTAAGCCTTATCATTTGATAACATTATTTGTCAAAATTAACCATAATCATTCTAGAAAATATTTCTGAAGCAAAGAAGTTCATACTTTCCAAGTCATTTATCTCAACTTTCACCAACTAGACAAATCAACAATGTAAGATAACTAGCTCAAACTTCCAAAGAAACCCTGACAAATAACTATAGAGGGGGCACTAAATTACACAGACAAAAGTAACTGTAGAAAAATCCATATTTATCTGTTCTAGTATAAAGTTTGTTTTTCTATTAATCATTTATGTTTTAAAAATAAATTTGACTCCAAACATAAAGTGTAATCAACAAGAAAAAAATAATCCCCATTTGATTTTCTTTTGTGGGTTGCAGTAGTTTATAGCATTTTCCTTGGACTTCTTTATGTAGTAATTACTGTGGTGATATATATACATTTTTATATAAGAATTTAAATAAGAAATTTATCTGGTCCCAATTGCAAAGCCTGGACTAATTCAAGCCTAATGTTTGTTTGTGAATCATTAAATGTAAATTATATCACCTTTCCTTTAAGGTATGTTTACTTACCTTAGCATTGTTTCAATTGTTACATTATACTTAACTTTCAAGTTTATTCATTTGGAAAAATTTGCAAAGAAGGTCAGTGCTTGAAAATTCTGATAAACATCCATAAAAATTGAAATAAAAAGTGAGAGTTGTTAAAACTTAGAGAATGAATTCCCCAAATACTATGATTTCCCAATGTTTTCTTACCTATGGACTTCATTGCCTGTAGGTGAAGGAGTCAATATTAGATTATCATAATTGCAAAATTCCCATGAATCACAATTTTTAAGAAAAAAAATGAGAAGTTTAGAATTGGTAGCTTTGAGTGACATTTAATTAAACTTGAGATTTATTCCCCAAATACTATAGTTTTCAAATGTTGTGCTACCTTTTGCTACTTTTAGGAGCTGAAGATATTTCTCAATTTTTCCGTATGATTGACTACCTAAAATGTTAATTTTACCCACCAGAAAACTTCTAATGTCTACTTTTTGTTTACTTTCTGTAAAATTCTAAAGGGGTATTTGAATTCCTTGACTAAAAATTTATAAGGGTATCAAATTTCATTAATTTTTGGCCATTGGTTCAGAAGAGTTTTTGTGAGATCATTGTATTTGTAAATGGAAATATCCATCAACAGAAAATGATGATTCAGCAAAATTTCAACTTGTGATATTTTGAGAATGGTTAGAAATTTTCATTTAAAATTTTCATGATTTTCTAATGATTATAAGATCTACAACATAGATCAAAATGAAAAAAAAAATCTATTTTGGGGGGTTACATTGATTGGTTGAATTGACATGAAATGATCTTGTATGCAACAGAATAGGAGTGAATTTGAATTCAGCTTGCCAATTATATTTTCCATGTTGATAAGTTATGCTACAAGCATATCATACTCTTAGCTTGTTATTTTTTCATAAGATCCTGAATGTATGTGTTCTCATTGGTCCTCTTTATGATTTATATAGATTTTATAAGCACATAAATATATCTGTAAATTTTTACTTGATGATAATTGATATTTAATTTGAATTGTAACATTATTTGGTTCTGTTGCAAAATATTAATAATTGTACTGTATTGATTTTAGTTTGATTATATGTAGCATTTAGAGTAGATGTTACCATAATCACACATAAAGAATGTTATAAATGATATAGATTATGTAGTTACATGTAAGTTTTCCTTAAATGGAACAAAATTACAGAATTGAAGTGAGTCATAATTTTTAATCAAACCAAGAAATAGTAAAATTTAATAATTGATAAGCCTGTGACTACTATTGTCATATCTTATTCAGAAATCACTGTATAATTCTCCATTGGAACCACTGAAACCTTCTGCAACAACCTCTATGTATAAATAAGCAACTAAGCATTTTGAAGCTTGCTTGTACTAGTCTTTGTATGTAAATGATTTGAAAGTTGTTTTATTTTTGGAGGTTGAATAGGTAGGCCACAGTATAATTGATTTCCATCCAATGTATTCATTCAACTGTGAAATATAAAAAAATAACTGTTTATTATTTTTCTAGCAAAACAGGAAATTATAACAGTTAACAGTGAAAACAAAATTACCACTATAACAATTGCAAAATCTATTTACATATAAAATAAAAAAAAATTTTTTCTTTTTATAGATAAATTTAATGATTTTTCTTAAATAAATGAAATAAGATTCTTTAACTTAAATTATTAATATATTTGATTAATTTAATATTATCTGATCTTCATATAATTACTCTGGTTTTAAAATATATAATAGAATGATGTACTTACTCTAACCATTGATGCCATATTTGGCTTCAAGTTTAATTAAATCTATTTTGTACAGTGAACAAATTAAAAAGAAAAAGTTCACTTACAATTTTATCTATTGACTGTAAGTTAAAATTTTTAGGAAATAGTGCTGAAAAATTATTTCACTATTCTTAGAAGAAGATTGTAAAATGTTTTTTGTTTGGCAATTTATCAGATCTACAAGTCATGCAGTTTCTGTTACTACTAGAACTAAAAAAATAAATAAACAGTAACAACTGTGATTAAATCACTGCAATTCATTGAAACTTCGTAATTGTAATTTTTAACTTTTGTTACTTGACCTCCCTTCTATAATTCCAGTACATTGGATACAGTTAAATATTTGGATAAATTTAGAGGATAAAAAGCTTAGCAAGTTAGAAAATTTAAAATATGCCTAAAATAATATTAGCACATTTAAAAAAAAATATGTATTCACACTAATTAGTTAGGATAAAAACACTTAAGATGAAAACACATTGTATTCTTTTGACTGAAAATTGAAGTTTTTGTTTAAACTTGAAATTTAGCACAAAGTATCAAATTCATTAAGCGAATAATATTGTTAATTGTTGACTAATCTGCACTATCTTAGGAAAAAGTTACCACTTGGTCTAAGGGTAGAGGTTATCATTGTCATTGCAGGTAAAAGTCATTGCATTTCTTCTGTTTTAAATTTCTTATTTAAGCTTTCTGTTTTTAGAAAAAAGAACAGAATTTTCTTGAAAATATAAACTCTCTTCTGCCACTCTGTAATAATTTTTAAAAGTACACTAAGAAAATTTTTTTAAAAAATTCTTATATATTAAAAGCAAAAAAATTTCTGAAGTATATTTTTAGCTTATAAACAGATTTGTTTTTCATTTTAATCCAATAAAAGCATAGAAAAAGTTCCTTTTTCTTTTTGTTCTTAAAAATCTTTGATTTTATTCATTTCACCATACATTTTCTTTCAAAAATGCTTGCATATGGAAACTGAATATTTTGGAGTTATGAAGGATGTGTTTCAGAAATTTCAAAATGATATACTTATAGGTAATGATGAGTGCTAAACATTTTGGACTGAAATCCCTTTCATCTTTGGAATTAAATTATGTAACTTTTAATTAGTGTAAATAAAACAAAATACAGTAAATTGTTCTATATTTTTATTATTTCTGAGTATTGTCACTCTGAAGCAGTGTGAATGCAATCTGAGCATCTGAATTTTGTTGAGCAACTAGCTTTACATAAATTTGTTCTATATTCTGATATAAATTTTTCTTAATGATCAATTTCTTATCTGATAACACCATTAATCTACGTGTTACTTGAAGACTCTTTAGTAATTTGAATGGAAGGTAAAATACTTTTTTTGTTAGTGGGGGTCCAACTTCTATTTTCCCTTCATTTTAATGATATTGGGTAATGGTATTGACTAAAAGTATTAACTACATTTACTGGCAATGTCCAAGAAATATCGTAGAAAATATGTCCTCCAACAGGAATCGAACCTGAATACTGCATGGAACCATTATTTGGCCTGATGTGCTATACCATTCAGCTACGGAGGAAGCATCTGGTTAGTAATGTCAAATTAATGTTTTTAAACAACAAATTTCCCCAAATTTTCGTTGACCAGACGCTTCCTCTATAGCTAAATGGTATAACATGTCTATTACAAATTTTTTTTATTTAGCAGTTGCTGTCATAATGGGAAGAGTAAGTTTCAGGTGCTGATAAATTATGAAATGATGATTGCTGGACAATCTTTTGCCTGTCATATTTTTAAACTCAGTTTCTAATTTAAAATTAAAAACATGATGCATTATTTACTGATAGATTTCTCTTCTGTTTAAGCAAGACTGTCAACAGGGAAAAATGCTAATTCTGGCTACTTTTATAATTTCTTTTAATCTCTTATGACCATTTGTCAGTTTGTGTCATCTTAACTCAAATTGATTGCATGCTTATAACTGAAAAGCTTTCCAAATTTATTTACCCTCACTGCTTCAGTGTTAGTAAACTTGTATCTGAGCTTGCTTTAGCTATTTAAAAATGCGAAAAATTCTACCCAAATTAGTCTTTTACTATATAGTTTTAAGAATGTGGAAAAACTTTCTTTACTGTTGTTGTAACCTAGGAAGGGTTACTGAACGAGGAATAACCAAAATGGATGTTGGAAATGAAATGGTAATTTTTATAACATCAACAAAATACAATACTCACCAGCAGCATGAAGTAGGTAAACCACTGCTAGTAGTGGACTACTTAGCATATCACCCCCACTTACAATAGTGTCCAAAGTATTTATGAAGATTGGGATATACCTATTAGTGTTCATAGGTATGGTATATAACAACTATTATGACATATCTTTACTAATGTTCACCCAATACAAGGCCCAAGAGGCACTCAAGGTAGAGGGTTACTGTGTAGAGTTAGATTAGCATAGGAAAGGACAAATGTTGGGAGTATAGAAAGCACTGGAAACCCAGTCCTAAACAGGAAACAAGGAATAAACCTCTACTGTTCAAAAGACCCAGAAGGAGTGTGAGCAGGATGATAGGCAAACCTGTTGCTGGTTTTTAATTTTTGGCTTCATTCATGAAATTGTTTCTTTAATAACAGTTCAGAATAAAAATTGAATTTTTAAAAAAAGTTTCTCATGATTACATTGAATGTGTTGTGTTTAGTAATACAACATATTTGTATTAATTGTAGGATAGTCTAAACTATCAGATATTTTTTTTAAATGTTACTAACATTCCAATAGGCAAAATTGCAGTCTCATTATTCAGAAAAAGTTGAATATTTGTTTAGTATTATATTTCATTGCAAAATGTAATGTTAAATATCAGATTTTATTCAAGTTCTCAAAAGGAGGAAAAAATTACAAAATTGTAAACAAATTCCAGTAATTTTTCTTGATTGTGCATTGTTTTGACTATGCTGTTAATTTTTATTTTTAGATTTTTTTTTTAGTGAACATATTACAACTGAATGCTCTTTGTACAATTTTTAAGTGTTTGTGAGAATATGAAGTCGAGATGAGTTTCGGTTAGAGAAGTGATGGAAAAGCATCCTTTTTTGAGTAAATTTTCAAATTTATAGTTGCCTTTTAGATATACTATTAGCATAGCCATGGAAGAGAATGTCACCAAATTTTCTCATTGACTTTCAAACCTAACTAGAGACCTACCTCAACATAATCTCGAAATAGTTAGAGACATGAATGCACACCTTGGACAAAATATGTACAGATACAGACCACATCCACTTCCAAATAGAAATGGGAACTATTTAGATCAGTAGTTTCCAAACTTCTTTCTTTGGGTGGCATTTTTAGAATTAAAATTTGCTCACACCTCACTAAATTTTATGTGGTAAAAAGTACTTTTAAAAAAAAAAATGGAGAGAGGGTTAAAAGAGGGAGATACCCATGGATTTGAAGCCAGAATTTTATCATTGATAACTCAATTTACTGACTCTAGTTATTACATTCTTAATATTAGATATAATCTAAAAAATATCACAATGATAAAATCTGTCAATTATTTATAACTATTTATATTGGGAACAAGTAATCCATAATAATATTTTAAATTTTGAAATCATTTATTTTTAGCATATGAATTTTTTGAAGCTGATTCTAAATCTTTGATTGTCTTTCAATCATTCCATCTCACCTGCTATTGTCTTCCGCTGCACTTATGAGATGTGCCACACCATTTGGGAACCACTGACCTAGATGAATACATACAAGAAAATGGACTCATTTGCCTAAGCACAAAATTTCAGAAGAGAAAAGGAAAGCTCCTAACAATAAACCAAATGGTACTAAAGTGCAGCTAGATTTCATACCTATAAACAGTAAATGGATTAAGTATTGTAAACTGTGAGGCTTACAATTCTTGCTCCAGTTTTACTTCTGGTCCTAAGATGCTCATGGCAAGCCTTCAAAAAATTAAAAAAAAAAAACAGCTGCAAAAGTTATAATTGGGCTACCCTAAGGAATCCAAACATTTGCAAGATATACTGTGTCACTGAGAAATATCTTTAGCTGTCTCCTTCAAATATCCAATAATGTAACACTGAACACAAGATACGAGACTTTCATTAAAGCATGTAAAAAGGCTACAGAAGAACATATTGCAATAAACCCTAAAATAAGAAAACATGTTCCATGGGAAAACCAAGGGATAAGACAAAAGAGATAAATACTCTGCAGAATTAAAGAATAAAATATCCACAAGAAGCAATACAAAAATGTATGAAGATCTATCTGAAACATATTTAGTGGTTCAAAAATAATTTATTCAGAAAAAAATGAACCTAGTTCAATACTCAATTGAACGTAAAGAATCTGCAACAATCTGGCAAACTATTAATGAAATCAGTAGAAAAAAGAATTCAACCAAGGCAAAACTCAAAGCAACAAATGAAAAAGAAATGTGGAAAAATCACTTCCAAAATCTCCTTGGCAAACCAGACATAAATAACTTAGTTTTTACTGAATAAATCACCCACTTTTAAGCCACTCAATATAATGATCAGAAATAATTTTCTTAAATCAAATATATGAGATGTGTGTATTTAAAACATTTCTTTCAGGGGCATGATAATGAGGTCACTAACAAAATGAAATTTTTATTTAATGTGAAAAACTGATGAGTTGAAGTCATACTTGTCTTTATGAAAAAAATTTGTCAGCATCATTTTATGTCTATAATAAAACTTCATTGATTTGTTTAGTCTACCTATTGTATAAAATTGCACAATACTATTCTTAAAGATGAATTGACAACTTGTATTTTTCCTTATAAAGAAGTCTTCTGTTTAGAACGGGCTTCATAACACAATGAAAAACTTGAGTTAATGACTTTGTGTTATGAAATTATTCTAATGAAAAAATAAATATTGTATAAACCAAGTACATTTGATGTTCACTTTGTGAAACTTCTTATACTTAAAGTTTTGCCAATATTAACCTAAGTTTATTATTTCTGTGATAATTAATAATTAAGTCTTATTAAAAAGTCAGTTTGAAAATAGCTAACAGTATAGGTTGTTGCAATGTCACTTAGTTTGTTTGAAGTATCAACATACACAATTTGTTATTTGAAGTTTTAAGTCTGATCTGAGAATGAACTGTTAAAATTTAACAAGGCTTATTTTTAAAATCCTTTTGCTGAATTGTGTGTAGTTAAATACTTTAAAATAGATTCAGATGGGTGTAGTTGACAAAATAAAGTACAGATTATAGGTCTATTTTATTTCAATTGATTCTAAAGTAGCACTTGAAACCTTGTATGTTTGCTACACTAATTGTCTACCATTCAAGGAAACTGATTTGTTGAACAGATGACTTTTAAAAACTTCAAACACTTCTCTCTCTTGTGTTTTTTTATTTTTTTATTTAAATGGTATCATTTAGTGTAAATTTTAACATTGTAATTTTTACCAAGAGAAACTCTTAAATCCTAACCATATGTTATGCTTTTATCAAAGACACTGACATTCTATAATTTATTTTTCAATAGTTGTATGTTACTGAAAAAAAAAAGAAGACATTTTCAGTTTACAGCCTGAATACTTTTCATTGAATTTTCATTAAATTGCATTTATATCAGTGAAAGTTTAATTTACTTGTTTATGCTAAATATGAACTTTTAATGTAGGAGAGGCTGCTGTTTTTGGTTTGAAGGTTGTATGTGTGTGCATGTTTTTAATAGAATATTTCCAGATATCCTAACTAAATCCTATTGTTTTGGGGAAATTGCTTTATAGACCTAAGACAATTATCACTTATTTTAAAGATAATCTTGTTGATATATATATATTTAAGTGAAAGTAATATCATTGATATTATCCAATTATGCTTTATTGAATAATTCTCTAAAAATCTAAGCAAACAATTTTTTTTAGAAGGGCTTTTAGTTAGGCTGATTATAGCCCCCTTTTACCATTGCCTACACCTGGTGGTGTAACCACATTTAGTGGTTCAATCCTCAGGGTCTTAGGACAGCATTTTAACCACAGGGTTAACTCTGTGCCGTTCAATATTGATGCTTCTCCAAGCTGGTTATTGATTGCTGGCTGCTTTGATCCACACCAACTCTGCCCACATTGTGTTCTTGATCTCAAAGCAATGTCGTAGTAATTGCAGTGATGGTTCAGTTTGTGGCGGGTACCATATTAAGGAAGAAATATCTTCGCAAAAATAAAAATGAAATATTAGGTTACTCTTCAATTGGTTTATATAGTTCTTGGTACAACAAAAATTAACCCTTCACACATCAATCTCTATGGTGACACTGTATTTCACCTAATAATTAGGGGTTCAAAGTTCTTTAGAATCAAGAAATCTGGTAGCTGGATTCCAGAGACACAAGATGTGGGGTTCTCAGCCCAAGTCCTCTAGCTCTCAAAGTTATCTGCTTAGATACACTTTGGCTCAAAACTGACATGGGGCTGAAGGGTTCTTGGGATTTGATTCTTCAATTTTCACATTAATCCTAATAAGGATTCTTTGTTCCCTATTTCTGCTATTTTAATCAACTTTCCAAATTTTGCAGAATTACCCACCTTCTCAGGAGTAGCTACAGGGATTCCTCTGCCTCTAAACTCCAGCCTGCTCCATTTCACATCTCAAACCACCACTCCACATAAGCGGTGCCAAATCTTTCCTCCTCTGCCTGCCTTCTCAACATTCCACCTCAGTCTGCCTCCCAGGGTAGGCTTAATTATCTTTGTGACAAATCTAATGTTTAACTCATGTCAAGATAGAATTAAAATTATTTCTCCATTCTTGGACTTATTTATGTCTTGCAAA
Organism: Acanthosepion esculentum; assembly: GCA_964036315.1. Classification (NCBI taxonomy): domain Eukaryota; kingdom Metazoa; phylum Mollusca; class Cephalopoda; order Sepiida; family Sepiidae; genus Acanthosepion; species Acanthosepion esculentum. Next base: position 24,385,224 of record OZ038483.1, on the reverse strand, counting down.
AACAAACCAGATCACTTTCTTGGCAATTTGTTTTCATAACTTTGACCTTTAAAAGGGGTTTGTACCTTGTTTACATTTTCCAATTCATTTTCATCTATGAAAATGTAAGCTCCGTCTGTCTGTCTTTTTGTTAATGATATTTGTTTGCCTAAATTCTCAAGGAAGAGATGAAATTGTTTGTCTATTCCTGGGCTGATCTCTGTCTAGTGAAATTATAAACCAGATCACCTGCTTGTCAACAACAGGATTGATCTTCATAACTTTGACCCTCACAAACAAGTTTGTTTTTTGTTCAAATTTCCCAATTTGTTTTTGTCAATGAAAATTTAAGCCCCAGCTGTCTCTCATGTCATTAATGATATGAGTTTTTTTAATTTCTCAAGGAAGAGATAAAAGAATTTATCCAAATCTGTTTTTGGCTGCATGCCAGATTCTTGATAGATAAGAAAAATAAACTTTAGGAGAGAAGAAATTCACAGTCCCATTTTTACCAAGGAAAATGTCTTCACTCTCTCTCAGCTTACATTCCATTTTGGGCTTAACCCTTTTCTGTTCAGAATTAACATTTAACCACTTCATGGCCTCAGTGTCACAGATGACTGTTCAGTCTCACTTTGTAGTCTGTAACACCTGACATAAATATACTAGGTTCTAAGACATCCGTAATGTTGTTATCCATCCTTGGATAAATATCGTAATATTGTTATACTTGAGTAATCTTATATAATGCTGTTGTAGTTGTGTTGGTCAGTTGGTCAAACAATATTAAATATAAAATGTAATATTTACATTATAAACAGTTATAATATTTCTGAAGATATTTTCTTTGCCTAATTCTTGTACAAACAACCAATGAGAAGATTATAGTTTATAATTTGGTATAAACCAATTTGATTATGAAATAATTTAAATGTTTAAGTTAAGGGTTTAAAGTATTTGAATGAAAATTGAAGGTTGGTCACATCTAGAAAATTAAGCTTTAAACTCTTGTCCTTCAAAAATAAAGGTTATTTTTTTAGAAAAATGCTTTTCTCAGGGAAAAAGTTTTGAGCAAAAGTAACTGAAGCAGTAGAAGTCTATATATTTGAAGGAATCTCATAATTGAATACAAAGTAAACATTTTTTGTAAAATTTACTAAATTCCTCTATACTCTTGTGAAATGTAATTGAAACATACTGCATACTTGTTTACTGAATTTATTAGAAAAACAAAACTTAGGAAGTAATAATTATTTTACTTTCCCTAAATGGTCAATAATTTAATTCAACAACACAATATATCTCTTAATTATTTTTATTTGTGCTGATAAAATATGGAGTATTCATGTTGATCTGAGCCAAGTCTCAGTACATTTGTCTATTGAATAGTTAAGAAAAATGAAATATAAATTTAGTCCTGGAAAAAGTATGTTATTAGTAAATTTAATTGTTTCAGTGGTTAGTCTCTTATGTCAGAAAATTCTCCTGTAGTGGCGGGTAGAGCAAAAGTGATTTTTGTGATAGATTTGTTTGTATTTGGTTCATAATTAAAGGGAAATTAATTTCTTGTTTTAATAGCAATCATTAGAGTAGGTGAAATTTCAATCATTTATTTCCTTTAAGTCTTACCTAACAAAATATATCATGACAAGATGTATTTTAAAAATGATCTATTGTGTATAGACATTAGTTTTACTTAAGACTAATTTAGTTATATACTAATCTTAGCTTAGTTTTGACACAAGGCCATAAGTATAGGGTACTCGGGATCAAACAACTTTAGTGCGATTAGTCAACCAGACTAATATTTACCCCTACACAGAAGTGCCTAAGAAAAGCTAAAAACTACTATTCAGTCATTATAAAAAATATAATTGCTTTGAGTAATGGTATCTATATCAATATTAGATCTTTTGGTTACTTACCTTTCTTAAATTTGCAAAATCCTCAATACTGATAGTTACGAAAATTTATACATGTGCCATGGAAAATGTTTTAGCTTATGTATTAGAAGATTAAAAGTCTGTTAACTGGGGCAAGAAATGCTTTAATTTTAATGTTTCCAAAATGAAACTGCTGTATTAATAATCTGAAAACCTTTTTTGCATTCCCTCAGCATAGCTAATGCTAACATCCAGGTGAGTGACTTCTTGGGCTAATGTTTTCTGCTAACATAAACTGGAAAGATTATATTGAATCAATTGCTAGGTCTTCTACTAGGAAAGTTGGTTCACTGGGTTGTGCTAGAAACTTTTTCTCACCAGAATCTATCTTGCACAGTTATAAGTCTGCCATTCATCCATGCATTGAATATTGCTGCCTTATCTAGTCAGATGCTTCTGTTATGTATTTAGAGATTCTTGCTAAAATCCAAAGAAGAATCTGCAATGTTATCAGTCCTGACCTGGCCTCTCATCTTCAGTCACCTCCTACCATCATAATGTAGCTTCCCTGTGTCTTTTCTATAAATATTTCCATGGTAATTGTTCTGATGAGCTTTCCTCTTAGGCACCTTGACTTTACAAGAATACTGCACTTAAATACGTGCAGTATTAGATTGGCAGCTAGGTCTCATTATTTTACAGTTGAAATAGCGAGATGCTACCATAAGTTTTATGTTAAATTTTTTCTCTTGCACTTTCTTTGCTTTTGGAACTCTTTTTCTGGCTTCTTACTTTCCTGTCAACTTGGATCTTCAAAATTTAAATGTGATGTCCGTCATTATCTTCTGACTTTTTAATTCCTGTTCTTTTATTGTTCTCTCTCCTTAATTTTTTTCTTTTTCTCATATCCTTTCACACTCAGTCACCCCTTGCATCATAGTCACCTTATTGTTTTGTTTGGGGTGAAATGATTAAAAAAAATGTATTGTGGTGATCATAAGAATTATTGGAAGATTTATCAGTAAATATATGAAATATTTTTCACATGTTCATGAAGTGATTATCCAACAGTGTAATATTTGACTGTTTTCTTTTGTTAAATATCTTAAACATGTTTCTTTCCTTTCTTAAATCCCTTCAAAGAAGTTATAAGTAATAGTTAATTTGTAATTAGATATATGATGTTTATTGTTCAAGAATATTTAGCTATGTGGCACCATTTTGTCTAATAAAAATGATTTTTGAAGATGTTTTATATGTTGGTTAATATGGGTACTAACTGACTTGCATTTATGTAGACATGTATATAAGGCTCAAAGTACTGTCTGTTGTGGCATATTCCTCTTTTTCACATTAAAGCTACCTGTGATTTGTACTACAATAGCCCTTTTGTTGGATTGTGCTTGTCAAGAAAGCTTCCATTCACTTCTTGAATCATATCTTATATTCATTGTTAGCATTTAGATTTTTCTCTTTTCCAATCATTGCTAATAAGTATTCATCACAACTTAATGTGAGTACCATCACAAGTTTTAAAAATGCTCTAACCTAATCTTTTGGCCATAACTATTTGATTTTTATTAAAGTCACTTAAATCTTTCTTATAATTGTAACAGTCAACAGATCAAAATTAAGTATTTTAGCTCACTTTACCTGATTATCTATGTCTGACTTTGACGGGGAGGTGTGTGACATTGAGACAATAGCTGTCATTCTTGCCATATGTTTTGGCTATCAATATATACTGAACATTTTTATGGGTATCTTAAAAACATTGATATACTGACATTTTTGTGTGAAAAAAAATGTATATCAAAAATTTAGATCTTTCAGCTTTAATAGAAATTTAAAATATTTTAATTTAACCATATAAATTGTTCTTTATGTGCTTTGCTATTCAGACCAGTAAACTCATCTTGGTTGTTATATGCACATTTCTTGTACTTCTGTGATTATAATGACCAAGATGATCATGATGGTTTAAATAGCAAAGCATAATTCCTCATCTAAAGAATTCTGATAAAAATTATATATTTTCTATTGTGTATATTGTAACCATGTAAATTGTAGAACTTATTATTTAGGTTTCTCATTAGAACTATTGAAGATTATTTAGTGAAGATCAAAATCACTATAAAGTAGAAATGGTCTACCAGACTGGCTGGTTAACCATAACCTTGATAAAATGCTTGAACAACTACAATTCACTATAATTCAATTTTTTTAAAAATCATTCTGTACTAATTCTTAAAATGCATTATCTTGAAAAAAAAAAGTAAACATTTAAATATAAGAGATATGTTCTGTGTACAAATGTATTGTTTATAATGTGTGTGTGTGTGTATTATTTTTAATTTTTGCCTGGATTTAATAAAAGTTTTTAAAAAATCAGTGCAGTTAAATAGTGTATCTTTTACAAATATGTATTCTAGGCAACTCTTAAATTTCAAGTTGTTTGATTTTAATTTTTATAACTGATTTTGTTAAATGGTTGCAAGAACTTTTTTTTTTTTTTTTTTTTTTTACAATTAATTTCTTTTAACATGTATTGCCAAGCTCATAAATATTTGTATTGTGTTTACACGCTTGCCTATAACTAGTTTTCTATGATCAGTGTACTGATTTAATATGAAAAAATGTTAGCATATATCTCTTGTACCTTACTTTTGAGTCTATTCACTTGTATTAATTTAATGCAGTTGCAGAGTATATTCTGTTCTTTCAGTCGACAACTACTCTATAGAATTGATTCCTAAACTTCTGCTAAAGTCAACAGTTCTAATTGAATGTTAGATGGATATGAACTATTGTACATTGCCTTCAAATTCAGAAAAAGGGGTGACAAGTTGATACTTAGTATATGTTTTAACATTGTTCAATAGAATTTTTTTTTAAATTGTTAGCAATGCTGCTTTTTTGTTTTGTTTTAAAACATCCTATATTTATCAGAGGGCATTCTCTCTGTTAGTGTCTAACTTGATTGGTATGGCTGGGAATGGCCCATTTCTGCTTTTAGTCACATTAGCAATGTTATACTAACTACCTACTTTCATTAACAGAAGATTTTAGTTTTTTCTGTTCAAACTTAAATTCTTTTGCTTTTGAAATATATTGCTTTGTTGACAAATTTCCTCTTATTGATAATTAAATAGGAAAAAGGAAAACAAAAATCTTAACTATCTTCAGTGATTCAGTAAATGTGGAAAAAAGAACAAATTATAAACTAACCCAGATTTGATGACCTGAAAGTGTCGTTCAGTGGCCAAGAGAATTAGTTTTGCTATATTGAGAAAACCCATTACTCCATACCATAATTATTTTGCTTCTTTTCATGCCAACTTATATATGGTGTCTCTTTCTTCTTCCTTTCTGTTCATATGCTGTATTCACCAATTGTTTCACATGTACCTATCTAAAAATTACTGCATTCATAAACAATTTGAAATTAAAGAGAGAATGAAAACAAGAACTCCATTTCTATTTACACCTATTTATAATTAACCAATCCAGCTTAAACCTATTTTACCATCTCGGTTACTTGTCCACTTAAGTGGATGTTAGTCTCTTTATGATCTTCATGGGACTGCAACATTTTCTTGATCTTTTCACTCATCATCTCTAGTTTCTTCATCTGACAAGCTGAAAAACTTACAAATATTGAGAAAATAATGAGCGATACCATCAAGAGATATGGAAATAATGTTGGCCACCTATTCTCTCCCTTATTGTGATGCACATATATACATTTGGAGGCTTGTCAGAAATTTGGACAGATGAAGCTCCTTCCCCTCCTCATTGACCATTGTTACTGCACATGATTGTCACTATACTTAAATGCTCAAGGATACAAGGTTCTCTATCTGCCTTGAATTATGTAACATGTACTAAAATATCAGTTTAGTTGGTGAGATATGCTTCCTTTTTACTAAGGATTTGATTCCTAGTATTTCTCTACAATTTCATTACTGCTTTGTCTCTATGCAGATCTACAAAACTATTTGAAATCTTACCAATCAAGTGTAAGTTTCAATGATTCTGAACAAAAAACAGTATGATTATCTATTAATACCTCATCCACTAGGTTCCTTTCTGCACTCTAGTAGTTTCAACTGTAGTTTGAGCCCTAATCTCCCTTCCTATGGCTACTCTACTTGATTTGCAATCAGTCAATGAAAGATGCAATCTCTGATAATACACTCCTGATCAAAAATTTAAGACCACTTGAAATTTTTTTTAAAAAAGACTGTTTTTCATGGAAAAATTTTAAACATTTTTTACTTAAGGTTACTAACTTTATAATCTAAAAGGTTATGTAGACAAAAAGTTATAATCCGAACATTTTATTGAGAAATTGACATTTTTTATAAAATGAGGCATTTTACACTTGATCAAAATTATAAGACCAGAGACAAAAATTCTACAAAATTGTACAAAAAGTGTACAAAAACATTCAACAACTAAATTTAATAATGAGTTCTACCTCCACTGGTTTTGATGACTTCAAAAATTCTTTGGGGCATGCTAGAAATGAGTGTTTCCATTAAGCTGCGAGGAATATTGCTCCAGCTTCTGAAGATAACTTCACGAAGTTCATTTTTTGTTGAATATTGTTTGCCATTTCAATAAACATCTCTTGAAATCCATCCCCAAACATTTTCAATTGGGTTCAAGTCCGGTGAGCATGCAGGATGTCTCAAGAGATGGACCCCATTTTCTTGTAGAAAGGTCAATGTCCGACATGCAGCATGGATTGCAGCATTATCCTGTTGGAATAACCATCCATCCCCACACAAACGATGGCCCTCCATCACCAACAATGCTTTTTGTAGCTTGCTAACATAACCAGCCGCTGTCTGACGACCCTGCACCACCTGGAGCTCCATCGTCCCTCTGTAAGAAAAGGCACCACATACCATTAGGGACCCTCCATCACTATGACATGTGGAGAAAATTTCAGGAGGCATGTTTTTGTTATGCCAATATTGTTGGAAGCCATCATGACCATCTAGATTGAATTTTTTCTCATCAGAAAACAGGACTTTCTTCCACTTCTCAATGTCCCATGTTTGGTATTCACAACCAAACCTTAAACGGTTCACTTTGTGACGTGGAAGCAGCCGAGGAATTTGTTTGCGCTTTTTATTTACCATGCCTTTTTGTTGTAAGTGTTGTCTGATGGTTACTGGACTGCAATCGGCATCTGTGGCTGCCTTAATTTGACTAGAAGAAAGTTCATTGGCTTTCACAACTTATTCTCCTACTCAATGGCAGAGAAATTTTTTGGGGCCTACCAGTAGACTTTGCATTTCGATAATTCGCACTGTCCTTTAGAAAGTTGCAAATCACAGTTTTACTGCGATTTACCTTAGCTGCAATCGCCCACTATGACAAACCTTGATTATGGAAATCTAGAATTCGAGCACGATCAACTTCGGTAAGTTTGCTTGCTTTAGGCATGGTGACACCTTTATGCAGTGATTTCTAATCTCTAACTGAACTAACAATATTGGAATTAACCTAGATCTAACAATTTATACCCCCTGGTCTTATAATTTTGATGAAGTGTAAAATGACTCATTTTATAAAAATGTCCATTTCTGAATAAATTGATCGGATTATAACTTTTTGTCTACATAACTTTTTAGATTATAGAATTAGTAACCTTAAATAAGAAAAAGTTTATAATGTATCCATGACAAACAGTCTCTTATAAAATTTTTTCAAGTGGTCTTAAATTTTTGATCAGGAGTATACATCAACAGCCAATATTTTCTGTAAAAAAGATAGGAGGTAGATTCTTGATTCAGTTGGTACATACAACTAAACAGTCATTGTGTTAAGGGCAGACAACTAAACTTAAAATTATAACTTATAAATCATCTGAACAGTTCTCTCCTTTTTAGTTAACTCTGTAATATAAGGAATTTTTTATTTTGATTGTAGCAACGGCCCTTTTTCTTTTTTTTCTTTTTTTTACACTAGTACCTAAGAATCTTAATTGAAGTTCCTTTCTTAAAGAATCTGGAGTTTATTTATCAATACCTACGATATTTCCACTGTGTAACCTTTATTTCACCTCTCAGTATACCAGTTTCGGTGTAATATCTTGCTTAGAATTTGAATAGAAGAATACACTGCAAGGGGAGGAGAATTATTAGTGTCACAGATTAGGGATACATTTTTAACTTCATCTTTCAAATCCAGGAGTTCTAGTAGAAATGGCTAATGTTTCAGCAGCCAGTGTTTTTGCTTTTATAACTATTTTCTATGAGATTGTTTGTACACATTCATTTTGTATGAATTTTTGCCTGGCCTTTATCAAGAATTTGTTTTCCATTTAACTCTTCCATTTCTGCCTGTTCTCCATCATTTGTCTTTCATTCTAAGACCATCTTCAAAGGCTAACCAAAAAGGTTTGCTCTGATCTATGATAACGTTCATAATAAAATTGTTTCTTGTTGCTTTATTTGCCTTGCTGATAACATTTATTTTCTTCCACTCTTTTTCATTAGAGAGATTGGAAATGATTACTATAGGTTTAGGAAACTTGGCCACTTTTTGGGGAAACCAAAATTTTTTGTGGTTTATCCCTAGGCCTGCTTGTGGTTCCACTTGAAGTACATTCCCTTCAACTTCATTATCTAGTTCAGCATCACCTTTTAACTAACAGCTCACTACTTCCCCACTTGTTTGTTGAGTATGTAATAATTTCAAAACTTCTTTATTATTTTGTTTCACAGCCATCCTGTACTTTGTACAATGGTCAACAATATATAGAACATTGACCCAAGGATCTTTTTGATATCCATAGCCACAGTATCATTAAAATATGTACTCAGGGTAAAAACTGACAATATGTTCTGGTTCAGCCTTTTTATATCTTGTATTTGATATAATTTGGAATTCCTATAAGGAATATCTTTCATACCTGCATCTTTAGCCAGGCTACATAGTTACTTTCTACTTGGATTGATAAACTGTCTGTTGTGCTATTATTTAGTGACAATCTTTATATTTTCTTGTGGTGATCTCTTTTACAAAGTGTAAATGATTTACTTTGCTACTCTTCAGTAAAGGCTATAGATGCCGTAGCACATTAATATCTCACTGTACATTATAGTTTTTTTTTTCCTAACATGAATATATTATTTTCAAGATTCAGTCTTGTTTTTGCTTTCTTCATTAGAGCTTTACTTTGAAAGAGGGAGCTATCTGCCTTAATTTCATCAGTAACAATGTCTATTTTAATGTTACCAAGAATGCTTGGCAGTGTAACCTCACTTTTGGTAAAACTTCTCTATTTCTAAATTTGTGAATTTTTTTTTCTTCCTGTACTTTGATGTTTATCCTAGTAGTATCTGGCAACATTTCCAGAAAACTCTTATCATTCTTTCCCACAAACATTTTTTGATACCCCACTATTTCAAGCCACACATTACAGTTTCACCCATTTAACAGATTAGTACAATATTTGTTAAATATTCTGTTTGGCAATTTTGGGAATTTTTTCTGTATATGTCCCAATGGAAAATGCAATTACAGATATTACACTTGGAAGATACATTATCAGAGTTAGATCTTCCAGTACAATAAGTAATGCTTCTCTATTTCATTGCTCTTCAAGAATTTCTATCCACTTTTATTGGAGCATGGAAAAGGATGACTTGATTTGGTGTTTCTGGTTATTCTTCAGTTTTCAAAGCCATTTCTTTTTGGCTGATGGCTACTTCAACCTTTCTTTTAATCTGAGTTAAAACTTTATCAGTTAAGTGACATTGAAAATAATCTTCTCATGACAAGTTGAAAATTTAACACATTCATTGTGGGTGGCTCTAACTAGTCTTTCATTTTCTTGTGATAAGTCAGCACTTTTCAAGTTTATGTATGCTAGCACAAGTTCTGGTGATTCAGTACTGTAGTTTCTCAAATTTATTACAAGATGGTCATATTTAGTTAAGTAGGCATAAATTGACATATCTGATACCTTCATAGACTATAAATACAAACTGGTTATCTTTTTCTTTAAACAAAATGTCTAAATTTATTATTTTTCATTCATCTTTATTCAGGTCCTTTAGATTCATCTCTAACACAGCCTTTCTAATTTTATCTTTTAAAGTGAGAAAAATTGTAGCTACTCTTCTTTACTTCATCATTCATACCATTTCTCATAATTACATTTTTTTGTATTTATTTGGTACCACCCCTGCTGATCACAAATTATTATTATTATAGTTAAGAGAAGAGCATGATTTAACAAAAATAAAGTGTTTGACATGTTAAACAATATTTCAACAGAATGTCCATCTTCAAGTTATATTTTTAAAAAAATATTTCAAGTATAAAGATATATAAAAGTACAAAAATTATTAATCTTTGTACAAATATTGCCTGTCTTCTAATGAAAAAAAAATGGCTTGCTGGTAATGAATGCATCAAAACAAATGAAATGCCACCAGCGTGAAGACATGCAACTGAAACATTCTTATGATCTTGTTCATCTTGGAATTTTCTGTTAGTTGATTAGTTACTAATAGGAATTAATCAAACAGCTTAATATAAATCTTATGGAACTCTCCTGTCATTCTGTTTATTCCCTCAGGACAGGAAGTTAGTAATTTGCATATGTAACTATCCTTATTATTATTTTTTATAGAACTTGTAAATCAAGACAGAAAAAAAAATTCCACTTGAATTTTTTAACCAAGAAAAAGAGCAAAATACATTTTTTACTTTAGAAAAAGAAAACTCATGACTACCTGTTGAATCAACCACTGTCTCTAGTTTGTTACATCAAGATCAACTTTCTAGCTGAAATTAGTCTGATCCAACCTCAAATAATGTATACTGTGCAATTTTCTTCTTGTTTTCCAAACACCACACCACAGTTACTCCCATCTTTGACTTCTCTCAATGGTAAGAACATTATCCTCCAAGGGTATCGATATAACCTGCAGTTTTACATTAAATTCAGTAATTTGTTCTAAGATTTCCAGACATCATTTAATAATCATCTCTGTTGCTCCCTTTATGTGAACTCACTTCTCAGTGGTAATTACTGATTTCACTCATCCCAGTACAACAAAATCAGTGGGAATTTTGATAATACACAATCCTTAAATTGATACGCAACACCTAATTTAACTACATTAATAAGATTAATGGCAATCACTTCTTCAGCCATGCCATATCCTCCACCTTCACACTACCTTTCAATAATACACTGCCTGTTGCCACACTATTAGCCTCACACCACATAATCCCCTTTTCTTATTGAGGCACATACCAGTTTCTTATCACTAGGTCATCCACCCTTTTACCTACTTCTCAGCTTACTCATTCAACTTTTCCCTTAATATAGTTACATGCAGTTTAGAGCCATCCTGCAATAGGGTAGTGATTTGTAAACCTACCTATGTATAGAAAACAATTTCCACTTGTTTAGGTTGTTCTTCACTTCAAAGATCTTTGAAAAACCAGCTTACTTATCTTGGCTTTTTTTAATCCGAGCTCCAAAGCTGCTCCTACTTTCAATAATTGCTATATTTTTACATTCAACCCTATTTCTTCAAATACTTTTTTTTTACCTCAGCTGTTAACACCTGTTTTGTCCAATATATCATCTGCATAGGAATTAGTGGCTCTTTTCATTCTATCCACCTGAAGATGGGACCTTGATTTTTGATGTGGAATTCAATCAATCTTAATGTAGTTTAACAGTGCATTTTGATCTTGTAATTCACCAGCTGATATTTCTAGTTTCTCAACATGAAACTGAAGATAGCCTGATTTCAAATTAGCAGTTGAAGTTCTATCATTTGTCACCACTCATGCAAAGTCTCTCGGTATTTGTGATGTTTTACTCTGAGTGACACACAATGAAGTTATTCAATTGTTGAAGCTCCTGATTTGGCTGGGTCTTATTTGTTCACTATCAGCAGCAACACTTCATCTTACATCTTTTTTTCCCCCAAGGCATTCTTCAGTCCATGTTTTTACCTTCTCAAATTTCACTTTGTCCAGAACTCTTGCCTTTCTCGTTCCAATTAGAACTATTAGTGCATTTAGAAATGCTTTAATCTGGTTGAAGGGGTAGATATCTCTGCTTAACTGTTTCCCCTGTCTACAACAGCTAGCTATATGACCTGCCCAGTTACATCAATAGCAAATCAACTCCAGTTTGGGTGCTTTACATTTCTTAATCATATGTAAACTTCAGCACCAAAAACATTACTCTTTGAATATTTGAGTCCCCCACATCATGATTCAAGTCTTGTTATGCTAAATCATTTTGTGATCACTGTTGCAAGGTGTTGTTCTGTTTATTGACAATACCATAGCTATGACCACCAAAATCTGCCATCAATATGATTTTATTATTGGCAATTGCTGGAACTCCATTGAAATATTATTGTGAAACCAATCAAAAATGTAAGCTTAACTTTTGTAATGTTTCTAATACTCTATCTTACCTGTCTTTCTTAAGTCAGGCCAATCTAACCAAACTCTTGATCTCTCTATATGTTCAATAAGATCTATTTTGTACAGAAGCAATTATGTTTTATATTGATAATATCGTTATTTTTTCTTTGATGGTTTTATACATGTATTTCAGTGGAAGGTATCAGTTGCATTTTAAATGCATTATTATTATGGGTTAACTTATTTACTGAAGATTTTGAAGGGCCTTTCTGGTCCATTGCAGGTTCTCAGATATAAGGCCCAGTATGGCCATATTGATTGTATACTATACTCATTAGATAATTTTTCAGTGTTTCTTGTTGAAACGTGTTTCTAAGATTTTTATCATTTGTTTAGTTTATGTAATCAAAATATGATTCATTATTTGAATTTTTTTTTTTTTTCAATTCAAACATGTTTGCAATATTTTTAGGTAAGAATTGTCCTTGTTTACAATCTTTGTGAACTGTATTTATCTACTCCGTTTACATAAATTGATGTTCTTAGTATTTGATTTGAAATGAATGCAAGGAATATTTTATTTTTATACTATTGGAATATTTAACATGATGCCAAACTAGATAAGGAAGTTGACAGCAAACTGGCAAATGCAAATCTTTGGAAGATTTCACAAGTGAATCTAGACCAGCAAAAAGTTATGAAAATATACCAAACTAAAGGTCTATAAAGATGTATTGACCACTCTCTTCTGATGGGAGAATCTTTGGTTGTATACCAGTATTGTCTCCACATCATGCAAAACATTGCTACAAAAATGTTACACTGGCCATGTATCAAGAATGGAATACCATAAACTATCAATGATGCTACTGTTAGGTATGTTGGCTGCTGGTCAATACAATAGAGGAGCATCATGAAAAGTATACAGAGATTCTCTGAAAAGAACTCTCATATCTTTCCATATCAACTACTACATATTGGTAATGGAGGATGCTGACAGGTTTTTCTGGAACAAGGTTTTCCAGGTGACTATCCTCACTAAATTAGTCTGCAGATTCAGGTCAAAAGAGAGGAAGTAGTGCATTAAACCTGGTGCTTCTTCCAGCCACCAATCTCACTACTGTCTTGAAAATCACAGGTGTACATGTGGCAGATTTGGAGCCCCTCTTAAATCCTCCTTCATGAGGTAAAACTATGATATATAATTTTAAGATATAAAAATAATGTTAAATTTGATGCTTACTTGTAGAATAGTGTTTACTCTTATGGATTTATGTTTGGAGAGCAGATGTTTCTCTTGTGATTTTGTATATGTGCTATTTAATTCTAAAATAATTTATTAGTCTTATACTTTCGTATAACATTTGTGCTATAAATTGTTTATCTCATTTCCTATCTTCTTGATGCAGAATAATCAATTTCCCCAAGAACATGGATTCTTTGTTCTTTAAGAATTAATATCAATGTATCACATTAACTGTAACCATCAATTAAATAGAGGGTGGATGTGTTCCGCTGCCCAGGGTATTTTATTTCCTTATTTCCCACTTGCTGGTCTCACCTTATCAACCCTAATTTCATTTAATAAGATCGCAAATGCTTTGATTTAAATCAGTTTAAGTCAAGATTAAATTGATTGATTTACATATATAACATGAAAGCATTTATCACTAAACAATATATTCTCCATGTTTTTATGAGCCATTTATAACTGATGAATAATAACAATAATTATATATGCATACATTTAATTTTTAAAGTGTAATTAATATATTTATCTTGATTGGAAGATAATTGAAACCTTGAACTAAATTCCCAATATTTATAGAAAGCAGCTGAAACAATATATTTGCAGTAAGAAAATAGCAGTTAAAAGCATTTCTACTGTTTTTATAACAGTATACAAAAGAGAGCCTCTTTTCTATCATTTCAACAGTACCACAAAAATTCATTTGAAACTGAGATATATTTAGTTTTAAAGAAAGTTTTTTTTTTATTTCTTTTTCTGACTTTACATCATACAAGGTCAGAATTTGAAAATGCAAAACTAATCTTAATCTTTTCTATTCCAAATAAAACCTATTACTAAAAAAATATAATGCATTTTTTAAAATTATATAATGCTGGTATAATCTGCTGATGGTTTTCTTTAGATCTGACAGAGATAGGCCCATAAAAAAAAAATTATTGGAATTTTGAAGAGGAAAAATATAATTATGTATGATAAGAATAAACAGCATTACAGAATTATTTCCAAATTGATCTTAAATATAATTCTTTTTCAAGCTTAGATTTCTTTATTTGGCTGTTTACTGTCATGCTAGATTTTATTATGCAAGTAAATATTTTCACAATAAAATTGGTATTAACCAACTGATGTTGGTAAAATTTTCAGGATATTTGAGCAATTTATCATATGAGTTTCAGCTTCTACTATAAATTGTTTTGGGGATTTCAGGTTTTATTATGCAAACAACCTAAGTGCACTATTTACATTGTTGGGACTGTTGCCATATTCAAAATGTTTCAGCTGTTGTACACTCTGGCCTTCTTCAGATGATTGGAATTTTGAACTGAACCCTTTATTTCTTTCACCAGAGTAGATTGTTCCAGTTCCATGTGCCTCTCCTGGATGTCTTGGTTATCTCCCTTTAACTCAACACTACAAATTTTTGTTCAGCATTGGTTGGATCCAGTGACTTGACCTGGCTACTGCAGTTGTGAACAAAAGCTTGGAGAGTTGAGTTAAAAGGAGATAACTAAGACATCCAGAAGAGGCACATAGCACAAGAATAATCTAACTCTGTGAACATCACGAATATGGCAACAAAGATGAGGACAACAGTCCAAACAATGTAGATTTTTAGTTATGAATAATTCCAAAAGATTTAGACCATATAAACTCTCATTGACTCGCAATACTCTATATACCTAAATAAGTTATCTTAATATGGTCTTGACATTTTATAATCTTCATCAATGTTAACCATTGCTTTTATCAACTTTCTACTATTTTGAAGTTAACATTATCTTCAACCATTTTTATTGCTTAATCTTAGTTCCTTACTTGAACATTATTTTTCACAGACTTCACTCCAAATAGCCTGAAAAGATCAGATGCCGATCCATCAAACTCAGGAATTAATTTTAGATCAAATTTGATGTCGGCCATTGTCTGTCAGTTGCCGAAATAGCTTGTGTTCATCTTGTCTGGTTTTCTACATGTTGAGAGTGCTCAGTATTTATTGTGTATAAAATACAAGTTATGGCACAAGGTCTAAAAAGGGGAATGGATTGAGGCTGGTGGACACTATCTTATATCTATATTCAGATTCACAACCCATTCATTCATTACAATTTACACATTCACCACAAAAACTCGTCCATCATTATTCAATCCTACATATGCTACAGTACCACACACACACACACACACACACACACACACACACACACACACACACACAAAACACCCCATGACAAATTTCTTTGAGCATAAAATTATATATAAAAATTTATCAAAACCACCTTGTTGTAACTTAGAGAGACCTAAAAAAATAATGAAAATCAAGGCTAGCTCCGTTCACGCAAACCAGTCTTGCCACAGTTACCCACCTTTTGCTGAAATCTGTTGATACCAAATACTTTCTATCAGTTCTAATCTTCATCCTGAGTAATGCTCAAAGAATCATATTAGATCCTGACAAGAATAATATTCACATTGCAAGATTTCTGCGATGACCAAATCACCATTCTAGCCATGACTAGCAACTACAACTGTTTCATTCCCAAATATGAGAGTGACACACTGTCACACTTGTATGTGAGATCAAGGAGCACAAGCTTTTCAGGAGCAATATGAGCCATCAACTTGCTGACATAGTCCTAAAGAAGGCGCACCTGAGGACAATGGTAGAAGGCGGGCAAAGCCATTTCCTCTAAACCAAGATAACACCGATGACAGTCTGGAAAATCCTCCAAGCCAAATCTGAAGGTCATGTCATTAAGAGGCAGCCTATTCCAAACCAATTGCCAGGTAAGCGAAAACTTGGAGTAACTGAGGTAATCCGCCGCTGGCATCCAAGACCAAAAAGAGCGTAACTCATCTGCTGCCAAGCCAGCCACAGAGTGCATCCTTTGCAACCCCCACCACTAATTCCTGATAAAAGACTCACCTCGGCCAAGAAAGGTCACTGGACTGAGGAATGACTCTCAAGGCCAATCGACATTTGAGGAGGAAACTCAGTTGATCCTGGGTCTTACGAATGCGCTCAGCCCTTGAGATGATGAGAAGGTAACCTTTACGCTGTCTTCCAAAATTGAGTCCTCAGTCAACACATAGAAAAGAAAAGAAGATGGACTCCCTTCCAGGCACTTAACCGCAAGCCAGAAAACTTGTTGTGGTAAATCTTCGCCTCCATTACCTTTTTGTACCCTTCAAACACCTTCAGTACCACCTCAATGTCACTGTGGGATGACATAAAAGTAGATACATCATTGGCATACGCGGAAACCATGGCTAAACCCCAACCAGAGACAGAATCCATGTAGGGCTGGACTGCACGCTCTGTCCCTCAGCCTGTGAAGGAGAGGCGCCAACACAAAAGTGTAAATTAGGGGCGACAGTGGACAACCCAGATGAACTGACTGAGACAGTGCAAAAGTGTGTGACCGCTTTCCATTCACCTGTTCACACCACTGGGGGAGCAATACAGGAGGCTCATCCACTGGCAGAAGTTTGGTTTGATCAGCATGGTTTGCTTGTCATCTTTTACACCCTCTAGGGTCATGCAGATCAGATGCAGGTTACTCTGAATTGTTCAGCCCTTCACAGCACAAATCTGCTCAGGTCCCAACAGAAACTCGGCAACTGACTGCAAATGCTCTAACAGGATCTTGGCCCAAATCCTTAACCCTGTGTTTAGCAAAGTTATAGGCCTGTAGTCATCTAAATCCTGCCCGATGCCCTTACCCTTTTTCAACAATGTGATCATACCCCTGGAGATCCAGTTGGGGACAGACCTCTGGTGGAACCAGTTGTTGAACATGACAGTCAAAATTGGAAAAAAGATGTGCGAAAGCCTCAAGTACAATTCATCAAGTCTCAGAGACTTGCCACTGCCAACCTTCTTCAATGCCAAGTAGACTTCACCCTCTAAGATCTCCCCCTCAAAACTATCTGCTTCAGCCGAGGAAAGAAGGCTAAATATCTGCAAAACTCTTTGTCACAGAGACCAGACTCCTTGGTAAACAGGTTCTTGAAATGCTGCTGAAATGCCTCACACATGCTGTCAGCTGACCTCAGAGCACGCCCCTTGACCTCCCAAATATATCAACCAGAACCTTGACAGATTTCTATCCTGCACAATTCTGTGCCCATGTTCACAGCTTCAGAAAACATCCTGTTTAACTTGTGTCTAATTACCTGACCCTGGTAGCACTTGCTAGCCACACACATACATTAGTTTTAATGGCCTATACAAAATGGTGGAGGCGGGGAGAAGCACCAAGACTTTCCCAGTATGAAATCTTTTAAGTTTAAGTTCGGGTGTACTCATTTGGGCCATGTGAAGTTCTGGAAAGGCTTCTTTAGCCTCAAATAGGTTGGACCAAACTCTGATAGGTCCCCGTATCCCTAATACAAGAAATCACAGGTTGCAGGGATCCTTCACTGACTTCCTGTTGACTGAAGAGATCTTGAAAAGGGGACCCAAAAGCATTTTCTTTTGTGTGGAAAGGTACTTTCTACCTCCTTTTCTACCAACTTGCAAATTTCCTCCGTTTTGGGGAAATGTTTCCACTCTCTCTTTTTCCTGGATGGGTAGGGCAGAGTAGAACTGGATGGTGGGGGAGGTGTAAAAGTGGAGGTGGACGGAACCCTAGCAAGTGAAGTGGAGAGGCTCCTTGACTTGGGAGTTGTGTCCTCAGTTTCTGCCAAGACAGATTGGGGCCTGGCTTTGACCATTTCCTTCTCCTTCCTGCTTTGTCCAGCCAGTTTTTCTTTTTTGATGGGCATCTCTTCCTCCTCTCTCCCCCTCTTCAAAGAGGAGGATTGTAGTGGAGACATCCACTTCCCTTTGCTGCTGTTGTTTTTGCTGGTGTTTCTGTTGATATTGCTGTAGTTGTTGGTCCTTATGTTGTTGGTTGTCTAGTTTCTGCTGACTTTTCAGCTGTTGTTTCTGCTTGGGCTGCTGCTTGTTGCAGCCCTTTTGGGAGCTGAGGCAGATGATGGTGCTGCTTTTCAGGCTCTGGCATCTCCTGGGGTGGTTGTTGTTGCTGCTGTGAGGCCTCCAGCTTGTGGGAGGTTTACATGACTTCTGTCCCTTCTTTGTCACCTCCCTCCAAGCACCATCAAGAGCCTTGATGAACACTTCTGCTGTTCCTGTTGCTGCCCTTTTGCTGGGACACACTTTGAACATGTCCCAAAGCACCACATGCACAGCAGTAGAGACGATGGCCTTCAATCACAACAAGCCTCATTTTATCCCTACATATTAGTAAAGTTGGGATCTATGCAAAGCTTTTCTTTGTCAACTTGTAGGATACAGTCTCCCATAGCAATTCCAGCTTTGCTAATCATTGCAGTCACCTCCTCCACCTGTCTGTACTGATCAAAAGAAGCCCCTAGCTTATCTGCACTAATATCCACCAGCACTCCAACTTAAAGCTGTAGACAAAGGAAACTCAAACTTAGCTTACAAGAACATAGAAAAATAAAAACAGAAAAAAACAAAAAGTGAATTAAAGTTGTCTGGGGGTAACAAAAAAAAAAAAGGGTTAAAACTAAAAATAATAATGAATTAAAGTTGAACAACAATTAAATACATCAAAAATAAAAAGTAATTAAACTAGAAATGAATTAAAATCAGGAGGGGGTAAAACAAAAAAAGAAAATACACTAAAAAAAAAAAAGAAGCTTGGTTTACACAAAACAAGTACACAAAAAGACAAAGAAAGAGAAACTAAAAATAAAATGCAAAAAGTTAAAAAAAGTTTTGCAGATAATATAAAACGAAAAAACTTAATGTATTAAAATACATTGTTTTTTCATAAAGAAACAAGTCCAAAATTCTTGTCAAGTGAACTTATGCTTGACTAGAAAAATCATGCAATTTGGTTGTGCACATTGAGAGCACTCTCCCTTGACTGAGAAAATACTTGTTATATAGCTCTCCCAGTCCTAGACTCACACTGACTATTGGCTAATACTTGCCCAGTATTGTTCATATGCAAATAGCACCACCTACTGTAAGTAGAATGTCTTCTCTCAACAACCCATTGTGGAAGAGGACATAACTCCTGGTGTTTACAGCACCACACACAATTAACTCTGAGTCTCTTATTGGGTTGACCTGATTCTCTGTTACAGATGTGCCCCTACAAGGAAACATTTAACATTCATTAATCAAGAAGCCATTATTGCTATTGGTTGAAATTTATAAAAATCTTTCTCTTAAAATAATTTTTCAGGGAAATAAGCTTTTCAAGTCCAGTAGTTGTTATCACTCTTTCCAATATTGATGACAATTTCCTTCTGTTGTAACCTAGGGAAGGTTACTGAATACCATAATCACATGAAGGTTGTAATGAACAATAATACGTAGGACACTAACAACACATAAAATTCACCAGTGGCACATAGAAGTAGTCAAGTGAATTCCACAATGAATCTCCAACTGCAGACCAACATAGAGTATGTATTACTGTATTTATGTGAATGGGGACATACCCATTATCATCCGAAGGTATGCTACAACATCTTCCTAACCTTTTATTTGAAGTAGTGTGAAATTTCAACATCTTGATTGTATAATTATTTTCTCTTCAACTTATATGTGCTATCCATTTTATTTGTTGCTGCTGTTGGTAGTCCTCAAGTGATGTGATTTCTGTTATTTGATATATTTCATTATTTGTGATTCTTTAACATCAACGAGCAATGTTCAAAGGATTTTTGCCCAGAACTTCAGGCTTCACTCATTAAGTCAAATCATTTTTAACCACTGATCTTAAAAAGCAGTTGCATACAGCTGACAGTTTAGATATTTTTGAACATGGCTGTTTAAGAACATGATTTGAGTTTTTTGGTTGATGTTTTAGTTTTGTAGCAATCAGTGATGTTGGACAAAATTACTTCTGGTACAGCCTATTCTAAGTTCACTTTCTTTCTTTCCTATACTAAATTTGTTATAACTGATCCATACAAGGTATTTTAAATGTTTGGTATTTACTAATTCCATATCTTAAATTTTTATGATGTATTCAGGGTATGTGTCATCACTGCTTTCATTCCAATTCCACATCATAGTTTCAGTTTTGAAAAGGTTTATCTTGAGTTTTATTTCTTTGAACACTTAGAGTATGTCGATTTTTCTGTTCAAGATCATTCTTATTCTAGTTTTGAATACCTATGTCATCTACATAGCCCTCATCATAATCATCGGTACATTGGTTTCTGGAAGGAAAGCAAGATTGTTGTCTTCTGTTGGTAGATTCATTTGGGATATGGTATGGAATGTTTAAATTATCAGTGCCTATCTCTTTACATTTGTGCATAGTCAAGGAAAAGATTAAATAGACTGGGGCACTCATTTCTTCCTTGTCGTACTTCTGATGAGGTTTGTAATTTTTCCATATTGTTGTCCTCGCCAGACATGTAAAATATTGTAGATTAGTACAGTTCCTCTATTAGATTAATACATTCAGAGTATTTGGAACTTGGAAGATGGTTTCTAACAGATGAGAAGATGAATATACATCCAAGAACTTAGAATAAATCTCTTCAATAATTTAAATGCAACCTCCATCCCCATCTTCTGTCTTCCTGTATCCTGTTCTTTATTGTCTTTTCTCCTCCCTAAAGTCTTCTCATTCTCTTTCACTCCTAGTAACCCCTTGCATCTTATTTGTATTATTGCCTTCTTTGGAGTGAAAGGATTAAAAAAAAATACTATGCTAGCTCAAAAGATATTACACCACCACCTCCTGTCAAAGTTGTGTTGGTTGCCTATTTCTATAAAAGACCTAACTTCGACAACAGCCATCCAATCAATCCAGTTCTTCATTTATTACTAAAAATTACTGTTGAGAAATCATTTCAACCAATGTTTCTCTTTGTAATGTTTGCTTATAGGTGATAGTTGGTAGCTGATGCTCTTAATATTCTGCAACCTTCGTTACTGTTTATATTTATAACATCAACTGCTTCAAATATTTTCTTGTTGGTCAATCCAATTTTCTTATTACCCTTTTAATTTTGTTCAAATATCACCTTGTAACATTCTCAAAACTACTTTTATCTTGCCAATGTTTTCAATTTCTTTTTTATGGTTCTATTATCTCTGTTCCACTTTTTCAGAATTTCTAACATTGTATTCCTGTCTTTCAATAACTTTATGGCATTTTGTTTCTTTCTGAAAGTTATCTTTATTATGATCCCCTGTAATTTTTATTTATCTGAAATTAAAAAATATCAATGATTAGATTATTGTATATATTTACAGTACAATGAGCAAACCTTAAGTTAGATGACAATAGATGTTGTTGTAAATATTTTTAATAAAATCAGATATAAATTCATGATATAAATGTAAGTATATCCTGAAAACTTTAGCAACATTAATTAGTTAATACTGATTTTATTATGAAAATATGAGTTGCATAATAAAATCTAACATAGTGTATATTGAGCATATGAAATTTTTGCTTATAGGAAAATGATTTCTGTACCTAAACCAATTGCTATGTTTCTAGCTTGTTCAACCTATTTGATTTAAAGTATGAAGGTTTTCGGTGTTTTTTTTTATTATTATTTTTTTTCTTTTTTTTTTTTTTTTTTAAATATTTTTTGAATATTTAATTTTATTTTGTTCTATTACATTTTTTTTTTTTTTCTTTTTTTTTACATTTATTTTCCACCAAATATGAAAAGCCTTTCAGTTGTGAATATTTCATATTTTATGCATGTATCTTTTCAAGTTGGGCCTATAGTGGAGATGCTGCTGTGTAATTGTACAACACCCTCCCTGGTTGTCCAAGACTTCCAACACTGCGGCTGATCGATGACAATCGCTTCAATCTCAGACCTGCCCTATCCCATGTTGTGATTTAAGTTTGATCATAAAGAGGCCAAGATTGAATCGTTGCAAGTATCTTCATGTTGGGCAGATCCAAGTAGGGCGAAAACATACAGAAAAAACACTTGAATAAATTGAACAAAAAGTAAATGCTGTTTATATCAGTCTTTTGTACAATAATTGGGTATATCAGAGTTCATATGCAATAATTGTCAGCCTGACCTGCGTCTAAATCGGAAGTGATACTATCGTTGTTGACTTGGCAAAGTTTGGGTCACTGTTTTGGTAAAGGTTGGCACAAGGCTTAATTCGGAGGTTTACATCGGCAGATAATCACATGGGCCTTTCTTCTGCCTCTGGTCTCATCTCTGTTTATTTTATGCCTCTCTTCTCTCTTCTACTGACTTTGCTTCGTGCGTTCATATTTATGGACATTTGCCCAAACTGGCAAAGTAAGAAAATTTGATAGTTCTGGGGAATTCCCTTCTTCCACTCTCTCATATTATTACTTCTTGATTTTGATTGAATATTTTTTCTTAAATTTTTAAATAATGATGTATAATAAATTGGTATTTTTATGTTGAATAATTTGATAGATATCTCCGAATAACAAAACCAACTTATTAAAGTTTTTGTAAGCATCTATTTCTTGAAGGTGATCTCTAATATTTTACTTTTATCATTGTTCAACCATTTGTAGAGTCCAGGTAGGGGTAGTATATACTGGTTTGAAATTTTGCTTGTGTATTGTAAAAAAAATAAATAACATTTCACAAATGAATGAACAAATAGAAGATTGTAAGGTATTTTAATTTTTGATGTAATCTCTTGAGCTTGCTGAATCTTCTTATCAGTGGTGGAGTTTGAAGGTCATCTTGCTTCATGTGTCATCCTTGTCTGGCCACTTTTAAACTTCTTAATCCATTTGTGCACACTTCTACAAAGTAGTGCACTGTCATCGTATTGTGTTAAACCCCTCCAATGAATTTCAGCCTCTGACACACCTGAACAGAGAAATCAGATCACTGTTCTTTGTTCATGCACACTGCTAGCAGAGTGGCCATGCTTACACGGGAACAACAGCAAGAAAACTGGCTTCTATCATGTGACCACAATAGTTCCTACTATAAATATGCATGAACCAGAAAGTAGTGTAACAAATTTAAGATATGTTATGGCAAAAGTATGGATAATTTTTGACTTACATTCATATGTAATTTTTTTTATATTTTGTACATGTTGGCATGGTCGCTTGTGTTTTATTCTAGTATAGATTCTGAGAAAAAGAAAATTTACATACAGTGTGTCTCATCTTATTCATAAATGTGAGAGAAAAAATCAATGATTTGGTTTTTAAATTTCATGAAACTGCTATTTAAAAGGGTTATATTTAAATTCTGTATTTTCTTTCTTTTTTTAAATACATATCTAAAAAGTATAACTGGAGCATTCATTTACAATATCCATACACATTGGTAAGATGAGATTATTTATGGAAATATTGTAAAGTTCAAGATTTATTTGTAGTCTTAGTAATTCCTAAAATTTTGAGTAATTTCTTAAGAAGTCATCCTAGTTGAAAGATTGTGAAAAGAGGCCAAAATTAGATTATTTATGTAATAAAAAAAATCTATTTGCTGTGATTTTATTTTTTTATAAACATGTAATTTTTCTTTATTTCCTCACTCTGCAGGAAGCTGAAGCCACATGTGAATTATTTCTGCTTTTTGAACTAATAATTGTATTTATTAAGGACAGTACACAAGAGGGAAAGTGCAGGTGAATAAAATGTCTTCTCACCTTCAGCTTTCTCATTTCTCCTTACTTGAGTTGGCTTGATTTCTCCCCTAAATGTCAGCCTAGTAGCAGAAAAGTAGTTTTCAATCACCACTCATCTATCAGCTGAGAACTGTATTTATATTTCACCAGCTCTTACAAAACTCCTGTCTTTGTCAGAATGCACTTGCATTTTCTTGATGGATAACTGTTGGGTAGAACCATTGAGGCAGCCACCACCACCCACTCCATAACATGACCTTTCTTTGAAGAGGATTCTACTTGAGATGTTTTGCAGCCTTACTTTTGTAAGGACACTAAACTGTGTGTAATTATCCCGTAGAAAAGAGGGCAAGCCAAAAAGTAACATTTGATATTTGGTAAAAAAAAAAAAACAAGTGGGAAATAAAAAGGATGGAGAGGATATATTCATATTGACACTTGAGAGATAGATATATATATATATATATATATATATAATATATATATATATATATATATATATATATATTTTTTAAGGTAGATAATTTTTTAAACCTAATGAGATCATGTCTTTGTAACTTTACATTATTAGCTTTTACATTGATTATGATACAAGAGGAAATATTTGTTTGATCCCTGTAGATATAAAGATGCATTAAATTTTAAAAAAATTTCTTGAAGCCTTAATTTTAGTTTTAATTCCAAGCTTATAGATTTGATATTCCAAATAAGAAGAATACTTTGTATTTCAAATCGAATTTAAATTGATTGGAATCTTTTTTTTTCTCCTTATCAGTAAAATCTATAAATTTGTCCATATTGACAATTCTCTTTAATAATAAAAAATCTTTCAAAAATAAAATTTTTCTGAAATGCTATTTAAGGAAAATTAGCTGATAAATATTAATTAATCTCAGTTGAAAGAAATATTACTTTTAGTGCAAAATATTGCAGAAAAGCATTGTTTTTTTTTATTTTTATTTTTTAAGATGGGGTGGGTGTTTTTTGACATGTTAAGTGACTTATTGACAGCCTAATGTCTGGGAAATTTAAGAGGGACATAACTGAAAAAATTTACTTGATGAATACAATATGAATGTCTTTTTATATAATTATTTTTAACTAAGTAATCTTTAAAATTTAAGAAACTATTTTGTGCTGCCTAATATGCTGTTGAATTTTAGGTACTTTGGCTTTATAGTCTTACTTAGGAAGATGCTTGTTTATCAGTAAATTTTAAGTTTATTATGGATAATTATTTTAGTTTCTGATAATTTCATGTTGGGTGTCTGTATTTACAAAAATTAACATTTATTATATGCACAAAAATACTGATTTTTTTTTTTATACTGGGAGTTGCTGAATTGTAGTGGGATTTTTCATTTATGATTAGTAAATACAGTTTTAATTTAATAACATTATCACTTGGACACTACAGATTAATATAGAATTTTAAATGATTTAAAGTTTATAAATTATTTTAATTATAATTATAAAAAAAAAATAACAATTCTTGTAAAAATTCATTATTTATTGAAAGAATTTTTTTTTCGTAAGTCCATAATATATTTTATTTATAAAAGCAAAGTCTTCGAGGCCATCATCAACACCGAAGTGATTAATCATCTGATATCCCATGATCTGCTCTCAGACAAGCAGTATGGTTTCCGCTTTGCCCGATCTACTGTCAATGTGCTTATGGCCATCACTGAATTTGTCTACCAAGCTATCCATAATAACGGTGAAGCTCGTGCCATGGCCCTTGACATCTCCAAAGCATTTGATAGTTTGGCATGCCGACCTTCTTCACAAGCTCCAGGGTTATGGTATCACAGGTCGATTGTTTGACCTGATACAATCATTCCTGTCAAACCGGGAATTGAAGGTCATTCTCAGTGGATTCATCTCCAGCTCCTATCCCACTAACGCAGGTGTTCCTCAAGGCTCCATCCTAGGCCCTACTCTGTTCCTCATATTTATAAACAACCTTCCTGACGCCATAGACTCCCAAATCGGCATCTACGCTGACGACACCACAATTTACTCCTGCCTCAAACACAAATCTAGTGATGCTCACAAAGTTAACCTGGCAGCTCAAATTGAAAAGGACCTCCAATCGGTTGTGAACTGGGGTGAGAAATGGATGGTTAACTTTAATGCCTCTAAAACAAAACTGCTCTCTATTAACCACCACAAGGATCCATCCCTGCATCCCATTAGAATGTCTGAAGACCAACTTCTCGAGAGCTCCTCTCTGCGGCTGCTCGGTCTCACGCTGTCCGCTGATCTGTGATGGAACAAATACATCGAGTCAGTTGCATCATCCACCGCAAGAAAAGTTGATTCCCTGTGCAGAGCCAGGAAATTTTTCTCCCCGGAATCAATCCTCCAAGTCTATAAATCAACCATTCACCCTTGCATGGAGTATTGCTGCCATATATGGTCTGGGGCCCCTACTATTTGCCTCAGGGTTCTTGATAAGATCCAGAGACGGATATGCAATGTGATTGGCCCTTATCTGTCATCTCGTCTGCAGTCGCTCTCTCACAGACGCGATGTCGCCTCGCTCTGCCTTTTTTACAAGTACTTTCACAGTAATTCCCCTGAGGAGCTGCTTTCGCTTGTCCCTACGCTTCGTGAATTTAAACGTCCTACGAGGCTGGCATCCCGTTCCCACCCCTTCACCGTTGAAACTGTTAGATGTAGATGTCTCTTTTACTCCAATAACTTCATGTCTCGCACATCTCGCCTATGGAACTCCCTTCCCTATTACTGTTTCCCTGACAAATACAATCTCCAACGGTTTAAGTGTAGCGTCAATCGACATCTCCAGTTGCCTTGATCTATCCACTTCCCTTCTCCACATCCTTTCATCTTTCATTCCTATCTGCTCTTGCTCCAAATCTTCTGTAACCCCCTTGCCTTGATTGACCCACTGTCTTTCTCTTTCTCCACATCCTCTCCTTTACCACTCCTATCTGCTCTTCCTCCAACCCTTCTATAACCCCATGCGTGATAGTGGCCTCCAGCCTTGCTTGGGGTGATACGCTTAAAAAAAATAAAAAATAAAAAACTTTTCCAATTAAAAAATGTCATAATTTTATTGGATTTTATTATTTTACAATACATGGCAGATCTTTAATTGGGAATCCTGTTTGAGAAAAATAAATTAATGATTTAAATTCTCCAAGGACTTGACCTTATAACAAATATAAACATTAAGCCATACAAAAAGAATTGCTCAAAATTTCATGTGTATTGTTTAATAGATGTAAAAAAAAACATTTTTAAAAAGATTTTCTGAAAAAGAAACATTTTAAAAAGTAATTTCATTTATTTCTGAAAAAGTCCTGAAAGTTTCATTAAAATATGACAATTATCTGATTTTAGCAAGAATTTCCAAATCAATGTTTTTCACTGCAAAAAGCTGCTTAAATTTCCTACACAAAGTTATGGTCCCATGTTAACACCAAAAATAAAAAGTATTTTCAACATATATCGAAGGTTCTAAAAAGGATTTAGAAAAAACAATTACATCAAAAAATCATTTGACTTTCCTCTTAATTATAACACAAAGCTTTTGACAATAAGATTTTGTTTTAGGCATTTATTTTCATCATGTAACCTTTTTTGGTGGTACCTAGTTTGTCATATCAGTTATTTGTGTAGGATATGTTTTATAGTTCAATGGTTTTTTTTTAAATCTGTTATAGAAAATATGCCTAACATCTTTTTTATGCTGGAACTGGTCATTTTTTCTTTTATTTCCACACTGAGATCCCTATCACAGGTTTTTAATAAAAATTCCATTTAATCCTCTGTTTATTGGGAGATGAACTTCACACTCTCAGATGTAGTTTTCTTGCAAGTGGGAGAAGCAGGACAAAGAAGTCCCTAAATTCCTTTCAATGTGTGAAAAGGTTGCTGATACAGTTAAGAACTCTGTGTGATGAAAGGAATAGATATTACAGTGATATAACTTTTAATTCCGCCTCTAAAAGAAGGAAGGAAAAACACTTGGTGAATCTGAGTATTCAAACAATTCTAACAGTTGCAATGAAGAACAACCACCTCATATTAACTTTCAGTTATGACCGTCAAGGCCAATGAGTTGCAGTATACTATTACTCCAACTTTTACATTGACCAACTCCTTAATATTACATATCTGTCCAGTGCTGTAATCGAGTTTTTAGCTCAAGCCAAAAGCAGAAATTATTATTTTTGTTGGCCTTTGTTTGATGATATTGCACAAGTGGCATCAATATTTGTCTTTTAGATGAGGTAATGTCACTTTCAAGCATGGAGTAATCCAGGAATATTGGCAATATATATTGACAATATAAACAAATTCAGAGTGCAAATCACCATTAGATGCAGGAAGACCATTTTAATTGTCCAGAAAGTCTTTTTTTCATTAGTTCCAATAAAGGAATTTTTATTCATTTCAGGTTTATTTTTATTAGTTTGAAAATGAGTGTAAAGCTTTACAAGAAGCCAATGATTCATTTCATGAAAGTTTTGAAGTCATTACTATACCTTTTTGTCAAGTTAAAATTAGCATAATTTCACAAAATTTTCCAAAATTAGACATGTGTATGACAAAAAGTATTGGTAATACACAGAAAATAACTTTTGTTGAATCCCTAATCTGAAAATTAGTAAAGTTACATTTCAGGCATGTACCTCCAATGGATACTTTTTATGGCTAGTTCAGGCTAGTATACTTTTGACCTGTTTATGTTCTAGCGTCAAGTTACCCTTCTGGCTGTTTTTACATGGTATAAATGAGTTAATTTTTTTCAGTAGTACATAAAAGAATATCTTCATCTTTGTTGTCCTGTGACTCATAACAAGTAGGTACAAGGCATTAACTGTTGAAATGAAACTGATATGAACAGTAAAAATTACCCTGCTGTGTCATTTTTTAACTATTTCTTTTTTGTGAATGCAATTTTCCCTGATGTTTCAGCTAGTCTGATCTAATAATTATTGATTCCACTAGTATTATCTTTTATTTAATTACCTCTATAATGATTTTTCACTTGTTTGAATCCTGCTTGTTCTTACCAAACTCTGAATGGTCATAACTTGGTTGCTAATTGAGCTATCAAAATAAATTTGGTATCCTTTTTTTTTATGATTTGTCAAGCTCTTTGTCTAAAGTTTTTTTTTAAAGATATATTGAAAATAAAATTTTAGTTTGGGATGCCTTGTAGTTTAATACACTTTCCTATTTTCAAAAGATTGAGATTTGGCCATTGAAATACTGTTTTACTATCACAGCCGAATCATTAGAAGAATTTTTTCTTTTCAACTCCTAAGCTTTGAAAACTGGGAAATAATCAAATAGAGCAAGATCTGCTGGGTGGGATTCATTGTCATGCACTCAAATCCCAAATTCTTTAATACATACAGCATCTTCCCAGCTTTGTGAACAGGTAACTTATTCTGCAAAAAGAAAACAACCTTTCAAGAAGCTTCCCTGATAGATTTTTTCCAACAATGCATCATTTTATCACTACAAAAAATCAGTAGTATTCTGTATAACTGTTTTGCTTTTCTGAGGATAGCTATTCTTCAAACCCCCCCAAAAAAACAGAGTTATCTTTGCTACTGGATTTTGGGTCTTCACTAAGGAGAACTTGAGTGCTGCCACAGCATGAACACTTGTTTGGTCTCTGGATCAAAAGGGTATAACTGTATTTCATCAACAGTGAGAAGTTAAAAAAAAAAAATTAAACGAAAATGTTAGCTGAAAATACTGCAAAATCAACTTTCTACACAATGTAATTTCTGATTGACATTCAAACATTTTGGTACCAACTTGGTTGATGGCTTCTGTATACCCAACTGGCCATCTCTAGTCTGAGCAATTCTTTTATTTGGGATTTGTTGATTGGCCAAATTTAGGTCATGAATGATCAGTAATTCCAAAAGTTAACACTACTGAATGCCTTTCAGACCAAACTGCCACTTGGGCTTTAAAGTCATGTTGGAAGTTGGCAGCCCACTTCTTTAAAACTGAGTATGATAGGCACTTGTCTCCCGCTGTTTGCATCATACACTTTGGGAATTTTCTCTTGCAGCAGCAGGATCTTCATGACAGCCTCAAAGTTTGGAATTTGAAAATTCCACAGTTTCTATTGACATGGTTCAGTGAATGATCTAAAACAAATTAAAAAAAGTAAATTCAAAGATTTTGTAAATTAACACTAAAATATAAGAGTATTATCAGCTGCAGTGACAAAATAGCATTCAGATTTTGGGAAGTAGGTTGGTAGAAAACTTTTATACAAATATCTGAATAGGCATGTACTTTAAAGTTATCTATATAGATAATTAGGCAAAAATATCAGAGTGAATTTAACCCGCATGACTAAAATGTTCAGTCCAATTCAGCTTGTCTGTATTTACTAAAAAAATTTTATTTGTTTATTCAGGAGACAAGTTACAAGTTTTATTATTTTTCAGGGGTAATAAATATTAAATTTGCAAGTTCTACTAACCAATATTATATTAATGTTCTAATCTAGTATGGATCAAAATGTAGTGTTCTTGTCTTCCAAAATGTTAGTCATTTTTCAGAATACTTATTTTATATAATTACTTGGTTTATGGTATTTTTAATTTTGGGAATATAATTTTGCTGTTGTTTGTGGTATCAGATTGAATCTCATGCTAAAATACTATTTTGCCAAAAAAAATTATTTCTTTTATATTAATATCAAAATTTAACTTTAAAAAAAAGAAATCCGTCATATGACCCAAACTTTTATTGGAATAATGTGATTAGTACTCTGTATGTTAAATGTTCATATTAAGTTCTATTGTGTACAGTCTTTGTTACTTTCATGAAATGATGATATAATTGGGTACTTGTAGTGTACTGAATCAATGAAGTAAAATGATTATAATGTAGTTTTCACTTTCAAACCAGGCAAGCTATATGGAGATCAAGATGCTTCTTTTTTCTTTTTTTAATATTAATTTAATGGGTTATAAGTAAACTACAGATGTAAAGTTTGTGCTTGTCAGCATTGACCACAAAAGATATAATAACCCAAAATGGTTGCCCAATTTGATTAAATTATTCTCTGCATATGATTTTCAATTCACACTTAAATGTACATTTATTGATTTTACATCTTGGCTTGGACTATGGGTTTTTTTTTTTCCTCTCATTTTTCTTATTTCTTTCTTGTCAGATTTCATGATATTTGTGTCAATGCAAAATGACAGCTGTTATTATTAGCAGCAAGTGATAGCCTATTTGGCATTGTTTAATTTGATGACAGTAGGTTGCTGGATTATTTCAAAATCAAATTTTGTATTTTGTTTTAAGTGTGACTTAACTGATATCCAGTTGTTCAATAAAATCATTGCGTCTATACAAAGGTAATTGCTGAAGGTTATATCTACAGACTGACAATTTTCAACATGATAGTTTTTCTTTTGTAGGTTTGTACTGAATGTGTTTATGCATAATCTTGTTAGACATATTAATCAAAAAAGAAAATAGATAGGATTATTGAACAGTTTGTTAGAAAGGGAGAAATGGCATAGAATTCAATATCTGGTTTCCTTTTATATATTCATAGTTTTTTATTCAACTAAAGCAGTTCATGATAATTATTTTTGCTCAATATAGAAACTTTCATAGCCTAGTTATTATGATACATTTTTACCTTATTTTAGTTATTTCAACTATTTATTCATCTTTGATTGTTATTATAGACACGTTTCAACCAAGTACCTTCTGATAGAGAATACCTTGTATGTGCTGATTGTTGTTTTGTTTGTTTCTGCTGTATGCCAAAGTATATGGATTTCACTAGCTGATGCAAGGATTGAAAACCTGTATCCACAAGGCCACAGGTTTTCTATAACCTTTTAAATCCAATATTGACACCATTATCACAGCAAAAATTGTACTATTGTTTTGACTTTTTTTTAAGATGAAAAATTGTCAATATGCTTAGTTGTCTTTAATAAGCATTTTTTAACTCAAAATAGGAAAATAGTTTGAATAAATCAAATAATTTAAAGTATATTGACAGTATCTTATTTAAGAAATCAAATTGTACATTTTTAAGTTCTATCTGCTACTAATCTCTTTTACATTGAAAATTTCATTCTATAAATATACAATGAATAGAACTGAATTCAAATACTCTAAAATGGCAACTTATTTTACAAACAACACAAATAGTTATTGGGGTTCAGTCTTATGATATATATTACTTTTTGTTTTCTATTAGATTGATTGATCTAGTTTTATTTTATCTATTAGGTTGGTGCAAAAATAATGTCGTTTTCTCACATGAAGTTGAACGTCAAAAAACGACATTATTTTTGCACCAACATAATAGAAGTAGGTATCCCAAACTGCTCAAGTTTACAGTGCAAAAATGTGTCAAAATAGTGAAATTTCCCTCCATGTCAACTGCTGATATCTTGTTTATTTTCAACTATTTTGATAAAATTAGAATGTAAACAAAATTTGATATTTTTACATCATATAAAAATACAATTCTTTATCTTATTAGTTATCTTTATCTGGTTAGTTCTTATTCCACATCTCTTTAAACTATGTCACTACTCAAATGATGTTGGCACTTTTTCTGCATTTTTGAAGTTGACAATTTCATAGTAGTGATTTGAAAACTTTAGTGGATAAAATACCAGAGCAATTCAACTCTTAAGAAAAGGGAAATTACACCTTGTACAGCAATGTCTTGTCTTTAATAATCAGTTGGTTACATATGTGTTCAGACATCTAGTAGCACTTGGAAATCAAAAAGAGGATTTTGTGCGAAGCCATTAAGTCTGACACATGGAAATTTGTATTGCTAACAGAGGGAATGACCATCGCCAGCTGAACCCCATTTTAAATCTGACTTGTTTCATTGTTGGATATTACAGTTTAAATCTTCCTTATATTTTCTTCAATGATGCATTCTAAAACTGTATAATGTACTTATTCATTGTATTTTGTCCAGACTGCTATGATCAAATCACTTTCATCTTGGCTGCTGTTTTTATGCATTTTCTTTAAAAAAAAAAAAAAAAATATTTGAAAGAATTTATATTAAAAAAAAGAAAAAAAACACTGGATATATATCAGTTTTTTTCATTTCACATTCATGTTTGTAAAAATTTGTTTAAAAATGTCAAGTTAAAAATGGTTATTCATTTCAATTCTATTCCTGACTAGCAATACTCTCTCTAATTTTCAGTATTTAGGGTTTAAATTGAAGAATTTTACATTTTCTTTTTTTTTCTTTTCTTTTTTTTTTTAATTAAACTTTTTTAAATTCTCTTTTTGTTTAGAGAGAAATCATGCAACATGGAGTAGATATGATTTAGCTTAACTTTGGTGCATGGGTCCATAAAAAAATTGACATTATTTTCTTTTTTTTTTCTTTTTTTTTTTTTTTAAATGGATTCATTTTATAGTGCTTCAACTTTTGGAAATGTGTTGTCTTTTTGTAAATTTTTTTTCCCAACCCTTACAGCATTATGGGAGATAATAAGCCTAACATCTTTTTTTTTAAAGCAGATATTAATAACTTTTTCCCTACTTTATTTGTTTATCTACTTTTTTTTTTTTTTAATGTATGACTCTTTTCAATGCCAGAGACCACTACGTAGATGATTAATAAAAATTACATTTAATTTTCTGTTCAGTGAGTCATGAACAATGCCCTGAGAAGTAGTTTTCTTTTAAGCACAGAAAAGAGGCCTAAGAAGATCCAAAATGTATGCTGATAAAGTTAAAAACCACAAAGAGAATTGATATTTCACCAATATAACTTTTAATGTAATTTTTATCTCCACCTCAGGGAATCTGAGTATTTGAGCATTTAGGAAAAAACACCACTTCAAATAACCTTCAGTTACAATTGCCAAGACCAATGGTTTATTCTACCTTTTTACATTGACCAAATCATTGATATTACATCTTCACCCAGTGCTGTAATCAGAAGTTTAGTTCAAACCAAAAGCAGAAATGATTATTTTTTTATGGCATTTTTTGGATGATATTGCACAAGTGGCATCAACATGAGTCTTTAGATTGGACTTTGATATAACAACACTTTAAAGAGATGATAGGATATGGAGTATTCCAAGAATATTGTCTATAGTAGAAGCTTATAACCAAATTCAGAGTGCAAATCCTCATCATTAGAAGAGGAAATGCGGGTGAACCATTCCAGCTGTCCAGAAAGTCTTTTATCAGTTCCAATAAAAGTATTTTTATTACTTTCATTTTGTTTTAGTTTGAAGATAAATGTGTTTAAAGCTTTACAATAAGCATTTGTTCAAACTGACCAATGATTCATTTCCAAAAAGACTCTTTAAGTTTTGTTTTCATTGATGTACCCTTTTTGTCAAGTCAAAAAGGGCATAATTTCTAATTTTTCAAAAATTAGATACACACGAGAAAAGTATTCGTATTACTGAGAAATTGTTTTATTGAATTCTCCATCCCAAACTTAGTAGTTTCAAAGTTTCAGGCATATACAGCCAATGGATACTTTTTATAGCTAGTTCAGGATGGTATACTTTTGACTTGTTTTTCCTCTACTGTCAAATTGTGTATCTGGCTGTTTTTTACATGGTGTAAATATGAGTGATAAAAAAACTTATGTATAAAGAAACTGATAAAAAAAAATATCACTCATATTTACACCATGTAAAAAACGGTCAGATACACAATTTGACAGTAGCGAGCCCTCTTTTGTTATATAACCAATAAATTTCAGCTGTCTCTTTCTGATTCTGAATATAAATGTAGTATTTGTTTCAATTGTCCTTAAGACTTCACTGCATATGTGTTCTATGGTATTCTCAGGATCCTTCTGTAAAACCAAATTTATGTTGCCTCCAGCAGGCATTCTTTGTTTCTAACAAAATATTCATGTTTCTTTATAATTTGTTAAATTTTTGGAATGCATCTTTGTTATTTCAATGGATTTTGGTGTCACATTTTGTATCTTCTATTAAAATACTTCCCAGCTTTAAACTGATATGAAAAGTTGAAAGTGCCATTCTGTGTCATGTCTTACCCTTTTCATTTCTGAGAACTTAATTTTCGCAAATGTTAATGTTTTTTAACTTGTCTGAAGCCAGCATCATCAGTTATACATAGTTGAAATTTTACTTCTAGCCCAATAAATAGCACATAAGATGGAAAACTGAGTAACTTTGAATGGTCATAACTTAGTTACAAAGATAATTTTTTTTAAATATATTTTGTCAAGATCTCTGCCTGTATTAAATGTTTTTAGTTTAGATATAGAGAAAATTCATTTTTTGTTTGTGACACTTACTCAAATACTCAAAGAGAACTTTCAAAGTATTGCATGAAAAATTAAACTTTAATTTAGATTAATTTGGATTAATGTTTGAGAATTAGCCAATCCAAGGCCAAGTAACACTGTTGATTGCACTGACAGAAGGACCTCCTAGACAAGGCAGTAAAGTGAGTAGAAAGGACTAACAATCAGTTGTAAGTAGACAGAATGTATGATTGTCAGAAGGAGAAAAGGCCCAAGCTGGGAAGTATTTTAATAGAAGATACAAAAATGTGACACCAAAATCCATTGAAATAACAAAAGATGCATTCCAAAAATTTAACAAATTATAAAGAAACATGAATATTTTGTTAGAAACAAAGAATGCCTGCTGGAGGCAACATAAATTTGGTTTTACAGAAGGATCCTGAGAATACCATAGAACACATATGCAGTGAAGTCTTAAGGACAATTGAAACAAATACTACATTTATATTCAGAATCAGAAAGAGACAGCTGAAATTTATTGGTTATATAACAAAAGAGGGCTCGCAGAATTTGATACTCACAGGATATATCAAAGTCAAAAGGGACATTGGTCAGGTTAATTGGTCCAATGCTTCCAAATGTAAATGAATGGATGGTGGTTGGGTTGTATGGCAAAAAGTCAAATGTTACAAAGTGCTACAAAGGATAGGAAGTTATGGAGAGCTATGATCCCTGAAGTTCTGAAGGGTCATGGTACATAGAAGTCAGCCATATAATATAATTTTTTTACAAATTGCTTATTGACATAAATATTTTAATTCTAAAAAAAAAAATGCTTAAATATTCTGTTTATCATACAAAATCTAAAGAAAATTCAATTATAATTCTATTAGTAAAATTATGGTGAGTAATCTATTTTCTATAATGCAGACCATGCTAAAATTTAATTTTTCTACTTCTAAAGTAATGATTTAATTTCCATTACTTTTTATAGCATTGACAAGATTCATTTTCAGAGCTCATAGATATTTGCCTGGTGAAACCCTATATTTTGTTGAAATTAATTTTGCTCTATGCAAATCTTTAGCTGTTTATGAATTAAAAAATGTCTGCTCTACTTGAATTACAACAGGTAATAGTAGAAGCACATAAAGCATACTAAGATGAACGCAAGTATCATGATGTCAAATCTAGTTGTACTAATCTCCTTCCTTCTCAATTATGGTATTCCATTTTTGAATGAGAAGCTTCTTGTAGCCTCTTTGATCTCATTAGCATTGGAGAACTACTGTTCTCTGTGTGCTATTTATGTTGTGCAGCTCCTGAAGCTCTTAGGCAACAACCACTCCCTACTCCTATGGTCAGCATTTTAGGGAACCCACTTTGTACAGAAATTTGAGTAGCCAAATGACTGCAGTAAATTGTTGGCACAACCATGGTTCACCTGATGGTTTTTCAGTTTTTTGCAATAATGGTTCTTTTATCAGTTACAATGAGAATGTCAACCTGTTTGGATTTATTCTGTTTCACAGTAGTAGCTGTCCTGTTACTAAGATCAAATTCTCTGTGCTATCTAGCAGTGTCTAATTCTACAGACCCATCTCCTTATTGATCTTTTATCAAATGTAGCCTTTCCGTTAATATTTGTTATTAGGCTGTAGTTAATTGAAGATCATCTTCCTGGTTATCAGCAGCAGTTGTGATATTTAGCTCAGCCAAAACCTGAATCACTTAATTTTGTCCATGTTACTGCTCGTAGATTCAAACTGGAGATCAAAATTGAGCACCCCAAGTTATGTTCTGAATTATCAAACAGTCTTGTGTTCATTGAAATCCTGAATAATTTTCTTATTCCAAGAATAGAAAATTGGTTGGTAATGATGAAATGATTTTTCAGGACAATAATACATCTTGTTACAGAGTAAAGGGGGGTTAAATCTTTTCTTCAGGAAAGGCATATCAGTGTCCTGTGAACCATTTGGCTCTTACATCCAGTTGAAAATTTATGGCGGAAATTTAAAAAAAAAAAAGAAAAAAAAAAAGAAGCCCATGGAGACTTTCCATTCACCAAAGCTCTATTAACTACCATTCAGGAAGATTAATGCCTTAAATTAGTGAAATCCATGCTTGAAAGAATTAAAGCTGTCATATAAGCTTGAGGAGGTGCAAGTATTAATTCTGATTTTTGTTGATGACTTCTATAATTTTCTCCTCAATATTTGGTTATTTCATATTTTTCTCTGCCTGGCTTGGAAGAAATTATGCCATTAATTGAAATAATTTAATATAATTTATCTAATGTATATTTTATGAAGTCAAAATATTCAGCTATTGAATAAAAAAATATTTTGCATCTTATCTGTAATTAGTTTATATACTGCTAAATAAATAAATTAAATAAATAAATAAATAAAACAAAACAAAAAAAAAAAGGTGAACATCATCTAAGTGTGCTAATTCTATAATTTTTGCCATGAGCTGTACTCCACTGTGGACCATAAAATCGACCAGTGGAATTATTGTGAACTGAAACCCAATTTTAATTAACTACTGTTGTTATTCAGATTTGTGTCCTGTAGTTGCTTGCTTTCAAGATAACAGCAATATAAAAATTATGAACAATATGATTATATGCATGTTACTGAGCCTCTGGAAGTTTTATCATTCCTCTTTTGAAACAATATACCTTGAAGCAAAGTTAATCTTGAACTAACCTACAAGCACTCATTAATATTTGCTCCATATATATATTCTGCCATGCAATTCCATGAATGAAAATGAGCTCAAAATACTGGAACAGCTTCCTAAATGTTTCATTGAAATGAAACATTTGAAAGTGTTTAGATCACACTGGAACATAAAATGAATTCAAAATAGCAGTATTAAAAACCCACCAAATTGCTTCACAGAAGCACTAATCTCCATAGCAAAGGAATGCATATACAAAAGTTCAAACACAACAGGCCATGACAAATGCAGAGAAGCCATCAGATTACGAATAGCAATCATCCTACAATCTTTGACTTAATCTCCTTTAAATGCAAAAAAGCATGTGAAACAATCAAAAAACCAAGAAGGAATGTTAAAATTATGGAAGCCAATAGAATTCCTCCATTATAATAATAAAAACAAGTCCAAACAACACCAAAGTAACTGGTAAAAAATGATATTGTAGACTTACTTGCCAAGACCTTCAATAAAACAAAAAAAATCTAGTAAGAATGTCAGTCAACAGTTCATCAAGCTAAGCTGGAAACAGACAATTCTGAAAACTAGTAGAGCTTAAATTTTGAAAATCAGTAGAGCTTAAATATTAAATCGAAATATCTCTTAATACAGTTGTTAGTCTGGATGAAATTTACTATGAATTTATAAAACACTTACCAAAGAAATCATTAGATTAACTTAGAGTGGCAAGTTCCGTGTTGTAAAACCTCAAATTCTGTGTTTTTCTGTGTTGGCAAATTACAATTTTCTGTTTTTGTTTCAAAATCATAAAGTACATGAAAAACAGACTTGTGTGTAAACATTAAAATATACAAATATATAACTAACTTATATAGGCACCTCTTTTTTTTTTTTTTTTGTGCTTCAGCGATTTCTGATAATCCACAAGAGTGACCCTTTGAATTCAATCTACAGTGTGTTGACAAAAACTGCAAAATAATTTATCACTATCATGATAAAAATCATCACAGAAAGCTAGCTCTTCAGCTCTGTATTTTGCCAAAAGTGTGCACCCACCAAGTTTGTTAGCTTTTCATTTACTTATCATGAAAGATAATCAAACTGGCATTTAAAAATCTAATTTAATTACTAAACAAACAACTACTTTTATTTTTACTACCCTTGACAGCACGTGCCATGCTATTAATATGCTAATATTGCATGTGGGTATTTGCCCTCTTGTGACTAGCGGTGACTGGTTTGACCAGGTTGATATCATGAAATTATGGTGCTTGCACAGTACTAGAAAATACCCCATGTCATTTATAGAATGACATGTTGCAGCAATATAGGTCATAGCACTTGTGCATAAGTGACTGACTTTGTTGTGTATTTCAAATTTATGCAAAATAATGATTCTGTTGAGTTCCAGCTCAGGAATTTTGTGTTTTACGATCGGAATATTTTATTTTTTAGTAGCAAAAATCCAGTTTTCTGTTTTTACTTTGTTTTTATGGGTTTTATTTTCTCGTTTTCTGTATCATGGACAACTTGTCACTCTAGATTACCTCTTAAATACCTTCAATAATATTTCAATAAATGGTGAATTCTCAGATATAATTTAATCATCTTAATAAAAGCTATCTGCAATTTGTATAATAGCAGCCCTTCTGTTGACTTGTGCTTGTTGGAAAAATATTCCATTCACTTTTTATCACTAAGTCTTGGTCATTCCATGCCTGATGGGCAGTTGGTGATTTTTCTTTTTTGACTGCAGCTGATAGGTACTCATCACAGTTGTAATATCCTACAAGTTGCACCATTTTAGAAATGCTCTGAAGTAGCTTTCTGGCCATGGAAATTTAGTTTTTACAAAAGTCATTCAAATCTTTCTTGTCTATAAATGCTACATTTAACACATCAAAATTAAGTACTTGAAGCCAGTTTAACTGCTTACATATCTCTGACCCTGACATGCATTTGTTATGAGATATTAGATGTCATTTTTTTAACATGTTTTGGCTTATCAGTGTCAGATTTAATGATACATACATGCCATGGTGAAACCTAATTTATACATTAGGAACAATAAGTAACTAGTAATAAAATAGAACAAATGAAAGTTATGACAGAAAATTTATTTTTACTGTAAATCTTAGCAATCTCAGCATAAGATTTTTTTTCTTTCCTTATTAAGTTGAAAACTTTCACCTTTTCACATAAAGTAAGCATTTTACAATTTCTGTTTGTTGTATTTCAATTTTCAGTATTGCTCATCCTTTGTTTTGGGGTCATTAGTAAATATAAATTATAAATTGTTTATTTCTGTAGTTGATTACAGGTAACTAAATGCACAAAAGCAAAAGTAGATGTAAGAGAACTACTTTATAACAGATTTTTTTGTATTTTTATCTGTATTAAACTTAGATTTGAAATGAATGATAGCATAAAGTTATTCCTAACTTTTCTGTCCCTCATTTAAAACCATATGTACACACATTCCAAAATGGTAGATTCAATAAAGGAGATCTGTTATGGTGAAAAGAGTAAGAGGTCACTGTTTATTAATCTATAAATGATGAGGCCTTTCTTCACTCATTTATGTTATACTGAATGCATCTTAATTAAAATATGCAAGTAAAATTCTTAAGTCATCAAAGTCCATTGATGATTTTCAGTCTCAGCAAAGGTTGCTAGTAAATTATTCTCTTAGTGCTGATAAATTGCATCACAAATATTTCTTTGAATATAGAATTTGTCAGAATTATTTTATAGTTTATAATATTTGCTACTTTTTGACAATTTAATCCGTTCATTCTTTATACTTGCCATTTAAAAGAAAAACAAAAATCACAGAATTGAATCTCAAGATTACAAGAAAATCAATAGCTCTTTATATTTGAAATTTTCACATATGCTCAAATAAAAATGTATCTACTTACATTCATAGTTAGCATGGACATGTGAATTTTATAGCTATCTCAGTTAAATATTGATTAATGTATTAAGCCATAGCTATTGTACTCTCTTTTTGAAGGCATAAAGTGACATGTTTTGGCACCGTAAACATTTATGATGCTGATGTTTAATCTTTCTACTTTGAGGAGTTCACTGTTCAATTACTCTCATTTTGTATGTAATCAATTTATCTCCATTGAAGATCAATGTATTACATGCTATTTAATCCAAGCTTGAATTAGGACTGATGTGTCTATTTGAATGTTGTCATCTCCATTTCTGTGATCTTCTTGAATTCATGAGAGTAAACATGAAAGAAAACTTTAACATCTTTGTTACTTAAACTATGTTATCAGAGTTTACATTTAGCTAGTGTGTGTGTGTGTGTGTGTGTGTGTGTGTGTGTGTGTCAGTATTATCAAAGTTAAATGCTTTTAAAATAAGTACATTGCCAAAATTTAGCACTTCATAAAATATTGATTTAAGAAATGTAAAAAATTCTACATTTACTTAGATGAGTCATATCTTTTGACTGTCCCTATCTTTGGTCATTGACTGAGTATTTTGAATGCTTTTTACTCTCAGCAAAAGCAAAAATAATTTCTATAATGTATTATTATATGCAAAATTCTTACCTGTTAGCTTTTGCTCAAAAACGGTAACATCTGGTATACTCTTTTTTTTTTTTTTTTTTTTTTTAATGTTCCATTTTTTTTGTTTTATGATTCCTTGTTGATTAATTATACATTGGACTTTTCATTCTGTATTGATTGAAAAGATAAATGCAATTCTGATTCAGCATACTTAAATGATATCCCTGTATTATTTTGCTTAAAAGAATTTTTAATTTAATTTAAAAAACATTCAATTGCACTACATGTTAATTTTTTGTATTAAAAAAGTAATGAAATATTGAAATCATGAAAAGATAAATTCACCTGAAATATTTCAAGGATGAATGTTAGAAATATTGACTGAAACTCTTCTAAATATAATCTTTGCTTGAAGATAGAAACAAATTATCAAATAACTGTTTGACGAGTAAATTTTAAATCCTATTTACAAATTGCTTGCCTGCCCTTAGTTTTGCGGTTTAATTACAGGTAATTTTTATCATTTTTATTACAGAAATATGTGAAATTCCAGAGAATATCAAATTTTGCAAAAACTTGCAAGTGTTTGACCTTAGCAGCAACCCTTTAGCAAGGTAAGTTCACTTTGAGAAAATAATTTAATGAAGATGACTAAACTTTATTTGTATGTACAATGTGATTAGTCATGTTAATAGCAACATAGTTGTGAGGTCAGTTCCTCTATCTGGTTGCACCCAGTAAGCAGTGTACTGGTGGTCATTAAGGTGGTGCTCTGCTATGCATAAATTACCTTCAGTAATAGTTGTCTCTTTATGTGGGAGAATTTGTGTGTATATGTGATTAATTTATAATCACTTGAGTATTTTGTGCTTTAACTCACAATCTTTCCAGGTGAAGTCACTTGTCTTATAACAGCATTCATCTCTGTTTCCAAACTTCTTGGCAGTTTTTATGATGTTCTGTATTTCAGAATTAAATAGTTATTTTATTTTCATGAGTTTTAAAAAAATTTCTTTGCAGAAGATGCTTGCATTTGAGTGATGGTCTGACATATGTTGAGATTTTTTTCACACTTTAATGCAAATTTTTGGAATACTTAGTGAAAAATAATTTCATTGGGTAAAAACATAACACTGACTGTTGTAATTGTTATGGTTTAGTTATATTTTTGGTTCAATCACATTTAGGAATTTTGTTTTATGAGAATCTAGAATCAAAATCTATATTTAATAATTCAAATTATAAAGTATAATTATGTGTTTCTGTGCTTCTTAACAAGGTCTAAACAAATTTTGAAGATTATGCATTGTGTGAATTTTTTTAATAAAAAGGGGCTATGCGCTTTTTTTTTCCAAAAGTTAGTGTTGTAGTAAATGGGTTGATATATTGAAAATAGAAAATTTGCTTGAAATCAGTTCATGAGTCATGTAGAAAAATTAGGGACAAACATGTTTCTCCAAGTAGTAACACAGCAATACAACCAGTATTGCTTTATTATAGATACAAAGATATTTATGAATTTTGCTCCTATCTTGATTCCTTCAAATGTGTTAATTTACAAAACAGCCATTTCATTTTTATTTCATATACTTTTGTAGCATTTGATAAAACCCAAAGATTGGTTGTAGTTAGAAGCTATTACTTATTTAAATACACAGGTATATTACATTGGACGGTGAGTTTCTGAAATAGTAGTATTGATAGTAATGCTAATTGTATTGGGTTGGGAAAAAGGTTTCTAGTGTTTCTCAGTAGGTGGCATTTGAACACATGATTTTGTTTCACATGTCACTGAAATTTATGACATACATATTCTGAAAAGTGACATTTCAGTATGTCTTTCTTTAGAATTTGTTCAGAAATTGTAAATTAAAAATTTTTGTACATTAAAAGTGAAAATAGAGGAAAATGAGAAAGGAAAAAATGTTTTACAAACAGCAAAAACAATGTGCTGTTCATGGAGTTGGTACTATAGCTGAGAGTACTGTTTGTAAGTGCTTTGCTAGGTTCGAAAGTGGAAGACTGAGCATTCCAGCAGACCTGCAGTTTGTTGATGACCAAATTGAAATGCTTATTAAAATGAATTCAGGCCACATGACACAAGACATCAGAGGTACTCCACATGTCTCATATGAATGTTGTAGAGTATTCAAAAACAGTTACATGAATCACTACAATGTTTGAGTACCTTACAATTTAATTGGGAAAAACTTTATAGGACCACCTTTCTATCTGTGATTATATGTTCAAACAACAAAAATGACTACAGTCAATGAAAAATGGATTGTTTACAATAATCTTTTGATATGTTT
Organism: Acanthosepion esculentum; assembly: GCA_964036315.1. Lineage (NCBI taxonomy): Eukaryota > Metazoa > Mollusca > Cephalopoda > Sepiida > Sepiidae > Acanthosepion > Acanthosepion esculentum. Next base: position 24,341,289 of record OZ038483.1, on the reverse strand, counting down.
AAATTTGCCATTGAATTTTACTTACTAATTTTTATCATAATTGAAACTGGTGTCTTTCATATACATCTAGATGAGATCACCAATGAAACATTGTAATTTTAAATGACAAATAACCTTTTTTTATTATTTACAAATTAAAAAATATTCATATATCTGAAAAATTTACATACTTTTTTCAGTTGTTTATGCTATTCATAGTGTATCTTTAGTTGCATTACTGCCTATAAGATTACAGTAATAGGCCTCTTCTTGAAAATAGAAAAACTTTTTTCCTCACTTTTTTTTTTTTGTGGTTTAAACTTTTAGATGTATTTTCTTATTGAAAATTTTCACTTAAACATACAAGACAAATACAGTAGTCTTTTTTCTTAAGTTTCAGTAAACCAATCTATTCTGCAGATTGGTTTACTTACAAGAAAAAAATAGACTATGGCATGAATTGTAAACTTGGCATTTTTCTTTTACCATCTGAACATTATCCAAATGTGAGGAAATGTATTGTTTTGTAAATATTGTGCAGCTTAATTTAGTTATTTCTCCTGTTGTGGCAGGAAATAAATTAATTTCTACTTAAAACATTATTGCAAAATTAACGTAAGTGGTCTATTCCAATTGTCTTATACAGAGTTTATTTACAAAGTTAATTTTGTGTACTAACAGCTTCCATTTGGGTGATCTGCCATTTTTATCATCATATTTAACTTAATCAAGATACATATATTGCTCTTAAATAATTGCATTTTTTTTAAATGAATTCATTATCGAATGTTTTTGGGGTTATTTAATGTAAATAAACACTAGCATGTTCGTATTATAACCTGTTTAAATAATGTCAGTATTTTGTATATTGCACTAGATAATGAACTGGGAAGCTGACTGCAAAATAATGTTGAAAATTTATCTATCACACATAAGATCCAAATTGGATTATGGCTTTATAATCTACAGCTCCACTTGTAAATCTTGTATAGAAAATTTACTATCAAGCCAGAACCAAGGAGCCTTCTGAACTTCACCATAGACAGCCTTCACATAGAAGCCAATATACCTCCATTACACTTAGGGTTAAAAAAATAAGCCCTACAATACTCATTAAAACTTCAAAGTAACCTAAATAATCCAACACATGAAAGAACTTTCAAACTACATTGCACAAACTTCTACACCAGCAAACTATCAAATATCTCCTCCTTTGGTCATCAAATCAAAGTAGCACTCACATAAATAAATGCCTGAACATCATAGCTCTCCTTAACACTAACAATTGACAAACCTCATATAGACATAACACTAACTCAGCACAAGAAAAACTCCACAAATAGCATCATAAATAGAAGTTTGCTGAATTAAAACACAAATATTGCAAATACCGAGCCATATATATTGATGACTCTAAAACCTCCTTTAAAAAAAGGAGCATCAGCCATGAACAGATACTCACAGATTAAACCAGCACATTGTTATAACTTGCTCCTAGCAGTTATATGTCTCGCTTAGGCTACTTACTGTGACGTCACTAAAAAATTTTCCTCAACTGACTCCAATGAACTTTCTTGACTCACTTTAAATTCTTTATTTAAGGTGTCTTGCCTTGTTCATTTGTGTTATCAGGAGTTTTATTTATTCCATAGCACAAATCAAGAAGTCAAACATCCTGACATAATAGATACCTATACTGAAATAATTAAATTATAAAAATCAGTCATCTTAGCCTGGATTTGAAGTCCTGTTGATATGCCAGGCAATGAAATAGCAGCTAAAGATGCCCTCAATATGACAACAACTAACATAAAGATGCCATGTACAGACTTAAGAAACAAAATAAAAGAGCACCAAAAGAAAATTACATATAGAGGAATGGCTTCCAGGTTTTAGAAAAATAAGATGGGGCGGGGATAGTTTTATCCAGATTCCAACTAGGACATGCATATCTGATGCACTCACATCTACTAAACACTGAAACTTCCCGATCAAGTATCTCATGTAGTTGAACATATGCTCATAAGCTGCTATCATCTCAGTTAAACAACAAAAGAATATTATCAAGCAAACAATATCCTTAACTTCTTAAAGGAAATGAAACTTAATATAAAACTAAAAAAATCATCCAACAAAACTCCATAAAAGCATTAATATATTTTGAAAATTGAATAAAATGAAAAAGAACCTTTCAGAATTCATAAAAATAGCAATGCAAGCTCTAACAACCAACTTGTATCAGAAACTGAATATAAAATAAGTTATATTAGAAACTAGCATTACTGATAGCTGATTAAAAAGAAACCTTTCACTAACAAACCTGTATCCAAAACTATCACTGATCCACATATAGCATCAAACCTTACCCCCTGATTCAAAACCTTTACCTAACCTTAAATAATCTTATACTGGTTGATGGGCCATTAAGCAGAAGCAAAACAAAATCAATCCTCTATATATAAACTGGTACATCTTTTATTATGTATACCATATTCCTTCAGAATGTGGATGATGACTTATTGCTTTCAGTAATAGTTGCTCTTTTATAATCCCTCTTTGTTTTTGTGGTACTTGTTTGTCCATCCATTTGCACAAATTTATCAAATAGTTTCCTTCTTCTATAACTCTTATCTTCAATATGGTCAGTGGGTGTTAAATTCTCAAACCTTTCTTTGTTGTATGTCCCCAAAATTTAAACTATTTCTATTAGCAACAATTACTTTGTAGTTCCTATTCCCCTTAAAATGATGTCTCATGTCATCTGTTCATGGCATTTTAAACATTCAATAATAGAACCACATTTTTTATTTGTCAAGCATTTACTGCTAATATATAGATTAGACATAATGTAGCTGTCTAGCAATCTTTTGTTTGTTTTGAAGGAGGTTTTCAGTTTCTTGATACTTTGCTCTCTGAAAAGCAAATGTTTGCATTCCTTTATGTTGACCATCATGCCTACAAAGTGGCTATAGCCACAACTTCTTGGTATTATGGGGTCATTGCTTAATTTCACTCTTGATGAGGCCTTGGATTAGGAAATTGTGGGTGACATGATTGTGGAAAATGTTTGGCAAGTGACTTCTTAGTTAAATGAGTTATGTAAGAGGAAGCAGTTGGAACATATAAGGTCTCCCCTTGATTTAGAGCTTAAACATTGTCTAGTTCCTGAATGTAGGTGGAAAGAAATGGGAAAACCTGTTAAAGCCACCAGAGAATGTTGAGCTCCTTGAGAACTTAAACTTTGTCAGCAAGCATTTTGTTTAGATCACAGTTCTAGGTCTTGTCTGATATGAAGTGTGCTTTCCTCATTGAACTTGTACCTGATGTTCTTGTGCATTATACATCTGAGAGTAAACTATGCTATCTTGAACTGCTCAGCAATAGTTCACTTTGACTTGCTGGAATCAGGGTTAATGATACTTAAAATGTTTTTCTTTTGGCCATGGATGACATGTCTGTCAGCTGTCCTGATTTTAACACAAAGGACCTGCTACTTTGAAGAAAGTGGCTGTCACTGAGTTGACTGTAGTTGGCAACTTATTTTACATTCATGGTGTGGCTTTTCATTTCCTATATCAGATTGTAAGTTGCTCTGTTAATGCTCAATGCATTTTAAAGAGAAATGAGAATTAACATTTGTCATATACTTCATACATTACACTAAATTGTCTTCCGATTAAAGCCCACTAAAGATATGTTCTCAAATACTTGAAGCACCATGTAGTTTGTTAAAGTAGATGCTCAAATTTTGTGGTCTGCAGAACTATACTGTGCATTTGAATTATATTGGGGGTACTTAGATGATATAAATTGTTTAACCTTGGCTCATAACTGACCCAAGACAAATTGTGAAAGAAAGAAAACCCCTAAGTAGAATATTTTCTTCCATTTGCTTTTCACTTGAGAACAAATATAATTCTCATGTAAAATATGACCTAATGCTGAATCTTGGAAATATAGTAGATAAGTTTAACTTAAAATCATTCATGCACATGAATTTTCCTACTCATTTCCCTGATAATTCTGATCAACATGATTTTTTACTTGATTTGATCCTTACCACCTATCTTAGCTCGTCCAACGTCACCTCTGTCCTCTTGGCAATTCAGGTCATGCTGTAGTATCTGTTTATATTTCTTCTGAGTCATCTATTAGAAAGAAACCTATTCACAAGACTTTCTACTACCAGCATACTGATTGGGATTCCTTTCGTGACTTTATTCAAGATGCCCTTTGGATTGATATCCTTAATCTATTGAGAATTGTGTGTCAGAGGTTTCTTCTTGAGGTTAAGCCTGCATTGATGATTTTGTACCTTCTTGGAAATATCAGGCAAAACCACAACCTTCTTGGTTCACCCCCAGCAAATTCAGCTGCTATACACCAAAGGATCACTTTTTCCTGCTGTACCATCGTGATAGTTCTGATCACAATAGATGCCTCTTTGTATCTGCTTATAATAATTGTAAGCATATCCTCAAAGAGGCTAAGTTCTTGTTTGCTGACAGAATGAGGCATCATATAACCTCTAACAAGTTTTGTTTTCATGACTACTGGTGACTCTATAATATGGTGTTAAATATGAGTAAGTTTTCTATCCTCCCTCTCTTCACTCAATTTGAGATATTACTATTTTCTGCTGATAAAGCAGAATGTTTTGCTCATAGATTATCTTTAAATTCTACTCTTGACTCATCTGGGAGTATCTTTGCCTGACTTTCCACTTAGAACTGAGTCTCTATTGAGTAATATGCATATAACTCTGTCTATGGTTTCTGCTATCATCTCTAAATAGAATCCCCTCAAAGCATTTGGACTTGTATTCCTGCAAAAGTCCTTAAATGTGCTCTTGAACTGGCTCCTAATGTCTCTAAACTACAATAAATGCCTTGCTGCTGCTTGATTTTCTGCTTGTTGGAAATCCTCTTTTGTAGTTCCAGTATTTAAGCACTCAGATGGACTGTCTGGTCCTTGTATCAGCTTATTAGTCTTCTACCCTTTTTTGGAAAAGTACTAAAGACCCTCATCAACTCAATTAGTTAAGTATTTCACCTCACAGTATCTTCTTTCAGGTAAGCATTATGACTTCTGTTTCTCTATATCAACAGCTGATGTTTTGCTGAAAGTATCTATCAAACTTTAGATAAGAATAGTGAAGCTTGGGCTGTTGCTTTGGATATCTCAAATGCCTTTTAGATATCCAAAGCACAGCATGCTGGTCTTAACAAGTTGAAAGGTTATGGTATTTTTGAATCGATTCACTCTTTCTTATCAACCCATGGAATGAAATTAGAATGAATGGTCACTCTTCTAGATCTTTTTGCATTAATGCAGGTGTTCCTCAGGGCTATATCCTTGGACCTATATTGTTCCTAATTTTTAACAACTACCTTCCTGATATCATCAGTTTCAACTCTGTATCAATGCTGATGACACAATTATTTACTCCTGTCGTAATAGTAAGTCTAATCATTTTGATAAGGTCAAATTGTCAGCTCAAAAAATGACCTACAATCTGTTAACTTGGGCAAGGAATGGCTTGTTAATTTTAATGTCTCCAAAATGAAACTGCTCTCTTTTAATCATCCAAGAAAACACTTTTTGCCTTCCAACAGCATGCTAACCTCCATGAGAATAACTCATTGTGCTTTCTTGGGCTAATGTTTTCAACTGATATGAAGTGGAAATATTATATTGAATCAATTGCTAGGCCTGGTGCTAGGAAAGTTGGTTCATTGTGTTGTGCTAGGCAATTTTTCTTACCAAAATCTATCTTGTATATTTATAAGTTTACCATTCATCCATGTATTGAATATTGCTGCTACATTTGATCTGATACTTCTGCTATGTACTTAGAGCTTCTTGATAAAATACAAATAAGAATCTACAATGTTATTGGTTCTGATCTGGCTTTAGTCACATTCACACTGCCATAACATAGTTTCCCTGTGCCTCTCCTATAAATATTTTCATGGTAAATATTTTGATGGGCTTTCCTCTATGATACCTTGAAATTATGAATTTAAGTGCAGTACTAGATAGGCAGGATCTCATTATTTTATAGTTGAAATAGCTAGATGTAACCATAGGTTCAATGCTAGCAGTTTCTTCTCTTGCATTTCTCACTTTGGGAACTCTTTCTTGCTTTCCAGTCAACTTTAATGTTCAAAATAGTATCAGAGCCCACTTTAGAGTTTTAACTTCTGAAGTTTCTAATCTCCAAAAGATGTAATCAAATTGTATGGGAAAAGAAACTATTTATGGAGGCATTCCTAGTGTAGTTGCTACTGGTTTCAAGGGCTAATATGGTCTTAAGTTTGCAAGATTTTTGTAAGAATTTTAAGCACATGCAGTTCTATCAAGACTTATTTGGCTCTGGCTAGTTCACAACTGGAGAAAATCTTTGTTTCACATATACTCTCCTTAGGGTGTTGATAGTACACTCATTTGAATAGTTGGCTATGTAATCATCTATTGGAGGAATAATGTAGTTGATAGATTAAGGAGATTTGGGTCTTCATGGTGTTCTAGTAGGGTACTGGAGAAATTGTTGAATGTTCAGAAACAATAGGGCCACTCCATGTCATAGCTTAATGTATAATAAACTGAAAAAATTCAAATTCTAACCATGACTACATTAGACTTTATTTTACATTAATACAGCATAAACATGTCTGGCAAGTGGAAAAGAAAAACAAAAATTAGTATTTCCTAAATAATGATCGAACAGCCAAAATAGGGAAATAGGTGAGGTATCTTTTGCCTAAAAGTCCAATTTTATTATAGAGATTAAACACCATTTTAGGTCAATTTGGTGTTTACTCTATTGTATTAGATATCATTGTAGTGGATGTGTGGAATCTTTTTGGATCTAAGAAACCCACTTCATTAAATACCCAATTGTGTTGAAAGAAAATATTTGTATCATTAATAATTTTTAATATAAGGTTGGTTCCCTGTTGCAATGTAAGAACGCGAGATCTATTTTGTGTGTGTGTTTGTTTGTGTATTGTAACTGGGAACTAAGGAAACTGAAGCACCATGTCAGCTATTGTTCAGACAGGGAAATACTGTGTCGGCCATATTGTGTATATGGGAATAAAAAAAAATATCAAAAGTCAGACAGAAGTCACCAGACTAAACTGCGTTGTCAGTGTTATTACAGACTCCCTTTACCAAGTTGTGACACACACACATACATATATGTATATATGGCTACAATTGAATTTTTGTTCAGGGATTAATCAGCCTGACACAATTTTGCAGCTTTGTCATCTTACATATAAGGTAGGATGTTTTTTTATGGCTGACAAGCCAGCAAGGCCCTTCAGTGTCTTGTTTTGAAATTCCCCCATCTCCAAAAAGAAGATTCAGCAAAGAAGAAATAGAAAAAGGAAAAAAAATAATGGGTGAGGAAATAAGTTGGGCCTCTTAACATCTGGAACACTCCATCTCCATGTTATTATTGTCATAGAATTTAGTGCAACAGGTTAAGCAGGACACACACTAAGTAAAATAATATGGGTTGCTAGTTGATAGATGACAATTGTGGACCTTGAATTGTTTGTCTCTGATAAAAAAGAAAAATATTAGTAGAATATCTGAATTAGCACATGACCAAGGTAATCCTAACTATTTTAGGAACTCATTTGATTGTATATCTTCTAAGATTTTAGCAAATAATATCCATGAGTCTAGACTGTATAAGTGAGGAGTGGAGGTCTGACCTTATAATTTAGTGGAAAGTCATTAGATCCATTAGCAACTGTCTGGATATCAATGACTGGAACAGAACACAGGCATACTGTCATTGTGGTGGAACTATTCACTTTTCCAAAACTTGTCTGTGAAACTAGTGAGATCCTCTTTAGCCCATCTCAACTGTGGAAAAAAAGGAGGTTATGATGATTTCACATTCCACCTTTAACAAGAAAATGTAGCTAGAAAAACGAGTGTATCCCCTTCTTTTCAATTTCTGCATTGTCAAAGAAGTCTGTGACAGTTCCAGATAAGTCTGAAGGAGAGTAGCAAGTGGTAGGAAAGTGGGGAAAGAAAATTTAGGCAGTAATTTTTCAATAACCCAGAGGAGACTCCTATTCTGATAAAAAAAATAAATAAAAAATCCAGTGACTGTGCCATTATGGAGAAGAAATGGGCAAGTTATTTTTTCACAACTTCCTCTTCTACAACTGTCACCACTTCCCCTGTTCACCCTCCAACAACAAGTATCCAAGACAGAAACCTCTTTCATAATGGAGCAGCAAACATTTAAGTGGAATCTAAAAATGAAATACAAATTAAGGAAAAACATGAAAACTGAGGAGCCCAGAAAAAGAAGTGTGGATGAATCCAATAATTTCTTTAAGTTTTTAACTAGTGTAATAAATAGTATGGGCACATGACACATTTTGGGTATGCTAAATGGGAATAAAAATGTCTTCTCTGGTAGCTGAATATCAGTTTTTAAAAAATTTGTAAAATTTGCCCCTTCATACACACTTTTACAAGTTTCTTGAGATACATTGGGGGATTGTTCCAGGATGACATGAATAAAGCTATGGTAGGTCAAAGTTCCAAGAAACATGCCCTTAGTGTCCACCACCTAATCTTGTTTTACTCACCTGTACAGCACCAGTAAAGCAATTATAACTCTCTTGTTTGTCATATTTGAATGACTTAGAGCTGAAATCATTCTACAAATCTCATTGCTTGTGGTGATAAAAATGTTCAATCAAGGAGATTTAAGCTCTTCTCCCAATATTTTGAAAGGAATTTCTTGAATGGTAAACTGCTCTTTGTGTTTGCTTGTCTTCACATATCTATTCAAGCCACCCACTGAATGTTAGCAGAAAGCATTTAGTTTCATTGGAGTTTGAGTACAAAGGTAGCAGGGAGTGGGTTGATTTCTCACCTCCATTTTTATTGATTCCTTTTCTGATATCCTTGATCCCAATTTAGACCACAGGGACAATAGGAAGGGTTCCATCATCACTTTAGATGTAAAAATGTTTCAGCAATTTATTGTTAGGCTTGATCTTATCAGTAAATTTTGACATGAGAATCTAAACAGAGTAGAATAGTCTTTAGCAGAATAGGAGTGGCTAGGGTATGATGAAACTTTTTTTAGTGATATTGACTAACTTTTGGCTAGGAAGGTCAAATTAAAATGCTGAGGTTGTCCAAGTTTTTATAGTATAATTTATTTTTATCAGTGTATTTGCTTGTCTGCATGAATAAGCTGAGATGACGGCTGAATACTGGAAACTCACCCTATCATTATTGGGTAGGAAGGATTTTCAGGACCAAATATAAAATTGAAGGTGAGAATTTCTGGAACAATTACTAAATGTTAATAAATCTAAATATCCAAAGGGCAGTCCTTAATTTCTGCACTGCTCTAGTCATATTAGGAAATCACGTAAGCATTTAGATTTTTAATAGTCCAGTTTAACTGCTTCATTTTATTCTCAGCAAACCTTTCTGGCACGTTTTATTTTTCTGATATGGTGGTAATTGAGGTAAAAATTAGACTTATTCTGTACTAATTTTTTTATTATTATTAACAACAGTAAGAGTTATTTCCCCTTACTCTTCACAAATAAAATAAATATGCCCTATGTTCAACTTCCTCCTCTTGTTTAACACTCACATTGACTTGTTGTGTGAATTATAATTACTAAAACATAAATTGTCAAATAATTTTTGTTTTGTTATTCACCACAATAATGCTGCAAGAAAACTATGGAGAAAACTGTATAATAGGAAAAGAAGCAAAATGGTATAATTCAAAAAAGAAATTCGCTAACTGTACATGTAGCAAATAAGGATATAAAGTTTCAAGAAGTGACATAGCAATAAAGAAAGGTTATCAACTTTTACAGAATCTATGTGTCATGTTCCCTCAGGGTGTGACTGATCATAGTTCTCAATAATTTCCTATTCTTTGTAGCTCTTAACAGTGTTTCCTATCTCTTCTAGTTTATATCCTGCTATCCATTTACACAAGCTTGTCAGATAGGCTACTTGCAGTTCTTTCTGATTCTAAATATAATTGTTGACCAATTTTCTGAAATAGAACATATGTCCCGGAAAGGGATATATTTGTTCGAAGTAGCTAAGTGGTTTTGGCTACTGTAACCGAGTAGGACAATCTAGCAGGTAGCTGTAATGGACTGGAACTCGTAGTTGTAGGCAATATGCTTAGGCTTATGCAATAGGTGTAGGCGATGTACCTCCACATCAGTCTGTATTTATGGTTGACACCAGCCAATCATATTACTATGAGGAGGAACCCAGGTGTATGCATATTCATTACATTACCTCCCCCTGAGGTAAATTTTCCCGTGAAATTTAGCTTCAATATTTTCTCTTTTTAGGGGCTGAACTTAATCGATTGATTTTTTCCTAAGTCTTTTTCGCCTCAATCCTCCTTGCAGTGGTGACGTTTAACACACTGGTACCTCTGGCCTTGAGGTCGGGGATACCTCTGTTGGCGAATGTTGACTTACTGGAACGGGAATTTCAAATGTGTCATACTGGACTTCCATTGGAATCTCTTCGGTATTTTCCGTGACCTCTGTAGTGTGTCTGGGTCTCAATTGATTCCAATGTCTTTTGCACCGAAATTTTTCCCCTTTTATGTCATATATGACCTGTCTAATTCTTTTGGTTATCATTCCATCTTCCCAATACATTTTTCCAGCCCTAAAGTTCTTGAAAAAAACTTTGTCACCTGGCTTATACGCTTTAGTCATCTGGTTTTCTTTTTTAGCAGTTTTTTTTGCCAGACTAGGCAACAGCCTGTCGAAAACGGGACATATTTTTCTCGCAAACATTAACTCTGCTGGCGATAACCCTGATGTTGTATTCGGGTTTGGTGTGATTCTATATACTGCCAAAAATATCTGAATACTACTTTCATTCGTGTCCACACCTTGATTTTTCTTCAACGCTTGTTTAATGGTGTCCACAAATTTTTCCGCCTGTCCATTCAATCTTGGATGATATACTGGTGTTGTCACGTGATCAATGGACAATAATGTACAGAATTCCTTGAATTCTCTTCCCGTAAACTGCATTCTGTTGTTGCTGACTAAAGTTTTAGGGAGTCCAAAGCAACTAAAAATTTCATTAAGTGCGTTTATTGTATTTGTTGCAGTCGGATGTCTGGCCACTTAGTGAAACTGTCCACAATGATCAGGTAATAAGATCCATTTATGGGCTCTGCATAGTCAATCTGCAATCGAGTCCATGGGACATCTGTCTTTGGCCATGGTTGAATCTTTACTGGTGGATCCCTTGCTGCCAGTTGACATCCTCTGCGCTGTTTCACCAAATTTTCTATGTCTTGGTCCATCCTCGGCCATTAAGTATAGCCTCTCATTAGAGATTTCATTCTCGAAATCCCTGGATGGCCAGTATGAAATTCTTTCAGAATTTTCTTTTGCAGAGTACACAGCATTACAACTCTATCTGTGTATAGTAATACTTGTTTGCAGATTGAAAAAGGTGACACACTAATTCCTTTTTTAGTTTTCTCATTCAACCAGACTTGCTTTTTCATTTTTTTTAATGAAATCATCATTCTCCACTGCTTTTTTTCACATCTTCCAGCATAACCGGTAGTTCTCTAATAGTGTTGCATAACAGACCCAACAATTCACTTTCGTCTCTTAGCACTGCTATTACTGTTTCTTCCAGTGGTTCCATATATTTAGGTATCAATCTTGATAACCCATCGGTGTGACCTAGCTTCTTTGAAGGCACATATTCTATTTTGAAATTGTAATTCAATAGAATTACACCCCAATGCTGTAATTGATTTGCCATGTGAGTTGGTATACCTTTTTTTTAACCAAATATTGTTAACAGATTGTGGTCTGTTTGCAGAATAAATTCTCTTCCATATAGAAACCTGTGAAATTTTTTTACAGCGTAGATTATTGCTAAACTCTCTTTTTCGATTTGACTGTAACTTCGTTCTGCGGGCAGTAATGTTATCGAGGCATGTGCTATTGACTTCGTAGATACGTCCTTGAATTTATGAAGCAATACCGCACCTAGTCCCTCATTACTGGCATCTGTTGTTACAATGATTTTCCTCTTCAGGTCGAAATGCGCTAATGATAGCTCTGCTAATAGACAGCTTTTTATTTTTTTAAAAGCATGTTCACATTCTTTCAACCGTATCCACTTTGTGCCCTTTCTCACCTAATTATTTAAAGGAGCTCTCATATCATACATTTTTGGGATATAAATGTTATATATAGTATCTTACTAATCCCAAGAATGCCTGGAGTTTAGCCACATTATCAGGTGCTGGCATATTTTTTATAGCCTCAGCCCTTTCTGGATCCAGTTTTCTTCCTTTACTGTCAATGATCTGCTCTAAATATTTTATCTTCTTTAAGAAGAACTCGCATTTTTCAGCACTCAGCTGGAACCCATATTCCTCAATTCTCTGAAATACTGTTCTAATATACATTTTGTATTGGGCCTCGTTTTCACTTTTAATCAAAATATCTAAGTATGCGATTACATGCTCCATACCAGCCAACATTGTGTCCATTATTTGCTGGAATAGACTTGGAGCTACCTTCAATCCAAAAGGAAGATGATTTAGTTTAAAAATCCCTTTATGCGTGTTTATTGTTAAGTACTTCGAGCATTCTTCACTGACTTTAACCTGAAGGTAAGCCTCCAACATGTCCAACTTTGAAAACACTCAACCTCCATTTAATTTAGTGAATATATCCTCCGGAGACGGTAGAGAGGGTACGCATGGTCTTTCAAACAGTCATTTAAGCCTGTTGAAAAGTCAGCACACACTGTAATTTTTCGATTTTTCTTATATATATATATATATATATATATATATATATATATATGGTTGGAGACACCCAATCCGAGTAATTGACTTTTGAAATTACGCCAATTTTCTCTAACCTTTCTAATTCCTCATTTATTTTCTCGTGCCGAAAATGGTACTTTTCTCTTTGGTTTAAAGATTGGTTTAACATTTTCTTTCAATTCGAAGTTGACTTCTGTTTTTGTACACAGACCTAGTCCTTCTGAAAAGACGCGAGGGAATTCACTTTTCAAATCCGTAATAAATCTTTGTTTGCTTCGTCTTATAGTTCTCCATGACATTAATTTTGTTACAGAAAGAATTTACCAGTAATTCCCATAAGTTAAACAATACGATTCAGTCTAAACCAAAGAGGTTTACTGAACCAGGGAGCACATACACAATCGATTTGTGAATTTTTCCCATGAACGAAATGTTATATTTTAATTCACCTCTAAACTTAAGTCTTTTTCCTGACACTCCCCTGGCAATTTTGTCTGTTAGTCAACGGTGGGTAACCAATTTTTTTCCATGTTTGCTCGTTTATTACCGAGATATCACTTCCTGAATCGAGTAATAATTTTATGGTCTGCCCATTTATTTTTTTTACATTGAGGTATTTTCTTCTTTGACCCTCCTCAATTTCGTTTTTAGACAAAACTACGTTCACCTTTGTTTGAGACTTTTGATTTTACTTCTATCGCCTACACGCCCACAATTAAAACATTTTATCCCTAAAGAAACAATCCTTCTTTATATGCTGTCCACCACACGAACTGCATATAATTTTTCTTTCTTTATTTTGTATCCACCTCTGTTGTCTTACAGTTTGTACTCACGAAATGCTCTTCTCCTCAATCCGAGTATTTTCTTTTATTTTTATAAGTCGCTGACATTCTTCCATTACTTTTTGTAGCGTAATCTTCAGATCCTGTTCCATGATAGTGAGGATTCTTGATCTAATTTCTTTGTCCTTCTGTGTCGTTAGACCCTGCACAAAAATGAGACACTTGAACATGTCGCTTGACAATTCCTTTAATTTAAACGCCCCACACTGTGCGTTAACCATACCTGCATACGTGACAAAATCATCATCCTCTTGTTTTACAATATTTAGACACATGTATCGTGTATGAAACAGACGATCTCTTTTATCGAAAATTTTTGACAAAATTTCTACTGTTTCGCTGAATGTAATTTCTTCTGGCTTCTTTGGGAGGATTAAATTTGCATATTTTGTATTTTCTTCTGTTCCCAACCTGCAACAATAGAGTGATCCCCCCCCCCCCCTCATTGGACCATTGTTCGCATCTTTTCATAAATATTGTTTCAAACCTACGAAAATAAGCCGGAAACATTGAACCACTGTCAGGGTCGTATTTAAATTCAGAGTGCGAATTTGAAATTCCTTCAACAAAAAAAATCTAGAACCTGGTTCTTTTGTTGTCCTAGATAATTCGTCTTCCCAAAGTGATTTATTGTCTTTTGACTGTTTGAATAACTTTTCAAACCTTTCTTGTTACTGAATAAATTGTTGTTGTTGCTGGAATTGTTGCTGTAAAGTGACTTGTAGCACCTTAGTTATTCCGCAATTTGTTCCATTCTGCCAACGTATCCACAAGAAAAAATTTTGCTCCAATTTATGTGGGCAATAAAATTTTCTAAGTCCAAACGGGGGAGGGGGTGACAATTTCTTACTTTCTGTAAGCATTGCACAAGTTTTTCCTTTTCTAATATTCCTCGTTAAAACAAAAATGAGGGAAAAATTACTTACTTTCTGTAAGTGTTGAACAAGTTTTTCTAACGTTCTTCGTTAGTAAGTGTTGTCAACTGTATTTTTTTTCTTTTGTTTTAACTTGTAAGGTTGTTTTGAATCTTGTCGCCAAGTGATATGCCCCAGAAAGGGATATGTTTGTTCAAAGTAGCTAAGTGGTTTTGGCTACTGTAACCGAGTAGGACAATCTATCAGGTAGCCATAATGGACTGGTAGTCATAGGCAATAGGCTTAGGCTTATACAATAGGTGTAGGCGATGTACCTCCACATCAGTCTGTATTTATGGTTGACACCAGCCAATCATATTACTGTGAGGAGGGACCCAGGTGTATGCATATTCATTACATCAGAACATTTTTTCTTATTTTCACTTGAAATGGATACCATACATAATTGGTACATATTGTTACTGATGTAATGGAGAAGTTTGAAAAATAATTTAAATGGCTTTTTTAAAATGTTGAATTTTGGTGTAATTTGTTATGAATACATACATAATAAAAAGAAGCTTAATACTAGATTTGAAGAAGCTAGTTTTGTGGGCTGTAAGAAACATAGTCTGGTATACCTTACACTTTAATTTCTTTTGAAATATATGTATCAAGTCC
This sequence comes from Acanthosepion esculentum, assembly GCA_964036315.1. NCBI lineage: Eukaryota > Metazoa > Mollusca > Cephalopoda > Sepiida > Sepiidae > Acanthosepion > Acanthosepion esculentum. The sequence continues at coordinate 24,326,080 of OZ038483.1, read as the reverse complement.
ACCAATAACTTTCAGCTGTGAATAGTGGTAGTGAACCTAATAATCATCATGTTTATCAGGTGATAATAAGGTCCGAGTGTATTGAAACTGATCAACTTTAACTGCAAAATAAAGATCAAGAAAGTTGTGATCATGAAACGGAATGAAAGCTCTGTTTCCATTCATGATTTAGAAACAGGTCACCATCTTGGTACAAATGACAGTCTAGTTCACCAAGAAACAGATACTAATCAGTCAAGATTCTTAGGATATTAAAAAGAATGTGAAATAGCTGATCAGGATGCTAGATCTGAGCATAGTAAAAGTAATCCAATTGAGGAATATAGTATTGATTAATATTCAAATAGGAATCATAATAAACTGAAATGTCTTGAGAGTAACATTAATGATAGTGTGAAATATGCCAACTATTGTTACTCATTAATTAATATACCCAAGACACCTCAAGGAGCAATCACTTCTAATAATTTAATCCATTGTCAAAAATCCATGCAGGATGGAATTAATACACTACAGGAAAATGAATGAGTTTCCTTATCAGAAAGTAAAACAGCAGTGGTGGTACATCATTGGGTTTTAAACTATCAAATCCAGTGAAAATATCAAGGAAAAATTTATGGCATGTTTTGCTATTAAGATGTAATGCCACTGTGTCGATCCTTATCAGTGGTAACCAAATATGTACCTGTCGTTGGCCCTAGACAACAGTAACCTTATGTAACCCGGTCATTGGTCCTCAAGTTCCTTCAGACCTCCGTGGTTACCATTTAGCTGATTCTTCACTCGTTAGCATGTGACTCGTTTTGTTGCTCATATCATGATGGTGGCGCAGTTCCACTTAGCTGGTGTTTGTTCACAACATTTCACTACCCTGCCACATTGTGTTCTTGATCTCAAAGGGTGAGAAGATTGTTAATGAAGCAAACTTGAAGTGGAGGTGGTTTGACCATTTGGGCGCTACACAAAAAAAACAAGACTTCTTTGGAAGAAAGAATAAAACTCTGGTTAAAAATGTAACAACAATTTGGTGTATACATGATTTGTTGTATACAGTGGTTTTAACCTTCCCCACTTGTTGTTATAATCAAATTGCACTGGGATCCCCTTCGGAATCTGCAGCTTGTTTAAGCAGTAACTTAAATTTCTAAGTTCTGGTCTTCATGTTTGGCACAAGATTTTTTGTCAGGAGGTCTTGGCAAATGATGCAGATTCTGGTGTGTCTCTTTTGTTGTATCTCCTGTTCTTCTGTTATCTGTCTCTGAATCCAAAATCTCCAGCTTATATGAGTCCTGCATCTAGCAGAGGTGGGGTTGACTAGGGTCTGGGTTCAGTTGTCTTCTACCCTAAGCATCAACCTTTTCTTAATTTTCATATGTAAAAATATATTTACTCAAGTGGTTTTCCAAATTTAGGGTTGTCCAGCCCCCTTTTGAGAGTGGTCAGAGGGATCAAGCTACCCCTGAACTCTTACTCTCTTTACACTTCACCTCGTTCCACAGGTCCATATAGGTGGTGCTAATCTCTCTCTCTCCCTTCTCAGCAGCCAACCTCAGCTAGCTTCCTAGGCTGGAGTGATAAATCCAACTTCCAGATGGTGCAGCAAAGACAAAAAATTCTTCAGTTATTAGTCCTTTTCTATTAGCTTGCTCTATGCTGGGGATCTCTCGATCAATCAGACTACTCAAGAATTGGAAAAAGAGAAATCTATTTCCACTCTCCTTAAGACAAAAGCTTTTCTTTTTTTCTTTTTTCTTTTTTTTTGCGATCAAATAGACCATGCAGATTTCTTGTCTATGGTCACTTCAAAATAGTAATTAATTTTTCCTTATCACTTGTATCCAAGGGAATCCGAATTAATGTTTGAATATAAAATTTTCTCTGGACAAATATCACCGAAATTATAATGATGATCATATGGGAATACTTTTCTTTTGGGTGATTGATTTGAAACAGATGTTTTTTTTTTGTTTTTTTTTGTCCAGAGGAATTGTGAATGCTATTTCAGTGACCACCTGGATTTCTCTATTGACAACATGTTTTTATTTTATCTTATATCTTTGTGGATACAATGGTCTCTTTCTTATTGATGGGATGTGGGAAAGGACAGTCTTGGACTTGCTTAATCTTACTGAATTCTGTCTACTTAAATTTGGGTTCAATTCTCCTTGGAATTATCTCAAAACATGATTTTTCAATGCATTTCGTTTTTAGTTTTCTTAACTTTTCAATCCATCTTCCTGCAATTTCATCAATTATCATTCAGTTAGAAATCTCTTCTATTCCTTTCTTTTTTTCTCTTTGTTCGATCAACCTCTGAAGATCTCAGTGTCACAAAGAGATAATCAGAAATTTCTTGTATTGATTATTTTGACACATTTTCACTCACAGCATGCATGACATCTTTCAAAGTTAATTAACTATTCAATATAGTTTGTTAACTAGATTGATATTAAAACAACTTATTTGAATGTTGCTGTTGAGTGCTACAACCAGGATGTTTTGAAATTAATGATAAAAATAGTGAAAGAAACTAGTATGTAAACTAAAAATTACATGGTCTGAAGTAAAGTGAATGCAACTGGAATATTGTATTGTATTCTTATCTGATTAATCAAGACTTGCTGATCCTTGTAAATCTGCCAAATATAGAGATAAAATTACAATTATTATTTAGGTTGTTATTATGGCAACCTGTTGTAGTTCTGCAATCACTGATGTAAATAAGTACGTCAGTCAAAATGAAGGAATTTGTTTGGATCCTTGGTATGCAATTTGTATACAGTGACAAAGTAATTAGAAGAGTCTAGATATATAAAAGGTTGATAACAGTTTGATATACAAAACTATAAATTCAGTTTCACTTGTGAAATGATATAAGATAGTTTGTGCTGAATTGGTTGATGACAAGGTGTGCAGAGAAATAGTATAAAGTTGAATCTGTTATGACAGCTACTTGTTATATTATAATAAAGTTGTCACTATGAAGCCTTCCATATATTTAAAATATACAAAAGATCAAAAGATCATCTTTAAAAAGTCATTTAATTAGTTTCTGTGATTTAGACAAAGTTAATTTTAAATATGATATTATTAGTTATGGTTTTCAAGTTCATTGCTATCTAGAAAAAGTGGAAACAGCAAACTATTGTACTATCCACTTTTGAAGTAGGTTACATTGCATATAAGCTGCAACACAAAAATTGGATCTTTTTAATTTAATTCTTGAAAGAAAATGATGAATTCTGATTTGTTCAACTGCGTCACTATGCATGGAGCAACTATGGAGCTTTAGCTCTTGTGGAAAATCCTGTACAGCATGAAAGAATGCATTCAGGAATGAGTTAATAAAGTAGTAATTTCTATGTGTGTTGTGAAAATGCGTTGATACAGATGCAAAAGAGGCCCTAGATTGCATGCGGACATGTTTGTCAACACCAGTTACATCTGGGTTTTTCATGTTAGCAGTTGGGTATATCTAAATATGGGTCTCTCTGCCACTGGTCAAGATCCAGGTCTTTGTAAGATGCCTCATGCTAATAAAAGCAACAGGAAAACCAGCAGTTGGCAATTGGGAAGACACTGTGTCTTGTGGAGCACTTGTTCCTAAAGTTGCTGTGGTTTATGAGGCAGTGTTATTTTTGTTACCACATGTCCCTTTTTCCTCTCTGCCAATTACCCCATAGTTGTTGGGAGAGCAATCAGTCAGGTTTTTTCCCCCAATCTCAACGCTCTCTTTGCTTACATTACAACAATTTGTTTTCAGGTATTAGATTTATATAACTTTATTATAAGGTTTAGGTTTATTGTTTACTACCACATTAATTTATGGTTGGAAATTCTCTTTTATTGTAAAACCAATTTAGGAAACTAAATATTTTTCATTTGATAATGACTACTTCAATTTTGAATTAACCTTACAGCAGAAATTTATAATGTTAATTTACTAAAAAGAAATATTAAGTCTTATATTTAAAAATAATTTTGAGAAAAATATTGTCTTTTAAAAATGTTCTGATTTCAGTTGGTATTTTGAAGGTGTTGCTTCTTAAACATTTATGTTTTACTCATTGCTGACCTTATTTCAAAAGTTAAGTGAAAAATGAAGGTATACATTATTTATAAATGTTTAGCTTCTTTGTAACTGTTAGTAAATAAATCTAAAAGATATTGCTGTACTTTATAAAGTTCCAATCTATTCTGCTTAGTAATTCTTATTCTTTAATCTCTATATGTGTATTTGTGATAAAAACAAGTTTTTTCTGTGGTTTTAATGAACTGGTGCTCATTCACAATCTTGATAGGTAAAATGTTAGAATAGAAAGCATAGTTTGCTTGACTCTACAATCATAAAAAATATTCTTTGTCAAAGGGGCAGCTTCATCTCCTTACTACAGTTACTCCATCATTTTTATTATCATTATCATATTCTGTAATATCAATGCTTTTTGGATTTTTCTTATATACTTTAACTGATTGTTATTTTTAAGTTAGCAAAATCACGTTGATATGTGGCAATGTATTTCTGAGGTTTTCCTTTGACAAACCACCATGATGACATTACTCGTGAATGTTCATTTTTTTCAGTTTTCTATATTTCTTTTTCTCCTTTTCATAATTATTAATGTTTTTCCAAGCAATGTTTCCAATATTACCATCTTTGTGGTATATCCATTCTTTAGTGATTACATTTCCAATGGGTAAATTGTGATTGACAAGATGAAAACATTTTATCAGCAGAATTGAAATTGTTTGGAAATATCTCTTCCAAATTGGTTTAACTTTCTTAGAATCTTCATTGGCTTGCATTAGTTGTTTTCATCATGCTCCTTACTGTAAATGGTTTTGGAGAAATTTCATAAATCACCTTTTGACTGTTTCATACCTTATTTCAAATATCCTTTAAATTGAACACACACACACGCATTTAAAAATTATAACATAAACATATTATAACATCACTATAAAAAATAGCCATATTTTGTAGTGATGTTATAATATGTTATAATTTTTGAATAAATAATATTTGCTCTACTCTGTATTGAGCACTCTTTTAAGAAAAGTATTTTTAGTTATTGGAATTTATTCTATCTACACCAATCCTATACTTGGAGATATATATATGTGATCTTAGTAGATCAGCCGATTCTGCTACCTTAAAAGCTCTGCATGTTAAATTTTTATCTGTTTATATGTGTATTGAGCATGTGTTAATACTAGTGTTTCCTGGTCTAATTCAGTTCCGACCATTAACTTTTTTAATCTCTCTCTCTCTCTCTCTCTCTCTCTCTCTCTCTCTCTATCTATCTATATCTATATATATATATATATATATATATATATATATATATATATATATATATATATATATTTTATTAAAGGATCGAAACTAATCCACTCAGTAAAATATTCCATTATAATATCCTTAAATTAAGCTATAGTTGTGCGGATAACCTGGAAAAAATAATTAAGGAACATAATAAGAGTCTTCAACAAGTATAGGGGCTCAAAAAAACTTGACTACTTGCCAGGTTGCAACAAGTCAAACTAAGTATAATGACACTAATAACAATTTGTGCAATTGTAGGAATCCGAATAATTGTCCCTTACTGAATAATTATTTGACTAGCTCTCTAGTTTATCTGAGTACAATTTCTACACTAGAAAAACCCCCATATTAAAAAATTTTACATTGAAATTACTACGAATACATTCAAAGAATGTTGGTGGGGACATGTGCAATCTTTGAATAGTTGTAATCATAAGTACAAGACTTCATTATCCAAGTATTTTTGGAGCTTAAAGGAGAAAAACAAGACACCTACTGTTAAATGGAAATTAATTAAGAGAGCTCGAACATATAATTCTCTGTATGCCCCTTGTTATTTATGTCTTAATGAAAAATTTGAAATCATTAGATTTAAAGACAAGTCCCATCTCTTAAAGAAATGAACTCACTGTTAACTGTAAACATAGTTATAAGTTTAACTTACTATAGGGGTAGTAATATTTTTGACGATAAGGCAATGTTACTGTAAGTTTAGTATTTTATTACTTTTATTATCTGATAATTCTCCTATCTATGTAAATATATGTAGGTATACGTATATTATGTTGTTTGTGTCTGCACATGTGTGAATATTTTTTTATTGATAGGTGTGTGTGTGTGTGTGTGTGTGTATATATATATGTCTGAATTTTTATAAATATGTGTGTGTTTGTATTTGCATGTACTTGTATGTGTGTATATGTTTATGTGTAGGTATATATATCTATATGTATAGATGAATATGTGTATATATGAATATATTTGTACTTGTAGTTATATGTTTGGGTATATATATATATATATATATATATATATATATATATATATATATATATATATGTTTCTATTAATAGCTGTTATATATGTGCTTGTTTATATATTTATGCGCTTGTATATGTATGAGTGTGTAAGCTTATGTATGTATATGCATGTGTTTGTATATATCTGTATATATGTATAACTTAGTGTTTTGGAATGTATCATCTATGCTAACTATAATCTACTATTTTGTGATAGTAGTTTTAAAATTGCTTGTAGACGTAATAATCAACAGTTGTGTTTTGTTACATTTTAATCTTGTCTGGACTTTATAGTCCTTTGTCATTTGGATAATATTGTTAGTATATGTGTAGGTTTATGTGTGTGTTTATGTGTGCGTGTGTGTGTGTGTGTATGTATGTGCGTAGCTATATTTTTGTATGTTTCTATTTGTAGTGATGAATGTGTGTACACATATATTTATCTATTTTTTATATATTGTTATATATTTGTACTCGTGTATATATACTCATGCGTATATATGTGATATTTATATATATTTGTGTGTTTGAGTTTTCTGTTTTATATATTAGATAGTTTTATTTTAAGTGTTACATTTTGCCTGGACATTTGAATTTGGTGTTTTCTTATGTGTGTGTATGCGTATATATATTTCTTTTTCTATCCATTTCTATATATTTTAGTGTCTTATCTATATATCTTTGCCCCTGTAAATTATATTTTAATAGTATGTTTGAATTTGTTCACTAACACTTTCAAATTTGAATATTTCTTGGTGTGTATATGTGTGTGCCTTTATCAATGTATGTGTGTGTGTATAATTGCTTATATATGCTTTTCATTGTATGTATATGTTGTCTTCTTTTTTCTTTTTTTTTAAATGGTTGTGGACATCTATTTCCTGTTTTGTTCGCGTTTTTGCATGTTTATATATCTAAATATGTTTACGTGTTTGTGTATTATAATCTGATTGTGTATGTATTGTCTTTTGCAATATTTCACTCTCCCCTGCTCGTATCATCACTTCAGATGTATCTAAGCTGTAATGAAGCTTAGAACAACATTAGATTTTAATGTTTATTCTAACTGAATTTTGGCCTTTCAATAAAAACAAAATAAATAAGAAAACATTTGTATTTTTTTCCTCAGCACCTTCTTTAAATAATTTTATAATTTTTTAAACTTACTACAGATTAAATTTAAAATTGGTAAATTTTAATTTTCAATTTTATAGTAAAATTTAATATTAATTAGTTAGAATGATTTCTATTTTAGTTTAACCCTAACATTAAAGCATTAATTATTATAACCACGGTTTGTTAAGTTTTTTGAATTCTCATTTACTTGTATTTTGTTTGGTCATTGCAGCTTATGTAACAGCATTTCCCCTAGTGAGGGGTGTTTGATTGATTTGAACTTTTTAAAACCCTTTATTTTACATTCAACACCATCACTTGATAAAACACCAGAAGTGTTGAAACAAAATGGCTATTTTTGTAGTGATTTTATAACATATTTATGTTATAATTTTCAAATAAATTATATATATATATGTATGTATGTATGTATCTGTGTGTGTGTGTGAGAGAGAGAGAGAAATTTTGTATTTTATTTCTAATTACTTGTATATGACAATTTGAAAACTGGTATCCATTTGCAAATTTTCATGGGGAATATGCTGGTATGCATTAGAGATTGCACCTGAGATGCATACCAGATACATTTCCTGTTTGCTGATAATGTTTAAGAAAAATAAGTTAAGTCTCTGACTACATAGGTGAGCAAGGCTAATAGTAGCAGCAATAACAATAGTAATAACAATCTCCCTTTCTGCATGACATGTCCATTCAGGATGTGGACAATCATAGTTCTTCAAAAGCTATAACATTTGTACACTTTACAATATTTTGTACAATCAATAATTATCTAGAATATTGTTTTAAGATTAAAAAGATGTTTATTATTAAAGAAAAATCTTTCTTAGCCGTTTAGAGTGGCTATACTAAAGTAGAATATTTTATAATAAAGTTATTTTGAGCTTAAAATGGATTTTTGTATAGTATTTGTAAATAATTGTCAAAATAGCAAAAGTAGAAAATAGTTTTAAATCATTTGGTTTTACTGGATAAAATGGTTTTAGGGAGATATAAACCAAGATGAGTAGATAGAATTGAACTGTCTGAACTGTCTGAAATGAGTAAATGGGTAGGATGGAAATGTCCGAGATTGATTGACATGAACTGATTGTTAATTGTAAATTGTGAAAAAATTTCAATCTCACTTGTCCTTTTAGAGATCTTATTGTGGGGGAAATTGTGAAGACTTTATTTTAGGTATTTATAAACCTAGACATAGCTTGGTACTGTTTTCATATCTATTACTTTCTCTCTTAAATTAAAATTTTCATCAAAATTTAAAATCATAATGATATTTTTCATTATTGTAACATACATGAAAATACATTTTAAATTGTTCTTTAAATTTTCTAACATTATCAAAGAGATTATGTTATAAGAATGCAATGATATAGCCTGTATATAATGAATAATTTGAGTTACTTTCTTTGGTTTGTATTTGTTATAAAACTAAAGATATAAATTATTTTTTACTAAATAATACAGTAAATGAAATTTCAGAATTTTGGAAAATAATCTAATTTTTATTTTCACTATATTCCTCTTAAACTTTTCCTAAACTTTAATAGTGTTAGCTTTTTTCTTTTATGAAACAGTATTAATCCACTTTTCATTGCACTTATATTTCTATACAACATAAAAATGAGCCTTTTGTTTTAATAAATACTTAACTGTTTAATCATAAATTATTTGATCAGTAGGTGTGTGGCTATATGGAGAATTCATTTTTATTGTAAGAGTACTTAGATTTAACAACTCTGATTTGCTTACATCTCTTGTAAAAATTATATATAAGAGGCTTTCTGTGATAGATATTGGTTAGCATGTGTACTTTAATTGACTTGGTTTTGCTGCCCCATATGCAACAGAGATTGATATATTATGTACTATTTCCTGAAAAATGAAAGGTGTTAGACTAATATTAGATAAAGGCAAGAAAAGTGGTTTCTAGGGGTTCTGGTAACTGTCAGTTCTCATGAAACTGAAAGGAAAGTTCTTCAATATGGCAATTATACTGGTATGTGAGCCCATATTAGAAAACACAAAAAGAATAGATCATTTTACAGCATACAAGAAAATGCCAAATCTCTGCAAATCATAAGAAATTGCCATGAAGGATCTAAGTACAAAAGTAAGAATGAAGCTAAATATTGAAATAGTTGGTAAGTATAGATTTGATCACCTAATGAACATCAAGAAAAATGGTTATGGGTATGTCATAATTAGTACAATTGTGAACTTGAAAAAAAAGTCTACTTTTCCATACAGTGAGTATTTGCTAGATTGATAGGATACACACAAAATCAAGTGAGTATTAAATGATTTTATCTGGCCTGGTTTTTACAACTGACAATATAAGGACTTCAAAGCATTGACTCACTTTCCACAAGTGGGGAAGAAAAAGTGAATCAAATAATAAATTAAAACTTTTGGCATCACCAGCAACCAGACTGGAAGCTAGGAAATTCCAGTCATGGGCCTATATAGTCAGGGTGCATTCTAGAATAGGGAGTCAGAAAGAAGCTAGCCATGAGAGACCTGACCTAAGAGTAGTCTGGTATGATGTAAATATGGGCCAAGGAGGTGGTAGGAGAGAAAGACCAGTGATAGGGGTCACATTGACTTAAGCAGGAATTGAAACACATTATGAGGATGAGGCTGCCTAGCTGGTGGTAGGCTGATGGGGGGGGGGGTGCAAGTATATGTTTACAATTTAACCATCAACAAATGTTTTAGAAATACAATTTTGCACTCTAATACATACCCAAGCACAGGCTGTGGGGGTTGTTATTTTTCACTCGTATGCAGACTAACGGTAAAAGCTACAAAAAAAAAAAAAAAAATGGCCAAATAAATATAACGTAGTCATGGTTAAGAACAGGTCAGAGACTCAAAATAGAATGCCCTTAGGGAAATACTTGTGACAACATTGAAAGTCATCCCAAGAGAAAAGCAAAAAGAAGAAGAAAAAAAATTTAGTGCAAGTGAAATTCTCAAAGATAATGCCAAGAAATGAGGTTAAAGAAAAATATCAGAAAAATGTGCAAGTAAATAAAAGGAATTACTTAATGAGAAATAGGTAGAGATTGAAAAACTGCAGAACATAGCTGTAGCAGATAAGCATAAAAAAAATAATAAAAGAAATAGGATAGAAAAGGCACTCTTCAGCAGGATGTATGAAATATAGGGACGATCATAATGGGGAAAACAGCAAGTAACCTACTTGATGAGTTTGAGAAAATGGGTCGTGGAACAAGTACCATGAAGATAAATTGAGGCTGTAAAGGAGCAAAAATATACTTGAGCAACAAAAGACAGGAAGCTGTGAAGAGCTATGATACCTAGCTTATTGAAGAGATATGGCTCATACATATAATTAGGATCACAATAGCAAAATAACATTTAATGAAAAATTCCCCACTACAACATTTTGTCATATTTATTCTTCCTGTTTTTTTTTTTTAATGATTTAATGAAATAGCTTGGAAGTGTTAAATATTTTTTCATATGTGCAAATATAATTGGAATTTTCTAATTCATATCATACAAAGCTGAGCACTCTATTGGATTATCTTTTAACCATATACCTTAATGGTAATATCGAATTTTGAATTTCTGTCAATTAGAGAAATATTTTGTTCATAAATAGAGATATTGATTTTAAAATACTCAGTCATTGAGTTTTGCTTGTATTTTTTTTGTGTTAAAATGTATATAGTTCTTCTCTTGATACAAGATCTAGTTCTAATTCTTGCATGCCCATTAAAGAGGCTTTCTGTGATAGATATTGGTTAGCATGTGTACTTTAATTGACTTGCAGTTTTGCTGCCCCATATGCAACAGAGATTGATATATTATGTACTATTTCCTTTACCTTGATTAAAGCTATCTGTGATTTGTGCCATGGTAACTTTTCTCTGGCTGGTACTTGGTGAGAAAACCCGTTTTTTTTTTTTTTTCAATTATAAAGCATGGATACCCAATGCTTTGTCAGTGATTGGGTAAATTTATGAAAGTCATTCAAATCTTTCTTCCTGCTCATATTTATAGTATTTAATATATCAAAATGCTTACCTCTGACCTTGACATGTGAAGTTTTTACAAGGCAGTAGCTGTTATTCTTGGTATATGTTACTAATTACGATAATTTGTCTAATCAGATTACTGTTATGTGTATTGCCATGTTTCTTGAATAAAGTATAAGATCAGTTTTTACTGCAACTTAAACTGATAGGAAATAAAATTGCAACATCTTTGAAGGACAATGCTGATTTCAACCTCAGTTCAGTATATAAATGCTAGTAGTTAGTAGATATTCTGATAAAATTTTCAAAATCTTTGTCTCGTGGCATAGTAACATTTATACCAGTACACCATCTGTGTCTGATATTTACATGGTGACGTGCTGTGATAAGATTCAGTGTGGTGATAATTCAATGCAAGCAGGTGTCATGCTATAGAGAGACACATGATCCTTTTGTTCAGTTGAATGAGAGATATATCAGACAAGTTGGACTGTGAACCTTCAAAAAGCTGTATAATAATTTGTTGTGCATGTTGGATACGACACATACATGGTGCTCCAATGTTTACAGCAGTAGTCAAATGAGCATTTTTATATCTGAACCAAGTTTTGAATGCTGACACTCATCATGATTGATGTGTCATAAAGGCAGCAGTGGCAGACTGCATGATGCCTACTAGATTGGAGAAAATGTGGTTCTAAGAGTGTCAACATACACTGTTGATAATTGTTCAGTGTAATAGGACTATGACCATATATATCTTTGGTTCAACTTCATTTATGCTACACCACCATTGTGAAGTCTCCAATGGTACCTTGGGTTGACTACCTCTGCAATATTCAGTGTTGAGATTGTTCTACCCTTATGCAAATAATTGTTATTTATGTGTGCAACATAGACCTGAGGAGTGACATCTTCAAGGGTTGGTTAATTTGTTTTCTACAGCTTATCAACACAATAATGGGTGTATCAGCAGCACTCGATGCTGTTGATACACCCATTATTTTGGAACCCATGGACATATTGGTCTATATAAGTGATCATTTGCTCTAATTTGGGGGACTCGGACGCAACACAGAGGCCTACATCAAGTGCCTTGAGGAATTAGTGCTGCCCTGGTTTAAGAGGGTAGCTGCTGTAAGACAATATATCTAACAGCAGGACTCTGCACAATGCTACACATGCAGGAGAACATAGTCATGGCTGTCAGACAATGTCTGTAACCACATCACCTCTTACATCTGGCTTCCTAACTCCCCAGACTGCAACACCCTTGATTATTATGTGTAGGGCACAATTGAGCAAGAGACCAACAAAACTCCTTGTAACACCAAAGATGAATTGAGGGCAAGAATTATGGCAGCATTTACCAATTTAAACAAGGAGACCCTCTAGAAGAATTGCAGGAGATTATAAAGTTGTCTGGAGGCTATTGTTGAAGCCAATGGCAATTTTATTGAATAAATTTACTCATTGCTATTTCAAGATATTTTTGTGCAATCTTGGTAAATATATTTGTTATCAGTGTTATTTTCATTCTTGCATAATTTAGATAACAATTTATCCATAGCACCCTGTGTGTGTGTGTGTGTGTGTGTGTGTGTGTGTGTGTGTGTGTGTGTGTATGTATGTATATATATATATATATATATATATATATATATATATATATATGTATATAAAAACAAAGACTTTAAGAGATCATAAAATTAAACAAAACATGTTTTGAAAGAACTCTTTCTACCTAAATACACATTATTTAAAATATATATAATTAGCTGAGATATCCTGATGTTTGAAAGTGATTTTTTTTTTTTTTTTTTTTTAATAGGTGGATATTGTCATATTCTCTTTAGAATAAGTAGGATGTCAGCATCTGGTATAGTTGTTTGAAATCTACTACACCCAATTAAGATTAAATAATATTAATTTGTTATCTCTGTAAATATATATGTATAGTACATGCCTTATGGTGCAACAGTTAATAAGCCTGCACAGTTTAATCCTGTTTTGCATGTAGATCTGCTATATAAGATTTAGTCAATTTTATTTTCATATACATTCTTACAGGCATGTAAGTTTTGTTCATATTTCTTTTTCTCACCATTCTGCAGTTGATATGTGCTATAAATCAACAATGTGATACAAGAAGACATGTAAACCTGACTCCCATTTTCTTAAAAAGATCTCATGACAATCCTGCTTTTGAAATTTACTGATGAATACCTAGTTAGTAGTCTCTTGCTCCCACAGATTCAAAACAAATTAGTTACTCAGTCTTATTCATGAACTCAGTTTTAGTTTAGAATACCTGTATTATTTGCTGACTCATCAACAGTAATACTATTTTGACAATTCATTTTTAAAATCTACTTATGCATACTAAAATTATGGATGTATTACTTTAATGATAGTTTATATATAAATTCTTCATACTAATCCAGTTTGATTAACCTTACTCAAATCTGTAATCTCAAGAAAAAAAGAAAACTTGTGAACTCAAAACTGTCTCATGGTTTACTGACTGTCCATCTTGCCAATACAAATTTTCTTAAAAATCAGTGTTTCAGAAACTATGAACACTGTGCAGCCAATGCTTAAATTATTTAGATATTGCTTAAGGTTCATCTTGTATATGGCTATGGTTGGAACAACCTCACTTGTAGTGTCTTGCAAGAATAATTTGCTAACTCTGCTCTGTATTTATCACTTAACTAATAATAAATTATTAGTCTTTTAAAAATGCTGATTTGAAATGAATTTTTGAATGTGTCATTAAATTAACAGAAATTTTAAATACGGCTTGAGTGACTTTGTTGCACGTTGCTGAAAAACTTAGTCAAGTTAAATTGAAGAAGCAACCCAGTAAATCTTTTTGTTGTTTCATAATTTGCTTATTAAATATTCATTGATATGTGTAATTGTTGTGGTTTTTTAAATTTTATCAAAGATTTCTGTTGAGCATTTTTAATATTTAGCAAGATAATACATTGTTTATTGTGTTTAGCATTTATTAATTAGGAACAAAACAAATGACAGATTTTCATATAGATTCTTGTGAGAACTTAATTTTTTAATGAAAAGCTTATTAATCAAAATTTAAAACACAACCATAATAGCTTTGTTTTTAATTTCCATTTAGTAGTTTTGACTATTTTATTTTATATATTAATACAGTTTATTATATAATTGGGAAGGTAACCTAAAGTTTTCCAGAAATTTGTTGCTAGGAAATTTGTTACATAAAAAGAAGAGAAACAAAAAAGCTTATTTGTTTGCCTTTCTTTTATTTAGATCTGCAATTGTTATTTTTAGAAATTCTGTTTAATCATGCTAAATAAAAGAAACATTCTTGACTTATAGCTTTTATTACAAGTATTATATCTAAGAATTTTCAAAATGGTGGGAACTGTAAACAGCTGACAATTATGTTGTAACTAACTTAGTGTTGTGGAGTTATTTCCACAATAGAACTTGCAGTCGGACTAAATGCGTCCTAAATGGGGTAAACGTACAGAAATGTTAGGAACTTGTAATAAAGTGTTACGCAGAGTAATCGAGTTGTGGTCGCTGATAACTTACTCCTCCCTCGACTACCTACTGACTCCTACTTATAATAGGTGGGAGAGTCTATTATCTAGACAAGGTGTCTTCCACTATAACACCTAGTAAAAAGAAATAAAAATAAAAGATCTAGGAATAACTTTCACAATTACTCTTTGAAAAGATTTACAATTGACATGGTGGATACAGTGATAAAACAATCATTTCAGTACATTATTATTTATATTTCTTGTCATTAAACCATAATTCACCTATTTTGATGTGGCCATTAATAAAACTAGTTGGTTATTTTCATCACAAATATGTAATTTATTAAATTGCTCATTGGATACTCTTTAACACACTCTTTAAAATTTATTTATTTGTTTATTTTAGAAAGAAAATAGTTTTATTTTATTTATTTTTTGATGAAGGCAATTTTTATTGACTTTAAAACTCAAATTCGACCATTATGTCATCTTTGATGTCTGCTGACAAAAGATTTTAAAATTTTGTAATTAAAAATTTACTGAAAATAAAGTAACCATCAAATGCAAATGATTTGCTAAAAAAGAAAAAAAAAAAGAAGATTAATTTGATGATTAAGAAAAAATTTTACAATAGGAATATTTTAATTATTAGTATGGTTTAATGGTGAAAGTGGGTGTTTGCTGATGTTCGATTGTCTGATTTTTATAGGTATTGCAAGAAGCTTAAACTCATTGTCTTGGGCTTTATGTTGATACATCTTTTATATCAACTGTAAAATGCTGTAGACTCCACATCATAGAAAGAGGCTTTGAAAAGAAAATTAGCAATTTGTGTAAATCATAATCTATTTTTAAACTATTAAACAATAAAACCATATTTTTCCTATATATTGGTGATCATAAAAAAATCACTTTCACAATATTTCTTCAAAGGCTCTAGTCACCTATAAAAGTTCTATACTAATAGAATGAGTGTATAAATCTCTAAATTTATTTTTGTTTCTAAATATTTGCAAAATATTTTCTATAAATGTTTATTTGAAGTTAAAAGAAAAAACAAAAACAAATTTTATTTTATGAAACCACAACAGTATTAATATCTTGAACTATAAAGGCTCTATCAAAAATAGTGTTTTCTTTCTAAATTAGAGGAAGTAGTAGGCAGCTTGGTAGATTGAATATAACATTCCATTAGAAAACAAAATTTAAAAATATCAATTAATGTAAATATTTCATAATTCAAGACCTCCGTATAGATATTTATAGCCTTTTTTTAATTATGGTAAACAATTTCTCATGGATTATCTTAAAAATAAGTGCCCACATGATTTTTATAAGATTGGGAAATAATCAAATGATATGAAAACTATTTTCGCATAATAAATTATTTCCTATTTAGGAATAGGAACTCTTGATAAATTTCACAATCTTATTAGTACAGAAAGTTTTTATTGTAATCCAAAAATAATCCATTTTATACCAATAGTATTAAATGTATAATTTTCTTAAATGCAGCATTGTCAATAACTACCTTTGTCCCATAAGTTAGATTTGCATATATATATAATGTAAAATAGGTTAGTTAATAAAACAAGAATAAACAAAAGGGTACCAATATAATCAGTATGAGAAAATTAAATATTAACCATATGACAGAAATGAAGCATGGAAAGAAAGATTTTAAGTCCGAAATTTTTGGACACACCTGTGTCCTTCATCGATGGAGTGAGAAATAAACAGAATGAATTAATCACCGACAGATGCTTTTGTGGACGCCATATTTTCTGGTGGAGATCATATTATTAGCAAAAACCCGATCTCTGATTCCTCGCTGTGCAAAACTTTTTATGAAAATATACTCAAATTTAATATGTATATAAAATTTTGTATCACAAATGTAATAAATATTATGGGACAAATAGTAGTATTCATTTTTAATACTATTACTTCCATCTTATCTGTGCTTCTTTAATTAACTTGCAGATCAATTACATGATTGTTAGATAAGAAAAAAAAAACCCTTTGGTGATAGTTAAACTCCCACCCTTTATTTCTCAGATTGTTATTCTGTGAGCATAAAGTAAACATTCTTTTTAATTCAAGCTGCTTGCTTAATGATTAAGAATGATATTTTGGAAGTTCTAATAAAAAGTAACAGGAATAATATGAAAGAAATACTAGTCAAAATTTAGTAATTGCAAATGGCATTCATTGTTCCACTATTGATAAACTGAAAACAATTTCTTAAGCACAAATAACTTTAGTTTTGTATGGTTTACAGAAATACTTTTTATATTGGTATTTCTTCCCATCTTTATTCATAATGACACAAAAATAACAATAAAATCAAATTTTATTTGAGTTCATTTTTTCTGCACATGTCACTTTGGCATTAGAAGTTCTATTCACATTAGTTTCAAGAGAATATCAAATAACTTAAATGCTTTCACTGACCTATTTATTTTTTATCAATTCTCTTTTTTTTTGCCAGCTAAAATTTATTGGTGATTTTCTCTATTTCATATATATATATATATATATATATATATATATGTGAAATAATTAGAGAAAATCACTAATAAAAAAATTCACTATATATATATATATATAGTATAGTATATGCAGTGAATTTTTAACCAGATAATTAAATTGTTGATGAGATTGGTTACTTCTGATAAATATTTGTATTTGAAAAGAAATTGCCAGAAGATTCTTGATTTATCAAAGTTTTCATTAGTATTTACTTTTTATCTTTCAGGCTCCCAGAAGGGTTGACACAGTTAAGAAACTTGACTCATTTAGGGCTGAATGACGTGTCCATATCTAGAGTTCCATCTGATCTTGGAGGGTAAGACAATTTGTTCATTTCTTTGCAATTAATCGGCTTTGACTGTTGACACTCTTATTTGGACTGACCTACAATTCTCCTCATTTTTATAATTGTACTTCATGAAAAGAATGAGGTTGGTTTGGGTTGGACACAATAATAGATGTAGAAGTGGATACTGAAAAGGTTTTTTGCCTGGCTAAGAAGAGAATGATCTCAAGTTATGAAGTGTACATGTTATTTCACATGATCATGACCTCTTTTTAACAGTAGGAAAACTAATGAGCTTAAATAACCAATTTTTACATAAAAACTTTAAATTATCTATTTGTCATTTTTCTCCTATTTTCTAGTATCCGCTTTTGCTACAAAATTAGGTTAATATTTATTAGATCTTTAACTGGATACAGTCCATATTCACAAGGTATCATTGAATAATGAATACAAAAATAGGCTGACATTTTAACTAGACAGCTTCTTCAAAGAGTGAGAAAGCTGTTAAAAAATCAAGAGGGAACTGTTGTTGGTAAGCTCTTACAGGGTTTGTATTTATTAACAATGTTATTTTCTGTTTTCATAAGTAAGATTTTTTAAACCCTCCTCATTTATATTTGTTAGAAATGTTTTATTGATATAAACTTTGGATTATAACTGTAAATCATGCATTCTTGAGGTTACAAAATTAAAATAAAGGTGAAAATTGAAATGTTATTCTGAATTCTTTTTCAGAAAATTATGGTTTTAAAGTATAAACTTAAAATTTCTTTTTTTTAATATTGATATTCTAATTTCACAAGACTATGCATATATACATTTGCAAGAAATGAACTAAAACTAATTTTATTCATATAAACACATTAGTCATGTAATCATCAATATTATTGACTGTGAACAGAGTATAATGATCTTCTGTTCAACCATTGTCTTTTAAACGCTTCAGGAAAGTTTTTAGAAAGGAGCTCCATGGATATGCAATTCTATTTTATCATCCATTCAAGTTTCATGCAAGTTGGTTGACTTTAATGATCAATCAAATATAGGCTAGCCAAATGAAATAAATAGCCATCGGTTATTATTATAGAGTAAATTATTAGTGACTTGCTTTAAAAATGGATTCAATCTATACATCTGTTACTCATTAAGCAATAGTAAAACTCTCCTGGACAATTCCTATTCATAAAGGTATGCCAACAGTGTGTTTAAGAAAAACAACATCTTTGTGGAGATTGAACATTTTTGAAAAGTATTCCAGTTGTACATGATAGAAATTGATATTTAAGATTAAAAGAAGGACAACAAATTTAATTGCTAATCTTCTCACAAATAATTTATATCTTTATTAGTGCCATAAAATTTGTTTCATTCTTTCTTACCATAAATTTCATCAAAATTAATTCTTTCTAGCACATTAACAAGCAGCCACAAGCCAATAACCTGGAACAAAAATTACAGATGATTAATTGTCAGATAATTACATTTTATGTTCTAAAACTTGCAATATAGAGGTTGAGTAACAATGGCATACGAGATATCATTAACTAGTCAACATGCAGTCATATCAATGTAACCAGTTAATTACTTTGCTGCTGCTCTTATCTCACAGATACTTATTAAAAGACAATTTTCATAGTTTGGACACTTGAGACATGAATATATTTAAGCATTTTCTAATTTGTTAACACTTTAAATTCTGAAGCTATGAACAATTGCTAATATGTCAATGCATGAAACTTTTTTGAGGAAAAAGATAAATCAGTGAATGCATAGGAACTTAAAATAGCTTCTTACGCAAAAATAGAGGCATGTTTCTAAACTGAATTGACATGAAAAGTCTACACCATTGAGTTGTTTCCTTAATTCTTAATCTCTTTAAATTGTTTTTTAATTCTTAAATTATCAGCAGCATATACATTTTACATTTCATTTAGTTTTATGATGTATATTTATTCATGAGATTGGATTATTAGTGGCACGTGTCAATTAATATATAAATATAAACTAAATTTATTTTTGGATAATTTGCTAGCCATTATGATTGCTTTGATATAGCTGGACAAGATATATTTCAGGTTTTGTTTCATAAATTTAATATTTAATAATATTAATTTAAAAACAAATTTCTGATTTTGATAAATATGTCTAATTGCTCAAAGGTAAGAGTTTCTGTGAATTTCTCAGCTAAAAATAAATGATTGACTGAAAAATATTTCAGTGACTGAAATGTATTTTTCCATCTTTTTTTTTTTTTGCTGTTTTTTGCCTATAATCTCAAATTACACAATAAAAATTTCAAAAGTTCTGAGAGCCAGGAGGCATCCTTGCATTATGATTGTCAATACAAATGCTTCTTTCAACCTCACAATTTTTTTCTGTTGACTATACCTTTCTGTTTTTGAGTTCAGTTTGGATTCTCTTTTGAAGTTTTCATTTGGTCTGATGTAAAGAAACTATTAAAAAGTTATAAAATAAGATAACCTTATTACTGATTAATTGCATAAAACCAAGGTTCACATCTAAATCTAATAAGTTATCAACAGCTAATAATCTAATGACACCTTAAAGAACTTTTATTTGAAATTTTTCTTTTTAATAATTAAAAATTCTACCTTATATGAGCTGTGTTCTTGGTTGCATCTTTAGTTTTGTGTCCAAATTTGAAAGTGAGAATAAGCTGTCCTGTTTAAAGAATGAGGAATTACACAATCTTCAATTACAGATAACTTAATCCATGTAATTTCTTGTTTATTATTTCCTACTACACAAACATACAAAAATTATGTATGGTATTATCAGTTTGGTACAGTCATGATCATATTTGCAATCCTCATTTTTATTACTGTGAAATATTGAAATAAATAATTGTTTAATCTTAGGTCTGTGGAATTATTCCCACTTTAATTAATTTTTAATATATAATTGGCACCCCAAAAGTAATGACTACTATTTATTTCTATGAAAACAAAAAAAAGAACAACAACATTGTTACAGGAATTTGCTGAAAACTTCATAGTCTGACCAAGATACTCTCATGGAATGTGATCAAATGAGGTTAATTTTTCAACATAGTCCCCTCTTGCAGTCTGCACCCTTCTTCTATTGGTGTTACACTGCTTTCATCCTGTTTAAAAAAGTAATCAACAGCAGATATGACATCATCACTGCAATACTGGTTCCTAGCAAAGTGTTTTTCATGTTGGGGAACAGATGATAGTCAAATCAGAAGAATAGCAAGGGTGATCAACCAATTCAAAGCCACAATCACACACAACAGTCATTGAAAACAAGGACATGTGCTGGAGCATTGTCCTTTTGAAACATTGCTCCATTGGTCAGTTTTCCTGGGCATTTGGTTTTGATAGTCTTTCAGAACTGCCTCAGCAAGTTGGCATAGTACTCTCCATTGATGATGTAGCCTTTTTGAAGATAGTCAATAAAAACAATGCCTTTTGCTTCCCAAAAAACTGAAGCCATTACCTTCCTTGCAGATAAAATGACAATGATCTTCTTTGGAGCAGGTGAGAAGTGTTTCTTCTACTGTATGGATTGTCTCTGGCTCAAAGTGATGAACCAACACACATCCTGGGTTAGGAAACTAGCTGGATCTGCCTAAAACAATGTCAGAATTTCTTGTGATATGGTCAGCTTGGTGCGCTTTTTATCTGGTGTCAGGAGACATGGCACCTACTATGCCAGACTCTTCGTCATGCCAAGTTCATTGTACAGAATATTCTCAATTCTCTCACAGAATATGCTAATAGCATTGGCTATTTGATTTATAGTCAATCACCAGTCATCCAACATCATGTGGTAATCGCTATCAATGTTTTCCTTGGTATTGGCAGTTTCCGGATGTCCAAACTTTGGGTCATTTTCAAGACTCCCCTTTCCTACCTAAGTTCAGCTACCTACTTTTGCATTGTTGATAAAGCTGGAGCATCATCTCCTAATGTAGCAACCATGTCTGTATGAATGTCCATTAGGGCTAAACCCCTTTTCAGTAGGTACTTGATAATACCATGATGCTAAATTTTTGTCCATTTTCAAGAGAAGTTTCTACTAGTTACTTTTGAAGTCTTCTTCGTACAGTCAAATAATCAGTTTACCTGGAAAGAAACAATGCAGTTATTAATAAGATGGATTAAAATTAATGCATGCAAGATTTCACAGCTGTAGCATCACTCTTTCATTGTCAGCCTATAAACATTTCAGCCCACTCTTGTAAAAAGAGCAAGTTTACAGCTACAAAACATAGTTATTACCATTGGCTTTGCATTTTTGCCAGTGATGAACAATGCTCATAAACATTGTCTCACACATAACTGTCATTACTATTGAAACACATAACCTACTGCTCTATGCTTACATTCACTATTTGGTCTCTATCAACATTCCGTAATTGTCATGAAGCTCAGTGTTCAGTTTTCTTTCTACATAGAGGAATTCAGAAATACGCCTCTGCTTTATGTATACTGCTTTAATGCTAAATTAATTTTTCCCAGGTTGCTGCTTAGCTGCACTTTGTAACAAAGTAAAATAGAACTTGGAAAGGTTTTTGGTACGAAAGTTTGACCTCTTGTGCCATATCACCAGTATCCACTTCTGACATTATGAGCAAGAATAATAAAATGGAGGTATTACTTTTGGAGCAGCCATTGTACATTCTATTTGTATTTGTATGATTAGGTTGGGACTATTGGATGATTTTATTTTTTATTTATTTTATTTTTGTTGATTCCTTGGAGTTATTTAGAATTTTGATCAAATTTGCTACATAGATTAAAATTCATTTTTAAAATTCTAGGAAAACATCAACTGTTTGGGACATAAGAATTATCTAATTTTGTAATTACCATTTTTGTCCAAATCTTATTCTTGGACGTTTATCCTTGATAATCAAGATGAAAAATATATATATATATATATATATATATATATATATATATATATATATATATAATGTTGCTAAATTGTCACATAGGTATGATACTAGAGCTGACTTTGTGTGTGAATGACAGTGGAAATGCCAGTAATTGAATGTAATTAGCTCCAAAGAAAACTGCATTTGGTACTTGAGTCTGAAGATTTCTAAAGCCCATGATGTTCAAGTAGTGATTAAGTACTTTGACATTTAAAGAAGAAATTTTTTAAATTGAATCTGAAAATAGTAATTCTGTGCATTTTAAAGAGTTTACTGTGGCATTCATTTAATTTACAGGTTGAAATTTGAATATTATTCCAGAATGCAAGCTTAAACTAAAAAATAGATTTTATATTTTTAATAACCTACTGGTTAGACTTAAAAAGGAATTTGTACAGCTATCACACTAAAATGAATCACTGGGTAATGGTGACAAAGAGAAATAGTTAAGTAAAGCATTTTAGATTTATATGAACTTCATTGATTCAAATTTTGATATTTGTACATATTTAAAATTCTATTGAAACCTTTTTTTATTTTAGTCAAAGCCTGCTTTTATTTTCATATGGTGGGCTTCATTTTTACTCTATTTTTTTTTTTAATGGTAACTTGAATTACAGGTATCTTGTGCTTTTTGAAAGCTTACTTTCTGTTACAAAAGACATTAGTATAGATTTTCTTTGATATCTAAAATAGTATAAAGTGAATAAGTAATTTATACGGGAAATTTTCCTTACCAAAATCATAACTTCTTTCCAGTCTCTAAAGATTAAGGTTTGTCTCTTGTAGATGATGGTAGAAGGTATGCTTGACTACTCAGCCTCACATACTTTTCTATCATATATATTTTTTGTAGGCACTTATGGTTTTGCAAAACTTCTTTAAACCTTTTCAAAATTAAAATGAATTATTTCTCTGCAATCATTATGGTATTATCATTTCTAGTGAAAGTAATGCAAAGGACCCCCCCCCCCCCCAACACTCTAAAAAATTATTTCTTACAAATTAATAATAATTGCTTTTTTACTTTACACAGTACAAATGGATTCATAGGAACATTTTAGTTTTAGTGGGGAAAAGTCATAATGATATAAAAAATTTTTTTAGATATTTATCTATGATTTGGTAAGTCTCGGGCATTCCTTTTTAGAAAACAAGAGTGTTATGGGGAAAACGTTTCTCTTAATATCCAACTTTATAGGGTGTGTGTGTGTGTGTGTAATATATATATATATATATATATATATATATATATATATTGAAAGATAAAATCACATTATTCAAACACCCTGTCGGCGGGGCTTCAGAATATCTCAACGGGCCACCTGGGGACAGGATCCTGGTGGTTGAGCAGGTTGTGATACACCACTTTGGCCTTTACCTGTGCTAGACGGGAGGTCAGAGAGCCCCGATCCGACCAATCGGCTAGTCACATCAAGCCCTAACACTTATCCTCACAAAATAAATATCTTTCAAACTCTATTTCAAAACAACATATTCCCCAAATAAGTGTCAGTGCGGTGGCAAGGGTCAATCAATTACTGCACAAAAATCAGCCACATGAAGGCGTAAATAAGTTTTCATAAAAACATTGGTAAGAAAACAAAAACACCGGAAATGCTGGCAAAAATACTACTAATATGAGTATACCTCTTTTGTATCCCTGAGAAAATAGGCCAAATGGGCTTCCCCACTAATATCTCCCACTTTTGGGCTCTGAGGAGGGTGGGGAGCAAAAGAGTTTAAGATTAAATCAAACCCACATGACAACAAAAAAAAACAACAAAAAATGACCCCATATCAAATCAAGCTCAGACAATGAGTCAGAGCATGAACTAACACTTCAATTCATAGTATTAGAATCTATTGAAAATACTCCTCTTACCAAAATATCTCCTTTCAAAATAGAGAAAATTATCTCAACCGTCATCCAAATAACCAGAATCTGTGAAAAAAATGAAGAATGAAACAATATTAATTGAAGTATCCAAAAATACACACACAAAAAAAATATTGAACTGGACAACCTTTGACAAGATAAAAATCAAAACATACCTACACAAAACCCTAAATTCATCTAAAGGAGTAGTGAGAAGCCATGAACTCTCACTATGCACCCTGGAAGAGATAAAAACAAACCTAAAAAAAACAACAAGTAAAAGATGTCAAAAGAATAACTATTAAAAAAAATGGGACACTTATTGAAACCAAAACATATATATTAACCTTTAACTCCCCTGTAATACCCAGGGACATAAGAATTGGATATTCAATAGTAAAAGTGGAGACCTACATACCAATGCCACTTAGGTGTTACCGATGCCAAAGATACGGACACCACAAAGAAACTTATGCTAGAGATCCAGTGTGTAAAAGATGTGGAAATACAGAGACTGAACATCCAGAAGATTGTAGGGAAAGACCTAGGTGTCCAAACTGCAAAGAGGAGCACACTGCAGGCTCAAGAGAATGTAAAGTATGGTAGAAAGAAAAAGAAATCAACAAAAATTATTTCTGAAATATCTTTCTTTGAAGCAAGAAAAATTGTCGAAACACAGACACCCACAATAACATATGCCTCTATGCTGACCTCAGAAAACAAACATCCTGAATATCCAAAAAAAGAAACAACAGAAGAAACTAACTACAAATCTGAAGAAATCTCAATCTTAATAGATAAGCTGAGAATTCTACTTACTGAACTAACCATAATACTCAAACCTGAAATGATGACAACAGCTAAAAATAACCAAAAAAACACTGAACACTCCACATCAAATACCACAAAACAAACTGAAAAAGAGGAAACCAAAAGCCTCAGCAGAAGCCAAACAGACCTGCAAAACCAAGACAAAGAATCTACAGCAAACAACCTGAAAACTCCTGAACTTTCGAAAAGAACACACCATGGAAAAAATGTGACTTAAAAAGACACACAAACTCGTAAGAAAAGCCAGCCAAGCCAATGATCAACACTCCAAGAACTGATCAAAAAGCCAAACAAAATTCTCTCCAGAAAAAAAAAAAAAAGAAACAAAACAAAACCCCTAGCAACATGACAACTAAGAATACCCCACCATCCCTAGAAGAGATGGATATATCATAAGAAAAAAGAAAGGGTGTTGTCAGCATTAAATGACCCATTGAGGTTGATATGCCGTAAAACAAACCAAACCTAACACATTATTCAAGATGTTATTTAGACTTGATTTGATATTCTGAGCTGCTCAGTCTAATTAAGTTGTAAAGTTCCTGAAATTCAGAATCTTGCTTATTTTCATAATTGTGCCTCATGAAAAGCAAAAAGAATGTTGATATTTTGGGATGGATGATATCTGATGTAGAAGTAGGTGCTGAAAAGTTCTAGGCTGACCAAGAAGGGAATGAACTAGACCCATGAAATTTACATATTAGTCCATATATATATATAAAAAATATTGAGCACCTTGTTTGGTGTGTCTGGCCAAGATTTTTTCAGTACACCCTGCTATTTGTTATTAGTTAAAAAGGACGCTTTTGTGTATATTAGTACTAATGATAAAGAGTTTTTTTTTGTTTTGTTTTTTTAAGTTGGAAATGTACCTTTACTTTCATGTGTATAAACATTTTTCTCATTTCAAATAAGTAAATTTATTCATAGGTTAAAAAATGTAATCCTGCAGGTATTTTTTTTCTCTATTCTTTTGAAAATACAGCAGCTGGTCTGCAATTAGAACAAAAACAACTGGAGTATTTTTTATTTTTTTTTTAGATTTACTTCTATCACTTGTAAAATATCTATTTCCATTGTTCTTATGTTTCCCTTTTTCTGCTGTTTGTTAGACACTTTATTTTGGAGCAGGGTAAAAAGCATAACCTGTCTATTTGCAAGCTCCTTGCTATGGTAGAAAATCAAGCACAGATTTCTGTTAGCTGAATTTTGCAGTTGTCTCTATAAAGATTTATCTTTAATTTTTTTTTTTTTTTTTTTTTTTTTTTAGTAATTTACAGTGACAACAAGTTATCACTTGTCAATTAACACTTTTATAGAATTGTTCTGCTGTTAGTTGATGCAGGCGAAAAAAAGCTCAAATTAGTTTCCTCATCAACTATAAACCATTGTTGAAACTGTTGTTAGCAACTGCCTTCAAACAATACTTACATGTCATCTAATTTAATAACTATAAAACCATTATTATTAATCTGATTTTCTTTTTCTTTCTTTTTTTTTTTTCCTATTTTCAGCTTGGCAAATTTGGTTTCCTTAGAGCTGAGAGAGAACTTGTTAAAAACTCTCCCACCATCTTTAGCACAACTGACAAAACTTGAGAATCTTGATTTAGGCAGTAATGAAATTGAAGTTTTGGTGAGTATTATCTTTTTTTTTTATTATTTTATAATCCTTGAAAAATCCATATTTATTTGAATTTTCTTAACAGCTCATTAGTCTATTGTTTCTTGTTTTTGCATTATAATGAGCATTCTAATTAAATCTTTTCTGATATTTGAACTTTTATCAGTTATGTAATGAAATGTTGATTGCTTATATTTTATATGGCTTTTATTTTAGACTCCTTAGTAAAGAGCCAAATGTAACTGTTTAGAAATATATAATAGCCTTGTGAATTTGAATTTTATCAATATAAGGACAGATTTTTAATTTTTTTTTTTTTTTTTTTTAAATATAAACTTAAAATCATGGTGATTAAAGGGATTAAAAAAAATGAAAACAAGCTTAGTTAATTTTATTAGTTTAAATATAGAATTTATATCACTTAAAGAAAACTGAACAATCAGATTCACAAATAGTTCTTTTAATATTTTAGTGTGTTTTCTACTCCTATAATTAATGTATAATGTTTCTGAGAATATTTTACATGAAATAATGATGGTAAAGAGGTACATGGACAAAATAAGAGACCGGTTAATTTGCAATGCAAGATAACATTTATTTAACAAAAATAACAAAAGAAAAATTTAAGAGTTTCTTTTTCTACAAATAAACTGAATGAAAATTGTTAATGTATTTGAGGGTGATTTTGTATGTGTGAAGTGTCCACAACCCTTTTTTCTTTGGCATGAAAAATTGATGGCACACCCTTTGAAAGGGAAAATAGGAAAGAGAGTTACTTGAAGGTTCACTTATTTTTATACCCTCAGAGCTGCTACTGGTGATATGTTTATTAAGGCAATACAATGTGAGTAAAAAAATGAAGATTACATGATATAAAAGAAAAATGATTAGAAAATTTACATTAGATAAACTGACCATTTACTTTTAAGGCCACTTGATATGTGAAGCAAAAGCCACTTTTTATGTGAAGTTAAAAGCAAATTTGTTTCAACATTGCCTTTAATGTAATAAGTTTATTTTCATTGCTTTTATTCACTGTTAAACAAGATATTTGTTAAAAACCAGAATAAAAGCTTTTACACTATGCTACTACTAGATATTCTATAGCTAAGTTTTACATTAAGCATAAACCTATTTTCACTTGATTTATATACATTTATCAGCTAAAATTATAACCATGATACACAATGGAATGAAAAGTAATAGATTACATTTTTGCTTGAAATTTAAAATTACCATAGTAAAAATTTAGAGAAGCAACAAGTCAAGCACATAACAAATAACTTATTTTGGGAAGAATTGTAAAATTGTCTTCGAGTATACTGGTGAAATTGAAAATAGCCTGTAATCCAAATATCAACATTTTTAATTTACCTTTAGGAAAGATAAAATGTTAGCACTAACATCTCTTTTTTCAGAGAAAAGGCTACAGTTCCTCTTTCTGCTACAGTGGCTGGTTATAGTGTTATTTCTAAATGCACTTGAGAAGCTTTCCTGATCATGTACAGAGAAGTGATTTTATATGCTCCTTGAGTAGAGGAGGATAATAATGTTTTCTTTCAAAGAATCTATAAAAATTTATAAATTTATGATATACTTTAATCATTGTTTTATCTTTATTTTTTACTCTCTTAAAAGCTGCCTTATTGGGTGGCATTTAAAGCTAGCTCCTGCAGAGGGCTCTTAATCAGGCTTTTGACTTGTTCAGGAGTTTGAGAGTCCCTAAGTCTTTGCATATTCTCAGCATTGGAAGCTCTCTTGGCTGCCGTTTTGGGTTTTCATTTACACAGGACTTTCTTTTCCTCGCTGCAGCCTTAGCACTTTTGATTGCAATCTGGTCCTCTGTTGACAGAGATTTCTTTTTGCAAGGCATACTGCTGCTGTATGCAACAGGCAACAATAAACTACAGAAGAACTCAAAATTGATTGCTGCATTTAAGTATTGCATTAATATTTAAGCTTACCTTTTAAAAGTTCAACAGTAATTCTTCTACTGCAACTTAATTTAAAGACACTTACTTTACATACAAACAATTATTTTTATTTCATGGATGATTTACACTGGATTTCACAATTAATTTCAGTTATTCCCAAATTTATTTCCCAGTTATAAAAATTATCGTACAAAAAAAATTTCTTGCAAAAAAACAATTAAAGTAATGAAAACTTGGGAATCCAAAATTTCAGGATTGTGGAGTAAAGTTGAAAAGGGTGACACACTGACATTCACATTTATTTATATAGATATTGTGAAAATGTGGGTAGATATTTGAGAAAAGGTAATGATTTGAAACTTGAAAAACTTACGCAAATTCACAGAATGAATGTCTGCAAGATATTGTATTTTGTGAATTTTGTTGAAAGTTCAATTTCATATAGAATAATTAATTTATAATTGAGTTCATTTGTTTTGATAAAACAATGAAATTTTTGTCAAATGTTCTATCCTAAAGATCAAGAATATTTCAAATGTTGAAATGAATTCAGAGATTAATGAATTTGAACTTTGTTTTAATATACTTTGTTTTAATATACTTGTGTTAGGAAATTTAGATTTATTTTGAATTTTAAAAAGGTGTCAAACAAACCTTAGGACTGGGATGTTTTTGTAAGTTGCTAGAACTGCAAAATATCTTGTCAAATCCTTTAGGGCAACAATTATTTTGCTTTTATTACTATTGCAGGAGGTTGGAAAATATTAAATTCCAGAGTCTCTGCCAGATTAAGAAGATCAAAAATGAAGAAATTTCCACATTTCTTCAATCTTTCTGAAGTAGTTAATAAATATCATTTTATATTTTCTAAAGAAAATTAATTTACAGATTTTGTTCCTATTAACCCTTTAGTATTTAATATGCTCAAATCTGTTTTGTAAATATTGGCTCCCAAAAATTCTCACTGTTGTCAAACTGTCATTGTTTGCATGACTTCCTACGTTATTCACAATATCATCATATATTATGGCAGAGTATATATAGAACAGGTTACAAGAAGTTAAACATTAAGAGCTAATATTTACAAGGTGAGTTTGGGTATATTAAAAAGCAGGCCTAAAATTCCTTGCAAATAAATTTAAAAACTGATGAAGGGAATAGACATTACAGTGTAACTTTTAATAGAACTTGATCTCCTCCTCCTCCTAAAGGAACAAAGAAAAGGCACTCAGTGAATCAAACATTTCTGATGAAGAACCATTTCAAATGACCTTCAGCTACAAGCATCATGTGAGTTGTGGTATACTATGAGTCCAACTTTAACATTGACCCAGTCATTGATATTACACATGTTTAATGCTGTAATTGAAATTTTAGTTCTAACCAAAAGCAGAAATTATTTTTGATAGCTTTTATTGGATGATATTGCACAAGTGGCGTCAACATTTGGTTTTAGATGGGACTTTGTTATAATACCACTTTAAAGTGATGATAGAATATGGAGTGTTCCAGTATAGCAGAGGCTTTATAAACAAATTAAGACTGCAAATCACCATTAGAAGGAGGAGGAGGAGGACCATTCCAACTGTCCATAAAGTCTACTTCATCAGTTCCAGTAAATGAATTTTTATTCATTTCGGTTTTTAGTTTGATGATAAATGAGATGAAAGCTCTACAATAAGCATTTTTAAGGATTGGCAAATGATTCATTTCTTGAAACAAATTTTTATGTGTTGTGGTCATTTTTTTCTTCTTTTTGATATGTTAAAAATTGTATACTTTTGCAAAACTGTCCAAAATTAGATACATCTGAAACAAAAAGTATTCATATTACAAAGAAAAAACTATTTTGCTGACTTCCTTATCCCAAAATTGGTAAAGTTTCAAAGTTTCAGACATGTACTTCCAATGGATACCTTTTTATGGCAAGTTCAGGATGGTATACATTTGACCATTTTTGCATAGTGTAAATATGAGTTTTTATTGATGTACTACTGAAAAAGTTTTTTGCTTCACCTTTAATATGACAACTTCCTGGTCGATATGACACAGAATATAATCCACTACTTTGGTTACCATATACGCATGTAAACTTTATCCAGTAATCATGATACCAGCTATTATAGTTCAGTAAAGGATGTGTAAATTGGGCGTGGCTATTTTCATTGTTCATCCCCTTCACTGCTCTTTGTGTCATCTAGTGACATCTTTTACATTGTGTACCTGCTGGGATGAATTATTCAGTGAGTTCTTTTATTCACTCCAGCAAGCCATGGTTTTCTTGGTCCAGGCAGTGTCTCAATCCTAGTAACTTTCTTAATTCCAGCAACCTTCCTGAAAAGCAGAGAATTTCTAACAGAAGGTACAAACTGTTGATAAAAGCTATCAACAATTTATTAATGATGAGAATATAAAAGTTGCAACAATCTGAATTATGCAGTTCGACTTCAGTAAATTCTTTTCTGTCTTTTAGGCATTGACAGATATTTAATCGTTATAATGCTGGTCTGTTACCAACTTAGCTGTTGCTAGAATTCTGATGAAAATGGATAGCGGTGTAATCTCGGAAACTGCCTAGTGTAGCCTGTATTGCATGCTTATAAAGACAGCTGTCCAGAAGGGGGCCTTTGATTAATTAAGCAGTTATACAAAACTCCTATTTATTAAATAAATCAGATGATCTGGTAAATTTTGTGTAACCCTTCCTACAGTACCAAAATCTAGTTTCAGACTTTTTCATAAGAATCAACATATTTCCTGCAGAATAGTCTACCAAACAAACAATTTGCAGACTTGTGAAAATTTTGCTGAATTTTGATAACCGCATTAATGATGTCATAACAACTTGATTCTTACTTGGTTTATTTTAGGTTCAAGTTTTCCCAATACCTTCCTCATAAGTATTTTATAGGTTCAAATTTAATATTTTTAAACCAAATATTTTTTCATCAAATTCCAACCTGATAAAACCACTCTCCCATATTTTTCTCCATTTAATATCTACTCCTTTGCTCAGTATTACTAACTCTCTAAATAACATTCCGTCTACTAATATGACACTGTCAGGGCTGCTGCCCTGATACACCTCTCTGTTGTGCTATGAATCAAAGCAATAAGTTGCAAAGCATTGAATGTCGAAATGAAACTTATATGATCAGTTAGACTGCTCCTTCTGTGTTATTTTCTTTTTAAAATATTTCATTTTTATGAACACAATTTTTTCACAACGTTTAGCCTGGTCTGATCTAATAATTATTGATTCCATTAGTATATTTTATATTTCTTTTACTTCAAAACTATCTATATGATATTACATTTATAATGATTTTTCAGTTGTTTGAAACCAGCATCTTCAGTTATACACTGTTAAAATGGGCTTCTTGCCCAGTAGCATACGAGACAAAAAAATTCTAACCAACTTGGAATGTTCATAACTTGGTGGTTTATTGAGCTACCAATATAAATTTGGTACAATGTTTTAAAATGTTATGTCAAGCTCTCTGTATTAGAAGTTTTTAGATAGATTGAAAATAAAATCTCTCAACTTTCATTATCTAAAGGATATCAGATAACAATGACAGTATGTATCCCTAGCTAAAATTAGGTAGAGGTAAGGTGAATAAAAGAAAAATTAGAATAGCAGATTCAAACACAGTATTGTTGCTCATATTTGTTAAGCATATAAATGCATATTTTGAATCTTTTAAATTGTTTGTTTTCTGATTGTAGTAAGATCATCACTTCTTGGCCTTATCTCTTTAGTAGGTTACTGATCAGTGATTTCCTGCTGGTTATATTGACCAGAATTATCCATAGTGTTGCTGACTGATTGTAATGATCTTGATATAACCATCATGATTTTTGATACTGCACTAGAACATTAATTAATGGAAGCATGTAGTTTACTTGTTGCTTTATTAATATATATTATTTAAAATTTTCCTTTATATTTTTCCAGCATTATACTATTAAGAATAACTGACAATTCTCTTGGATACTGTTAAGATTAATGTTGATACTATCTTCTATATAAAGTACAGTGTATGTGTGTGCATATTTGTGTATCCAAGCAACTCCTCCACTAACACTGGTCTGATTTCAATGATTCATAGCTCATTCAAAAACCCTAGAAGTGTTAGGCACAGGGAATGATTTTCATTGAGCTCAGATTCAGGGTTGCCAGATTATGCAAGGTTAAAAATATATATTAATATATTATACTAATCATTATCATTGCTTTCATGGTTCAAGGGGAGTAACTCATATTTTTCTTTTGTATCCAAAATTGCAGCTAGCTTAAAATTTGCCCAGAGACAACTGAGAGATGATAAATAAGCGTGTTACAAACTACTTTATAGTAGAGATTTACATGACCCCCATTGAGTCAGGTTGTGACACAAGGTCAGTTTTTAACGTGGGGACCCGAGTGTTTTCACTGGTCTAATCTGGTCATAGCTTGTCCAAGCTAGTCGTAGCCATGATACCACGGACCCCCCATGCTTGGCATTTGCACTGGAAGCTCCAATCTGAACATTTCGGAGTGTTTGCGTGTCAATCTGAGAACAGTGCAGAGGATTTAGAAAGAACTGGATGAGTCAAATGGTAATTATGAAGGTACAGCAGCTCAGAAAACTCACTCTTATTGTTCTGATAAAAGAATTCCCAAATTTGTTGGTTAGGCCCTTAGACTCAACATGGAAGCCTACATCAAGTTCCTTGTGGAGGTAGTGCTGCCCTGGGTCAAGAGGGTGGCTGCTGGAAGACCCTATGTCCGTTAACTTGACTCTGCACCATGACACACAAGCAGAAGACCCCTGTCATAGCTGTTGGACAATTTCTGCAACCATATCACCCCTTGCATCTGGCTACTTAACTTCCCAGACTAAAACTCCCTTGATTATTATATGTGAGTCACAGTTGAGTGAGAGACCAACAAAACTCCTTGTAACATCAAAGATGAACTGAAGGCAAAAGATTATGACAGCATTCCTGATTCAACTCTGATCAGTGGTAACCAAATATATCACCCAGTCGTCGGTCCTCAAGTTCCTTCAGACCACTGTGGTTACCATTTAGCTGACTCTTCACTTGTTAGTGTAACTTGTTTCATTGCTGGTACAGTTTCACTTTGTTTGTGTTTGTCTATTCACAGCCATTCATTCCTCTGCCACATTGTGTTTTTGATCTCAGAGAGTGAAAAGATCATTCATGAAGTAAACTTGGAGTGAAGACAGTTTGACCATTTGGGAGATACACAAGAAACAAGAATCCTTTTGAATAAAGAATTAACTCTGGTTAAAAATGTAACAACAATTTGGTTTATATATAATTTATTGTATACAGTGGTTTTAACCCTTCCTACTTGATATAATCAAATGGCACTGGGATCCCCTTTGGAGTCTGCAGCTTGTTTTAGTAGTAACTTAAATTTCTAAGTTCTGGTCTTCATGTCCGGTACAAAGTCTTTGGTCAGAAAGTCTCAGCAAACAATATGGATTTCGGTGTGTGTCTGTTCTTGTTGTTTGCAATCTCCTCAACTCTACTGAATTCAAATTCTCCAGCTTATATGGAGTTCTGCAACCAACTGGGGTTAGGTTGAGTAAGGTCTGTGTTCAGTTATCATCAACCTTTTCTAAATTTCCATATATAAAAATACATTTGCTCAATAGATTTTTTGAAATTTGGGGTTGTCCATCCCCCTTGTGAGAGTGATCAATTGAATCAAGCCACTCCTTAACTCTCTTTAAATCGCCTCATAACATCATGCTATACAGGCAGTGCTAATCTCTTTCCTTTTCTTCCTTCAAAGTCATTTGGAGGCCATGGTTGCAGCCAGTGGTGATTTTATTGAATACATTTAATCTTTAGCATTTCAAGATTTTTTGTTATATATATATATATATATATAATCTTCTAAATAAAGGTAATATACAAGACGTCATTGTGATTGTAAATTTATCAGCAAGATCAAATGTTTACATTTATCCCAAATACCATATTTGGTAACACTTACATCTTAGGCAGAATGAATTTACTTCTAAATTATTACAAATAATATGACCTATTATTTCACCACATTCTATTTTTTTTTAAGAAACCTACAACCCCAATAGCATATAATATAAATGCACATACATTTATATTATATACTGATGTAATGGAATAACCAGTCACCCCCATGAATGATTACACTATAGGTAGTAAGTACCTATAAAGTCAAATGTCTACGAGAGACTCTAGGAAGAGTGAGAGCAAGACAGTGCAAGCACGTCCGACCTTCCAATTAGTGGCACTCACTACTAGATTGACCTGTGTGTATAAATGTACTGTATTTCATATTGTACTGGTTGTGTACAATAAACCTTTCTTCTATTTTCCACCTGGTGTTGAGTATTTATTCCCTTAGCATACTATTTTTTATTTTCCTAAAAATTAAATATTTTTAGTTGACGTTTTAGACCTTATTACTTTTAGGAGCTCAAACACATTTTTATTTTAGGATATAGTGCTAGTGTAATCAGTTACTTTACACTAATATCCTTATCTGTTTTTTGTTTTTTTTTTGTATTTCATGGTCATGATAAATTACTGCAAGTTCTAATCTTTCTTGATGAGGAAAGAGCTTGGCCTGACTTAACATTCAGGTTCTGTGGACATTGCTCCACTGCTGCTAAGCTAAACATGTTGAATAATTACATGTAGTCTTTAATTCTATTCCAACTTCAGTAAAAAATAGCTTTCCTCTATACAAATGTTACAAAACAGATGCTTGAATAAGTTTGTTAAAAAAAAAAGAAAGTATGATGTAAGAAATGTTCTTGTAGAGACTTGGGTATAGATTGCAGCTGCACCTCTCACTGCTATTTATATAAATGCCTACAGATGTCTTTTTTCTTCTTCTTCTTTTTTTTTCCTCTTTTTTTTTTTCTTCTTTTTTTTTCTTCTTTTTTTTTCTTCTTTTTTTTTTCTTCTTTTTTTTTTCTTCTTTTTTTAATCAGGATATTAATAGCATCTGCATTATGGCTTACTGACATTTTCATAAAGAGGGAATGTTCTTCCATAGGAATTTTTCTCAAATGTTGTATTTAATAATATACATGTATTTTTATGCTATTTGAATATATATTTAGAAAACTTTGCTTCCTCCCAACCCCCAAGTGTATGCATAGTTGCTCACATTAAATTTTAATTTTAATGGGTTTCTGGCTCTTAGAAGACAGTAGGCATAATTTGTTTTGTTTTTTTTTAATTTTTTTTTTTTAAGAATATTAGCTTAGAAATTATTACACTGAAGTAATGTTGACATCAAATAAATTCTTTTAAATGTTTTGGGAACAATGATAAAGATATAAGTAACTTAATAATACCTGCCACATGATTGAAGTTTTATTTTTTTTACAGAATTGAACATTGTGGATAACATTAAGAAAGAATATTGTACTGCAGCAGTTTTATTTCTGCTTTTCTGCAAATTCTAATTATCACAGCAGCATTACTAGTACCAATTATGTTTATGATATAAATGTGAAAATGGATAATCTCTAGGTTTCTGGCATTTTTTTACTTAATGAACTCTTCTAATATGAAACCAACAGTAATGTGACCGAGTAAATCTTATTAGTTATTCTCTTTTAGTAAATGTATAAATAGAAGCTCAGTACTTACCATAGTAAACAATAACAAAGTATACTTTTTAATCAACTTATCAATATTAGCATTGATGATGTGGCTCTTTAAAATGATTTACATGATCAGTAAATGTGTAATACCATAGAGATATAAATATCTATCAATTCTGTAGCTTAAATAATTGGTAGATTAACTACTCAAAATAGTTGGGATTACTAATAATGCTTATTCATTAAGGATTGTGTACTGACACTTTGTTAGAAGTTTACTAATAGAAAAAAACAAGCTAAAACAATCTAAGTACTAATATTATTTTTGCTTTGTCAAAATTAATATTTTTTATTTATATTATATCCATGTGTTTGTATTCTGGCTGTAAGATAACTACAATTATTAGATCATTGCAAAAGTTTGTACCTGATAAGATTAAAATCAAAATTTTATATACTCACTAAAAACATTTATTATTCAAGTACATAGTCTCCATTGTTTTTAACAAATGTCTCCCATCATTTTACAAGTTTGGCGATGCCATTTTTGGAGTAACTTTGTGTTTTTTGCTGGAAGAAGGTTGTAAGGCAGTTTTCAACTGACTCTACAGAGTCAAATTTTTTGTCATTTAAATTGTTTTGTAGAGACCAGAACAAATGGAAATCAGAAGGAGCCAAGTCATTTTAACTTTAAGCTTCTGCAAGGTCTGTTTGAAAACATGCAGTCTTGCGTTGTCATGGTGGAAAATGGCACTATTTCAATTTTTCTGAAATCAAATGTTTTTCTTGAATAGCCACATTGAAATTGGTGAGTTTGCCACATTACTTCTTTGCAGTTTGTTTTGCTGACTGAAAGAAGCTCAGTGTGAATTATCCCCCTGCAATATCACCAGACGGACAGCAACAACTTCATTGGATACATGCCCGCTTTAGCCACAGGTTCTGCACATTCACAAGCTTGTTTTCAGCTCTGTTTACATTGAATGCGATCATAAAGTATTCCTTTTTAATCACCTGTGTCAATTCTGAAACTTAATCCAAATAAAAATTCTGAATATTTTTATTGCAGTTCTGATGCTTACTCCTTTCTGAAATTCATAGAGCATAATATATGGTGAAAGTGCAATCCTCTTTCTTTAAAGGTATTCATTTGTGAGCAAAACACCAACATTCAACTCACAAATGAACAATGCAACATTTCAATCAAGAACACACCAGAAATCAACACCAAAACAAACACCAGTATCAATTTGTGGTCATTTTATATTAACAATAAAAAGCAGGCACAAACTTTTGCAATAGCCTGATATGTAGAATCTTTAATATTGATAGTTTATTTTTAATATTAATTACTAAAGCCTCTCTTAATGTGCCAATTGATACTACTTCATAGTTCATTGTATCTGTTTTTAACACCATCATTCCTTGCAATTTGAGTCATTCAGGAGTTTGTTATATTGCAAATTGGGTGCAGTTTTGACTCTCTTCATCTTTCATAATTTCACTCTAAGGTTATATATCACTGAAAGGTGGTTGCTCCCGCAGTCAGTACTTGGATATGTTTTAAATTGTAAAACTGCATTCTTGATCATTACAAGTTGATTTAGTTCTTCATTTCTCCTCTTAGGCTTTCCTGTGTCTATAAATGTCTTGCATTTTCTTGGAACTAGGTGTTGGCAATTACTTGGTTGTTTACCATTCACCATTTTCTTCACATTCATTATGGGTTCCTACTCTGATTTGTCAACTATTTCATCATCTCACTCCTTCCTTATTTTATTATTCAGGTCTCCTATGGAGATTGTAATCTCCTGGATTGAACCATGTCATTGTCCAGCATGTAATAAAACTATCAAGTTTCTTCTACAATAGATATATTAAAAATTTAACTCCAAGAATCCTATCAGATAATTAACAGTAACCCAGAACACGTTTCTTTATGTCTTGGTCTAGTATTAGTCCTACTCAGTTTCATTTTTAAGAAACGAAGAGTACTGAACTGTTATGTAATGTTGGTCCTCCTCTATGACAGTGAATGCTGGACAATCTCCCCACAAATGAAGAAGAGACTTGAGGCAACAGAAATGTGGTTCTACAGAAGGATATTGAGAACACCATGGATTTAAAATGTGAGTAATGAGGAAGTTTTAGGGAAAGTAGAAATGAGGCCACTTTTTAGAATCAATTGAAATTTCTAGGGCGCATAAGAAGGAAAGCAAGTTTAAGAATTTGACACTCACTGGACATATTGAAGGCAAGAGAGACAGGAAAGCGGTGACTAACCTCCCTAATGACCTTGTGTAAATGGATTGCAGAACAGAGATTAGGAGAGAGAACAAGAAAACAAACCTTGCTAAGAGCTACAAAAGATAGGAAGTTGTGGAGAATCATGATCGCCCACATCCTAAAGGGATATGGACCATAGAAGAAAAATATTGATAGTTATCAGCTGAGTGTTTAGTGAGAGATATTAAAAAATGATAAGAGTGCAATCTTGTTTGCTTTAACTTTGGTACTCTTCATTTTTTTGTTAAACTACCATGTGAAAATAGAATAAAAATTAAGCAATTTTAAAGATGTTTTTGTCTTTTTTTGATTATTTTCTCACTCTATCCTATTGTGCTTATATATTTACAACTTATTGTTTCAAAAAAATGTTAGAGCATGTGGACACACAAAGTTACAGTAAATGAAAATATTAACCAGTAAGTTTTGTTAATATATAAGTGGTCAGTCTATTCATGATATTCAGGCAAAAATGTAAAGGTTATTACCAAAAGTTATTTGGACTGTTGAACTTCTTGACATCTAGAGAAGATTTGGAGAATGGATTAGTTGAAATATCTCAAAATTTTAAGCAATTCATCTCCAACTCACTTTTGCATTAATAATATTACTTCCCTTTCTACTGCATTCTATTACAAGGCCTCTCAATTGCATTATCCTTATTGTTAATTTCACTCAAAGTTGTTTTCTGTTGCCATAGAAGGATATCACAACACAACTATAAAATTCGAACACACTATTGTCCAGAGATCAGTCACCTTAAGTGGAAGGGTAAACTTTTGTACAGCAAATGAAGTCACATACAAAGTGATAAAGGTTTATGTAGTAATAGTTATTTTCTTCCCCATTACTATGCCAATGGGCATGTGGCCAAATGGTTAGAACGTTTGCTTTCTGACCATGAGACCTGGGTTTGAATCTCACCAGGGTCGATTTGTCTTGAAGATAACTTCTTGATGTTTTTGGTCAAATGGTTAGAATGTTCACTTTCCGAGACTCTGGTTCAAATCTCACCATAATCAATTTGTCAGGAAGGTAAACTTTTTGATGTTATCAATCTGGAGGA
Organism: Acanthosepion esculentum; assembly: GCA_964036315.1. Taxonomy (NCBI): domain Eukaryota; kingdom Metazoa; phylum Mollusca; class Cephalopoda; order Sepiida; family Sepiidae; genus Acanthosepion; species Acanthosepion esculentum. The sequence continues at coordinate 24,286,078 of OZ038483.1, read as the reverse complement.
GGTAATCCCGGCACTATGAACCTTTAAGATGAGGAAGAAATTCTTTAGAAGCTGTTTTACTTGTATCACTTTTTCTGAATTAGATTTGTCATTACTTTTAGATTCCTATTTCCCATAGCATCTTCTCATTTCTTGGTTCAAAGTTTTCTGTTGGCATTTAGCACCATATTTTAATCAGCAAATTGAGTACTTTATTATTGTAGATGATTCAGATTCATGAATTCAAGTACAAACTGTTAACCAGTGTATGGAAATCATTACTATAGATAACAAAATTGTTCTGACATCTCTTGATGTTTGGCTCTCTTCCTTTTAAATTAGGATGTTGCATATTCCTAATTATCTAAAGGAAAAACTGCACGTATTTTCAGAATCAATAAAAAACAAATTTTGAAACTATCTATTGAAAATCTTTAATCAATAATTCAAACTGTTGTTAGCAGTTGCTAAGTGCAAGGTTTTCATTTAGTATTTTTAATTTAGGAAAGTAGGTAAAAATACTTGCCAGATTTGTAATATATCCAGTTTTAAATGTTTTCAGTATATCTTATTTTCATTTTTAACTCTGGATACAATAAATTACCTTTTAACATTCTTTCAAGTGTATGATTTGAAAAATTAAATGTAATTTAAGAATTTTGCATTTATTTAAGTCTATTTACTTGGACTATACAAAAAAATGTGAAAACTCAAATTTAAATCACTCTCAATGATATAAAAACATTTTTTTTCATAGATATTACACATTTATTGCCTGTTATAATATAGTTTTTACTTAAAAATGTATTGATTAAACTTATATTCTCAAAGTGAATGATGTAGATTTCTGAGAAACTTCAGAATCTTGTTAGATGTAGAATTTTTAGCAGAGATGGTTGAAATAAACACTGAGCAGGAGAAATATTAATACGAGCTGAAAATGTTGGCAAATTATTTTCTCCTCATTTGTTTTTCATTTCACTGACTTTCATACTCCTTATTTTGTAGAACATATTTTTAATATAATTAAGGAACATGTCATGAAAATTGAAAGGTCTCAACATCAGACATCATTTCACACATATACCCATCACAAATTTTAAAGCAATTATTTTTTATTTTAGCTAGTATATTTTGAAAAAATAACTTTTTTTTTATTCACCTTTATAATATTGATTTAAATATTTTGAATTGTTTTTAGAATAGACAGTATTCTTAATTAATCTTTGACTAATATTTCAAATTCAGTTACTATTTTAATTGAAACTCCTATTAATTGACAAATATCCATGAAATCCAAATATTATATTTGATATTACCTACCTATATATATATATATATATATATATATAACAAAGATGATGGTGAACCAGTTTTTGGGAGAAATAAGGAATAGAGCCATCTTTTTCTGCATAGTCCTATTGCAAAAGCATACATTTGAGGATAGAGATATAAGTTTGAATTTCAGCGAGGAAGGATTTATTCTTTATAATTCATGCTGCTTACTAATGCTCACAAAATGATAACTTGGGATGAGTGATGAAATACAATTGAAATTACAATGAAAGAAATACTAGTAAAAAAATTAATCATTGGCAATACCTCATTGAAGAAATTGAAATATTATATAGAAATGTTTCTGTTGAGAAAATCATTCTTATTCATCCACTAAGATCATATATAAATTATTTGACTTTTTCATTATTATAGTTAATATGTAATTATTTTACAAATTCTACTTAAAAGGTACTTACTATAGTTGCTTAAGATTTGTTTTCAATGACATTACATTGCTTTTGCAAATTTAATATAAACTAGAAAATGAATTTAATGTAGGTACCTCCATGTAATTGTTAAAATTAGCATAGCATGATGAAAAAGACCCTAAACTTGATAAAAACAAAATTTTATCAAAATGTTTGTTATTATTAAGAGGAAAGAACAAAGTATTTTGTAATTATTTAAAAAAAATTTTTTTTTTTTTTTTTTAAGAACATTCTAACTTTTGATTAAAAGAAACCTTATTTCTCTTTACATCAGTGGAACTACTAAATAACAAACTTTAGTGCATTTTTTTACTGTATGACAGGAATTTAGAAAATTTTGCAAAAATAAAAATAATTGTCAGATGTTAATGTAACTTTAAGAAACTATTCACAAATGATGGAAATTATTATAAATATGCTCCCCACCAAGTCATGGCAAAAATATTTATTTTCATATCCCCCCCCCCCCCACTAATTTTATCAAAACTCTATAAATTCAAATGCTGCTCAATTTAGTGAAATGTTAAAAGTACAAGTCTTTGAGGAAAGCAAATCATTTTTTTTTAATCGGACCCCCTCTACCTGAAAATCAACTCTGAATTGTAACATACAAAACTCAATAAACAAAGATATTATTTAATTTCAAATGCTTCTAGTTGCTTTCATGAATATGGATAATATTGTCTGAAAGCAAAACTTTTTTGATGAAAAATTTATTTTTAAAACAATTATTTGTTATTTCTTAGATCTACTTAGTAAAAATTAATTTATCTTTACAGATTATAAATTGTAAAGCTTATTACAATCAACGGACTACCAATGTACTAAAAATCTAATTTTGCATGGTTTTTGTGTTGATAAAATGGCTGTAATTCAAATTTATGGAAGACCCTACATGAAAACAAAACGTCATGTTATTTGAGTTACAATAAGTGTTGTTCCTCTCTGTTACAGCCTTTATTTTTGCAAATTGTTTGTGTGGAGAAGTTAATTTGATTTTTCAATTTCAACTGAGAATGGTACCTACAAGTATTAGGTACCTATCTTATGAAACTTATATGATCTTATTTTCATATTATCTCAGTTATGACATTTTTCCATAAATGAAATATCAAAATTAATAAAATGAATGGAAATACAAATAACACAGTAAAATGTAATAAATGTACATAAAATTATAGTATTTTACATACACTTCTGATAAAATTTCATAAGAAAGGTACCTATAAATTAATTAGATACCTTTCTTATAAAATTTTATGTCACTCTCAACAGTCTTATTTTAATATTTTCATAATGCATCATAAACATAAAGGTGAAAGTTAACTACAAAAAAGAAAAAAATTTTAGAGTGCTGAAAGTTTTCTTTAAAAATAACAAGGTAAATAATTGGTTCACTTAAATCTAAATAATTATGTCACTTCTGTCCTTCCTTAAGATAACTTTAACTCATGTAAACTGTCAATATGTGATGAAATCATCACTTGTCAAGTGACACCAAATGTTAAGACCGGCTTTGTCTTATTTTTAAACTACATTATTTTGGTGCAGAAAGTAACGTTTGTTTCAAAATATTTTAAATAAACTTTATAATTTCTAATTATTATAATTGATTTGTAAAAGAATTTTAAATGGAGAATTTCATTTTGTTTATAAAATGGAAAAAAAAATGGTTGACATGATCAATTTTCTGTCAGTTTTGCTGACTCAAAAAAAAAAAGATTTTTAACAAAAATTTTGTACATGCTAGAATCAATTAAAAAAACAAAAATACTTTGATCTTACCTCTTAATAATAACAAACATTTAGACAATTATTTTCATCAAGTTTAAGGCCCTTTTTATTCATACTATGCTCTTTTTTTAGCGATCTCATGGAGATACCTAGTTTAATGATTCTGTAAAGCATTAATTATACAAAGTTGATTTTAAAAAGTTCTATTGGCTGTTTGAAAATATGAAACTTAAATACATTATTTGCACTATTTACATTAGGACTCTTGTCCTCATCTTTGTTATTTTCAACACATTTCAGTTGTGCCCTCTGGCCTTCCTCAGTTGTATATCACTCTTTTGTGATAGTTGGTCTAATCCTAGCTACTGCTTATAGAGTACTCTTTTTTTTTTTCTTTGTTTTTTTGTTAATTTGTTTACTTTTGTGCTTTTTATTGTTGTTGAAACTCATTTAACAAACAAAATTGGGTCAGATTCTTTTCAGTCTAATGCATTTGTAGTCAGCCTGTGTCTGACACTGGCATTCAGTAATATGTTTATGAAATTTTTGGCCTTGTACTCATTTTTCTTCATCAATAGTTACTTTTTTTGTAACAGCTTGGTTCAGTGGCTATTTTATTAAAGAATTTAAAAAAATTTGAAACCGAAGGGAGGTAACTTCTGTAGAATTTCAATGTACTCTACCTGATTGAATATCAAAAAAAAATTTTGTAAATTTAGGTTAAGATGATATTTAGCCTCTTGTTATAAATAATTAATGCTTCTATTAATGAATATATATTTTTTGTCATAAAAACTCTTTGTATCGAAATTCTTTAATAAATATAGCAAAATACAACTTTAATGCACTTTTGTGATAGTTGGTCTAATCCTAACTACTGCTTTTTAAGCATATATGCACAAAACCAACTATTAATAGCTTGCAATAGAATGTTACACATTAATTTAGACAAATGCTAATCAAAAAGATGTAGTGTAACTTGTGCTTTTTTTTTTTTTTTATTCCTGAAGTGTACTTAAAAATATTTATGCAAACATATGCCTTTATGATAGTATGAATGTTGTAAAATGAGATAAAAAGAATTCTTGCCTTTTGCTGTCAATGTTTCTTCAAAATTTTTAGTGTGCTTGATACTACAATGAATCAAATGAATGGTGAAAAACTGTCTTAGTATCTTTACAAGTTCTTTTTTGATTTCATGCTTAAGTTAAACGGTACTTGGTATTCACAGTGAAGATTTTTTTCTTCTACTTTTTGCATATTAAATTTGATACTAAATTAGGTGAGATAAAATAATTAATTTAACCCTGTTTAATGATTCAAAGAATTTTTTCATATATTGATGCCGTATCTATTTATATAGAAAATAAATACAATCAAGAGTTCACTGTGCTTTATATCAAATGCTTTAAAAAGATGCTGATAATTTTCTCTTGGTCCCTGAATGTTGATTCTATTATAATTGTTACTTCCAAGCAATTAAGAAAATTTATTTTACTTTTACAATTCACAAAAATAAACAAGTATAGGGCCTAAGATGAGATTCTAATTCTTACAATATTTAAATTTTTTTTTACTCAAAAATATTGTACTAATTTACATAGTTAATGTGAATTCATTTTAATCAGAAACTGTTTTTTTTTGTCAATTGTTTCGTTTATTCCTATTCCTGCTTTCTTTCATCCGTGCACAATTAATGTTGATTCTCTCGGTTGGAATTTGAAAACTCATCATTTTCCATGCACTTTAACACTTGGCTGCTGGTACATCTAATTATTTTTTAATCTTAGTAATGTTTACATAGATGCCTACTACAATTAGAGTATTTTTGATTTATACTGTCTCACATAAAAAGATTTGTTTTTGCAGTTTTGCCAGAAATCGCAGTTTCTGACACTAAAATTAACCTGTGGCAACCTTCAATGAAATTGAAAGTTAGTGCCACCTATCTCATGTTCATCCTTGATTAAAATTACCTTGTAGACTAACTTTCAGCACATACAATCATCACCCTTATCATAACCTGTTATGTGGATAGGTAAATTACATTTTAATGATGTTATTAAAAAAACAATTCCCTATCTCCCAAGTTACATTTTGATTTGCTGTGTTTTCTTAGGTAAAGAATATATGTATTTAAAAAAAAATTTTTTTTATACTTTTAATACAGACAGATTGGCAGCAAACAAGCATGGGCATTCCCTATTTTGTGACTCTAATTTTAATTTTTCCACATTGTAGATATATTAGGAGAAAGCATAAGTTGTTTGTCTAAAAAGAGTTGCTGCTTTAATTTGATGTTATTCTTATATCTTTTAATATATTTGATATACAGTTTTTGTATACAGGGTATTACTTTCCTTCCCAACTAATGAGTGATTTATGGTTCTTGTAGAGATTGGCGTTTCATTTGACTATTCATGGGGAAAGCAGTAAATACAAGATGGAGGCATTCACTGTGTAGCTATAGCAAAAGCAAATAATTACCTGTTGGCTGCTACAAGGCAAATAGATCTGAAAATGTGTCTACATACCTTTCTTTTGAGATAGTTGCCAAAAATGTAAAAGTTACTTAGCAGAATGGTATGTTCACCAAGTAATTACAAAAGAGGTCAGTCTGCATTCATTGGTAACTTTTACTGCTGTTGCTGTTTTTATTTATTTTTTAATCATTTACTTTTAAAGGATATAACCAGTGATAACTGAAACATTGGAATTCAGCTCTTATTTAATCTGCTTTAAGCAAGGTTTTAAATGCATTTATATTTAACACGCCCTAAATATTCAAGTTAACCAATGTTCTTTTGAAGTTAGAATAACAAGGACATCTTTTTTATTTCAACATTTATTTTACTCTCAAGAAAGTTAAAATTTTACAATGTTTAAATACTTAGAATTATAAAATATGTACACAAGTTCATTTTTAGCCAAGGAGTAATTTCGGTTTAATTTAACATGAGAATTTGACTATTACCATCAAAACATGATAATTCATCATACTTTTTCTTTCACTTTAACTTGTTCTGCAGAGTCAAAGTACTAAATGTTAGTGTCATGTTAGTAGTATAAGCAAGAGAGCTGCTTGGCTTGGAAACCATATTTTGTAAGCATTGCTGGGTTCTCATTGCCATGAATTTAAAGTTTTTTTTTTTTTTTTTTTTAAGGCATTAGATTAATCCTTCTTAACTGCAATAATTAGTTTTTTTCCCCCTAAGCTCTAGTTTCCATATAGTGTTAAGATCTGCAGTCTGCCCTTCATTTTTTTGATAACATTTTATGTATAGTTTCTTTCACCTTATAAACATTCCATTGCTGATCAGTGTCTATTTTGACCTCATTCCTAAAAGCAACAGTGTTTTCTTTTTCTCTCCATACATACTCAGTCTTATTTAGTTGTTTCTGCTTGGATAATAGCTTTTTGGCATTTTTCAAATTTGATTTTTAGAGAGCAGCTGCTTTTCCATTATGTTCTTGACTACAACAGTATCAGATGTAAGTCATATACACAGGCATTGGTATTTCTTCCTCTTGTAAAGGACTGACTTTTGTGGGAATGTTGTGTAGTACAACCTTACTATGTAAGGCTACTCAAATGTTGTTTGCAGATACTTAGGTTTTTGTGACATTCCTTGTGTAGGTAAGCACACATATTTTATAGCTGTTATCCTTAAAATATTTCATTTTTTAATAGGGTGAAATGTATCAACCAAAACAAAGATGAAAATAATATTTTCATTAACCTGCATATTTTTATCTTAGAATTAAAAAAAAGAAGAAAAAAAGAGAAAAAACAAAACAACTGCCTGAATTAAGTTTTTTAAAAAAAATAGTAAGCTATAATGAAAGTGTTTCCATAAATCTTTGTGATAAGAGTTCAGGTCTGGTTTCAAATGTCAGTAGTCCTTCTAGGTAAGTAAAGTTCAATATATTGATTGCACATAAGTACAAGTAGGGCACAAGGCTAATAATGGGAAAGGCTGGTCTCCATCTGACTTGTACTAAAATTTAGTTAGCCACAATCACTGACGCAGGCATGCTACAATAACCCATGCACCAAAATGCCACATTCTTATTACAACCACCATAATACCTCAGAGACTCTATGAAGTCCTAACTAGTCCCCATATGTACAATTTTGTCTGAAATTGAAATTTGAAATACAAAAACAATTTTAAAAATTTATAGTTTGAGTTTTTTTTCAGTTTTTTTCAAATCCAGGGTTGTACTTTTTTTTTTTTTTTTTTTTTTTTTCATTTCCTCCAAAGAAGTATTCTCTTTAGAGGCCAGGACATCACCCTTAGCACTGGTAGAGGGAGTGAATCTGTTTGTACCTCATGTTTCTTCAGAGGACTGAGGACCTGCTGCCTGACACTTTCCTCTGGCCCTACTAGCAATCAGCCATTCCCCCACTCCCTTCTCCACAACTGCGGGCAAAGGTTCTACAGGGAATGTTGGCTTAGCAATTGACCCAACTGGGGGTTGAACCACACCAGTCCGGGAAGCTGGTGTGCCCATCACAGGCAAGGCAGAACTTAAAGACATGGTCAAGGGGGGGGGTCAACTGGGGCTTGACTTCCAGAGGCCTTCTTCTCTGGGCAGGAAGAGGAGAGTTGACCAGCCTCTCCATGCTTCCAACATGTTGGTTTTTAGCTGGTCACAATGACTGGCAACTTCAAGCCCCCTACTTCCAGACGGTTGGGGATGAAGTAGAAGGCTTTATGATCCAAGATTATTTCAAAACTCCATCCCCCATTCAGGCTATCGCAAGAAGCACCTTGTATGTTGCTTTACTGCAAAAAAGAACACAGCCAGATTCTCCCCGATAACCTGAGGAGGGACCTTGAATATTGACACATTGGTTCTACATCAGCCTTTGTATTCAGTCCAAAGGATTAGATTAATGCAGTTTTCAGGTGTGGACAGCAATATGTCCCACATGAAGTATCCTGCACCCTTAACACTTCTTTGGGGCTTAACCCTCAGGGACTCAGTGATTGTATTACTGTGATTTTCATGGAGCAACAAATTTTGTGCAAGCACTTGTCCACCATGAAGACTGACACTATTCGCTTCTCAGTCTTCTTTAGTAGTTCTTATCTTCTATTCTACCACAAGGTGAGCGTAACTTTTGGCATGCTCCAAAAACTCTGCTATATTGATAATGCAACAGGGCGATTCCCCAGCCTCTGCATTGAACTGGGTTCTCTTCAATACTATCTTTGTTGGGCAGGTCTTTTTCAGAGAAAACAAATGTTCCTTGACCGACTGCATTGAGTCGGCCACTTAGGGCTTTAGAAGGACAGCTAAAATAATTTTTCTTGTAAGTATATAAAAAAGAAAGGGAGGGGTGTGAGGAAAAAATAATTAGCAACAAAAGACAATCTTAAAAAAAAAAGAGATTCGCCTACAGGCTGGAAAAAATTCATTTAAACAAGAAATAAAATTTTAAATTAGGAGACAATAAAAAAAATTAAAAAAAGCCAAGTAAAAAAAAATTAAAATTTAAAGACTGACAAGAAAAATTCAAAATGGGTCAAACAAATACTATTTAAGTTCACACAATTTCAATAATAAATAGACTATAAAATAACAAAAATAAACAGTTATCTGATAACTTACGTCAGACCAGATGAAGAAAAATACAAAAGAAAACTAACGCCAAAAATAAAACTGAAAATAAAAAAGGTTCGCTTACAGACTTAAAACAATAAGCAAAATAAAGAAACACTAAAAGCTGGTCAAATGTCAAAAAATATGAAAATAAAATAAACTACTAAACAAAAGATAAAACAAAAATGGTTATGTGGTAAAACTTAAGTTTGACCAAAAAAAAAAAAAGACTGCTGAAGCTGAAAATAAAACTAGAAAAATTGCCTACTAAATATTGGTCAATTCACAAAAGTCAAATGATTTCTTTTAAAAAGTTCCTTCAAATAAATGAAATAAAATACAAATGAACTATACAAAAGAAAAACGGAGTAAAACAAAAACAATTATCTGGTAAGACTTATGTTCTACCAGAAAAATTTGCAAATAGAGACCAAAGTCAAAAAGAAATACAAAAATAAAAAGGCTAAGAATAGTGAAATAAATGAGAATTTAATGAAAAGAACTTAACTTCTATTCTGGAAGAAATGTCCAAAACAAAAATTATTTTTAGTCAAGAACAAAAAACAAAAAAAATAGTCTTCTACAAGTCAGGAAAGATAACTCCAATATAATTAGTAAGCAGCAAGTAATGGTCAAGTGCCAAGAGAGAAATCACAGCAGTTTAAATAGTATCTAATTGCCCAATCCACTCCTGTGCAGGAGGGGGATGCAAGTCTATGCTCCTGTTGTTGCCACTGCTGATAGGAACAGTCCATTAAGTTAGGGAAGGGGGGTAACTGGTTATACCATTTACAATAAATAATAGTTAACAATCAAATTCCTTTTCTTATTTAAAAGTAAACATTATTCTATTATCTTGCCATTATTCAGACAGTCTATCATGTAGTAAGGTGAGGCATTTTAGTTAGACAGCAATTTGATCATTCAACTTCACCCATGTTATTGAACAGATTTCTCCCTTATCTAACATTTACTTGATATTTACTATTTCTATTCTCAATCTCTTATCTTCAACAAGTTTAGTTGATTTGATTGCTTCGACTAAATCACTGTTATCTACAAAACATTTGATAGGAATGATCTTTTGGTGATTACTAAGAGCATTGAGATACTAAATGCATTTCGATAGAGCTAGTGTCTCACTGGCTAATGTACTTTTTACTTCTCTCTTCATTTTGCAGGATTGCCATGATATTGGATTCACCTTCTATCTCCTTTAGTGATTATAAAATGTCCTCCTTGGCTGCCACTGTTATTAAAATTTCCAGATGATGTATCCATAAAAAACATGTATTTCTAGTTTCTTGCCAAATTTCGATACTTCAAATAAACATGGTCAGATTTTACTTTCTTGATAATCTTCAATCATTTCAAATCTTCAACTGTACTTGTATTGATTCTACCAGCCAGATCTGTCATATCAAATGCAATATAAGGGTGTAATTGTTTGGAAATCCACAAGAGCTGACTAAGCTCAACTCTTAGCACAGTTTTCTCATCCTCAGATGTGCTGTTTTTTCCCTTTTTGTCAAATTTCACTTCTGATATGTTGTTAATATAATCCTTCTGTGTTAACATGATATACATCTCTTCTTGACTCAGATTCAATCAAATATATTTGAATGGACTTGTTGCTTCTTTTCCAACTTCAAATATACTTCTGATTTTGATACTATGTCTTTTTGGAATCTGTCATGCAAATATTCTAGACCTTTATCAAACCAATAAAATATTGCTGGATTATAACAAAATCCAGTCAGCCAATGAGCTCACTGAATATCTGATAATGGCTGTCAATATCAGATTTCTTCCATCAACCGTTGGTTGCAGTGATTTCTACAGTTGTCAAAAAGTCCGGACAAATGCCCACATTATGACTGATCTCAAATGTTCAGAAATCTGCTGCAGAAGTTGCTATATGGTGCCTCTGACAGTTATATAATGAGGGTGAAGACAACTCTTTTCAACTTGTAACAGATCATTTATACAAGGTAATATTGGAAAAAATACAAGCTTCAAAATAAAAGAAAAAATGCAGGCTTGATGGACGATTATACTTTAACACTTGGACTCTTAGTTGCTAAATCTGGGCGTCTAATTGTTGGTTTTAGGTTGGTACATAGTGTTTTTAGGCACATTCTGATTCAAATCTAAGTTATAACTCTTCTATAAGTTCTCCTGTGAACTTTGCTGAACTACACTGTTCTGCTCAATGTGTGGCCCTGACCCAAAAGCAAAAGCTGGGTGGGAGTCTGACTGGCATAGAAATATCAACGATTCCTTTGTCTCAACCGGGATTTTCCAATTTTGGGCAATTATCCAGCCCTTTAGTGGCATTGAGAGGGTTAATTTATGCATCCAACTCTAACTTGCCTTCTCTGGCATCTCTGACTTCCACTCATAGCTGCTACCTCCTCTCCTTCCAACTTCCTTAGAAACAACCTGTTACTATTGTCTTTGAGGTGTCACTTGATCTGATTGACCAATCCCTTTCTAGGGACAGTAACAAGAGGCTGTCTGAACCATAACTAAAAGCTAACCATCTCAACTATTTTGAATTTTAAGTGAATTCAATTTATGGAAAAGATCACCCCTTGAAAAAAAAAAATCCTGTTTTTGCTGGACACTGCCAAAAGTATCAAGAAATGGCTGTATGGATTTATTTTATGGAAAAATAAAATCTCCAGAAAAATTTAAAAAAATATTTAATTCTCTTTTCTTTCAGGCCACATGCAATGCTTCCTCTAATCATTCTCTTCAACTGAAAAATTATTATTCAAATCAGCATCCTGTTTTAAGTGTGAATGAAACCTGTTTTTCATTAATCTCAAACCAGTGGGATTAAGTGTGTCCATCCCAGAACACTCTAATCAAGATTTAAATGTTATCCCAACCTGAGACATGTACTTCCTATGTCAGCTCATCAGCCTGTAGCCAACAATGTCACAGGACAAATCTTAGATATCTGTCCTTTGAGTTTTAACATAGTTGTTTTTATCTTTTGATACCATTGTGATGATACATCTGCTAAACCATGGATACATTTCCTCAATTTCCAAATCTTTTTAATACATACCTCTGATGGGGGTCTAATATAGACAACCTGTTCAAATTCTTCACCTCACAAGAATGCCATCTTTATGTCAATAGTATTGACAATTATGTCATGCAATGACTGATAATACTGTTCTTAGAGATGATTTTTCGATTGTTGGTGAATTTTGGGATATTTCTTTGAGACAGTATTCCTCAAATCCTTTTACTGCCAACCTAGATTTTAACTTCATCTTGTCACCATCATTTTTTCATTGTATATACTCACCTAGATGACACACATTTTTGTCCTTTATTCTCTACTTGTAAATAAACTTTCAGTTCTTTCCATTTCTCAGTTCATCTTTCTTTGCTTCTGAAAAATCAAGATTTGTTGATATGTATAACTCTTCTGTTTGCATTTCCATTTGTTTGATCTTCAGATTCTTTGCAGTTGATAAATTAACACTTTCACTGCTACTCATTTGCCCAGTTCTGCCCCCATACGGCCAGCCATTTTTAAAGAAAATGCCAAATTTCAACCTACATATTTTATTACACAGAAAACTGGCACCAGTGTGTTTTACAGCATTCCATTTTCATGGATATACCTGGGAATGACTTACCAGATCAGTAATGGGTATACACATGATATCTTTTGAAGCATTGTCCTTTGTGGAGTGGGACTTCACACTTTTTGCAGAAGTACCTTGTTTCTGAGCGTTTTCTAGCTTTTTTGCAGACTCTGCATGGCTTGGAAGGGTACCTTTTCTTATTGGTTGGTGGAATTTCTACCAAGTCATGAGCTTTCATTCCACCAATCAGGCGATTGGCAGGATCAATTTTAGGTGCCCTTGGACATACCACAGCTTGAGGAGCTTCCCCTTCATTTTCAGAGTCAGAGGAATGATGGTCGGGGCGGCAGCCTCGGCCTGACCAAATTCTGCAAGAATGTCATCAATTGGTTCCATCCTGAAATCCAGCAATGCAAGTTTTTTCTGTGGATTTGCCTTGTTGTACAGGATGTGGGAGTTCACAATGCACAATTCAAACAAATATGGCACAAATTTCTTGCTCCACTTGATGGTTTTGCACGTACAGGGATAATATTTTGCCATCTGGTCCAGTTTGTCAACACCTGACATATGTTTGTTGTAGTCCAGCACAAATGCAGGTTTTCGAATTGGCTGATTGCTCTTTTCCTGAGTACCAGAATCTTCCATCCTAGAGTCATGAAGAGTGGAGATCATTTTCACTGGGCGTTTGTCCTTCCACACGAGCACTAACACATCTCCATCTCTACGAAATGTCACCTGTCCCCACTGAAGGCGATCAGCTTCCTGCTGCAGGTCACGAGGAGCACCACAGTTCAGCTGAAGTGTACCACAAACATGAACTTTCCGCTCATCTTCCAAAAAGAATTTGGCCAATGCGACACTGTTGTAATAGTTGTCCAAATACACTTTATAGCCAAGACCATATAGGTGCTCCAGAAGTCCACCACAGATCTGCTGAACTGTTCTGCCAATGCCACAATAGAGTTCATAGTTACAGACGTAACCACTACTCGACTCAAAAACAATGTACCCTTTCATCCCATATTTGTCAGGCTTCTGAGGATTATAGACCCGAAATCTCACACGGCCACGCCATTTGAGCATCCCTTCTAGGGAAAGTTTTTCCTCAGGAGTGTACACAGCTTTGAACCTGTTTATAATGTAATCATAAACAGGACGGATCTTGTAGAGCCGATCTTCATCATTGTCGGGGCGAGTATTATTGTCACTGAAGTGAAGAAACTTCAGAATCAGAAGAAATTTATCCCTAGCCATGGTCTCTGAATAAAATGGAGTCGCCACTCTCCGATCAGTGCTCCAGTACATCTGAATTTCAGGCTTTTTCACTATTCCTGTGTTGAACAGTAGGCCAAGAACAGCCAAAAGTTTTCCGTTGTCAAGTCCTTCCACTGGCGACAGCGAGAATACTGTTTCAGATTGGGGTGTTCTTGGAAATATTGTTGAGCATATCTATTTGTTTCTTGCACAATAATGTTTACAAGGTCATCCGTGAGAAACATTTTCAACCATTGAAGGCAACACCCTGGATCATTGGGCTGCATATTTATGCCTGGAGTGCCAGGAATATTTTCAAATTAGATATGAAACTACCATGACGTAGAGAAAAATCGAGGCTGACTCATAATTTGCATGATAGAACATTTAGAATTTCCCGTATTTTACAATAGATGACGCAACGGGACACTCATACCAGCGGTATGCAAAAAACGTAGGTTTCCGTACTTAGCCAGCTGGAGCAAGATAAGAAAAACGAAGATCTCCGTAGTTAGAAGCGGAAGTGTTAATAGACATATTTGTTCCTTTTATGTCATTAGGTTTTATATATTCAATATTGTATACCAGTTCTTTGTCTTGATAGATGCTTTTCCAGCCCGTGCAAGAATTTTAGCTTCGGTCTTTTCCATTTCGTGCAAGCTGGAACTGAATTATTTGATGTTTCTGAACTTTAATAACACTGGGTTCCACTTGTTTAACAGATGCTGATCTATCCTTCTTTATGTTGGCAGTAGCTCTAAAATTTTCATCTTTTGTTCCACTGTCTTGATGTGCATCTCTAGGAAAGTAGTCATTGTACTCACTAACAATTCCTGCAGCATCCGTATTTTCCTTGTCTTCATCTTCATTGTCATCACTTTCTATATTATTATCAGTTGTTTTATTATTATGACTAGCTTTTGACTCTAAAGCTCTCAAGAGTCTACTTTCATGCAAGTGAACATAAGTGCCTCCATATCTTACTATCACAACTACTTTGTCTTTTCCTATAATCCAACCTGGCCCTTTCCATTCACCATCCCTTAAGAACACCTTGTTTAAAGTCTTCTCCCTTAGGTCTTATTTGTTTTCTCAGTGCTCTTTGGATTCTTCCTGATGATTCTACCGCCAAATATGCTTTTCATGCTTCTTGTAAACCTGTGAGATGCCTTTTTATCACTTCACCAATAGTTTTATCTTCCAGAGTAGGAGGGTTTGTTGATAGTATTAGATGGTAAGTTTGGATTCCTGCCATACACTATCTGATATGGACTAAATCCATGTACATTTACCAAGCAGTTCCTTGCATTCACAGCCCAACTTGTAGCAGTTTCCCATTAAATAAAAGTTTCTTCTTTAACCTTAATGATTTCTGTCAGGATTGCATTATGGCGCTCATCAATACCATTTGACTATGGGGAATAAGCTGCAGCTGTATGAAGTGATAGATTCAACTTTTCAGCCATTTCTTGAACTCAAGACCATTATCCGTAAAAAGACGAATTTCAGGTGCACCATAGATAGCAATCCAATTCTGCATAAACTTATCTATAATGGCACCTACTTCTTTACTACAAATTATAACAGCCATACTTAATCTACTAAACAAGTCAATTATATGTAAATACCAGAAGCCAGGATCAAGTTCATGAAAGCCAAGAGCTATTACTTGATTAAAATCATTTGCTGGATTAAAACCAGCTATTGGTTTAATTTTAAGACATGTAGAGAAGATCTTCAGTTTCCTGATTTACTTTGCCTGCTGTTTTTAATAAATTTAACAATTTTTCCTGTGAAGCATGACCAAGTTGTTTGTAATTTTAAAAGTGTATTTCTTTTGTCACTTCTTTCCATGTTGCTATCAACTATGAGAGCAACATTTTCATCATTGGTATCCTTATTTCTCATGATGTTCACACAATAGTGTCCCATTGATGTTTACTTTCTGACCAAACATCTTTATATGATCTTATTCAATATGTCAATAACCAATCCTACCTTAGCTAGAGATTCCTTACTTAACAGCAGTGGAATTTTACACTCTACAACTTCTGTTTTTATATTACATAAACAATTGCCAATTTTTGCCGGGAAAGTAAGTTTGACATGAGTTAACTATTCTTCCATCTCCAAATTTAAATGGTACATGACTTTTCTCATTTTTGATAGACATTAACTCTTCAAAAAATAGTGAATTGAGCATGAAATACAACCATTCATTACCACAAACTGTCTTGGTACATGCAGTTTCTACAATTGCTGTATTCTGAGCTTCCATTACCAAAACATCTTGATTTGATATTTTGTCCTACAGTTTAGCTTCTGTCATCAAAGTCATATGAACTCTGTTCGGAATGTTTCTCTATATTGATATTTCTGTCATATTAGCATCTTTGTATGTGGACAGTCCTTTGCCCAGTGATATGCTGATTCACAGACATTACATCTTAATACAACTCCATTAAATACAGGATTCATTCTTCCAGGGCCTCTACCAATGGTCCTTTTACTGCCTCTACTATAATTTTCTGTTATCATTGCTTCTTTTAGCTCCACTTCATTATTTATCTGCAGTTCTGTTTTGGCAGTAGTAAATATCCTAGTCCGGGCCAATAATGCATCAGTGTCAATTTTTAAATTGGTAAATTTATTTAACTGTTCAAACTCTACTATATAGTTTAGCAATGACATTGCCTCAGTCTTAAAATTTTCAAATTTTATATAGGCTTCATACATTTAGTATGTCTTTTCATTTTCAAATAATTTATCCAATTCTCTTAGAACATTTTTAACACCATTGTCAATCATTAGGAGAGATTTATCTATAGTTGTGGCAATTTCTTGTGCTTTTCCTTCCAGAGAGAGAGCCAGTGCTATACCTTCTCTTGTTTTGTCCATTTCAGTAAACATTTACCATAATTCAACTTCCAATTCCCATTGTGAATAGTCTTTGCCACCAAATGTTGATGGGTGTTTGTAAGTAGTCATTTTTAAGGCCCTGCTACCATTCATAAGAGTTCAGGGGCCTGGTTTCAAATGTCAGCAGTTTCTCTAGGCAAGTAAAGTTCAAGTGCCAAGAGAGAAATCACAGCAGTTTAATCTTTACCATGCTGCAGGTGAAAATTGTCGCCATAGAAGTCTCTCCCTTTGCTGCTCTAGGCACACTCTGCCACCTTGAGACGGTTGCTATGAATAAACACTTGTCAACTGTTATTTGCGGTATTCCAAACTGGAAATCCCTTACTACTTCTTTGGTACAAGGTTAAACTTCCGTTTTCCAATGCCATTTTGAATTCTTCTAGACTCTACACGAAGTGTAACACCGATTAAACCCATGTTAATTTTTTTGATTTTTGTAAACAAAAATGGCCGTATCAGTATCCAACAAAGGAAAGCTTTTATTCAGGAGTTTTTCTTTGATTAGGATGCCAATGATTATTTTGAAAGCTTTACTAGTCTAGTGGATATTAATGGTGAAGTGATCGAAGATGATAACCACGCTAGTGACGTGGAGGAAAGTTATGCTGACCACTAGCGTCTACTAACATCCATGCCTGACTAATTTTATTTTTAACCTACTGGCAGCCATCGATTAGCCTTTCTGAAGGTGAATTATTTTGTCTGTTTATAAACGACAGAATAATAACTTTATTCGTCAACGAGAACATGTCAGTGAGACAAATAAATAAGTCAGGTGAAAGAAAGTGCAAACAAATGCTAGTGTCTTCTCATATGTAAGCACGAGGAAACACTTCACTTAAATTCAGAGTGTCATTATTTGGTTTTTCATTATTTAGTTTTCACTGAAGTAATTTGAACAATATTCAAATAAATAACTTCTGTTACCCCTGGAAGCTCTAAAATAGTTTATAAAGTAAAAGAACTTGTCTTGCATGATGCATATTTTTTAATATTAAATAAAATATTTTAGACTAAATGTAAACAAATGTTATACAACTTTTTGTAATCTTTCTTTAAATAGTGTGCTTTTGCTTTGTCTAAGAGTTTAAGAAGTTTATAGATGTGCTTTTTTATTTTTATATGCTTTCTTCAAAAAGAATATTTTAGAACTGCTTGGTAAATATACATGGATTTAGTCCATATTGTGAACTTTTTTTGTTGTTTAGTCCATATTGAGAACATTTTTTTGTTGTTTTGAAAGTTTGCATGTAGATTTACTTTCAAAATATTTTCTTGGCTGAGATGCATATACACATTTAGCTGCAAGCTTTTTTTTATTTTTCTTATTTTTGTCCAGTGGGTAGATTCCCAACTGTTGTTATGACATCACAGGCTTGCTTCTCCTATCACTTCTTGCTAGTTAAGTGTCTGCTGCTACTATTTAAAATAATTATTGGTCCACTTATTTCCTCACATCATTTATTCCTGAATGCTTCCATTATTTTAAACTATGCATAATTTTTGTCTTTTATGGTTGTTGAGTAATTTTTAACTAGTATCATCTTTTTGGGTCTTAATTTAAAAAAATAATAGTTTAGCATTTACTTTTTCAGTCCTGTTGATTTCTCTAAAAGGAAGAGTTTAATCCGTTCTGCTGCTTGCAGATTTATGTAAATTAATATTTTCCTGGAATCTGAAAATTTGAGTCAATTGTTTAAATACTGAACTTTTATGCTGTTAGTAAGACTGAAATATATATGTAATCACCATTATGTTACTATTTTGCTTTTTGAAGTATCTTATTTTATTGTCAACAGTATTAATGTTAATGTGATACTATATGTACCATTGTATTTTTCTTTTACTATTTTTAATAAAATAATTTTCAAATCAACATATTTTATTTTTACCAGTAAAAGTTATTCAGATTCATTTCTCTTTCTTTAGATTGATATTTTATACTGACTTACATTTTTGAGTTCTAGAAAGTTTTACCAGTAAAAGTTGCCTTTCTTCCCCTTAAAGTATAAATATTTAGATTTTATTAAATATTTTTAAAAGAGCATCATTATCACAAGTTTTTAATTTGAGATCACTTTATAATTTGAAGTTTTAAAATGTTTATTTTCCAGCATTTACAATTTTACATTTATATTTCATTGATTAATTAAAAAGATTTTTACTCTAAACTTATTTATTATAACAGATTGCTGATTGGCAACTAAAAAACAATCTTGTTTAAGTGTCATTTGAAAACTTAGATTTGTATTCACTGTGGGTTCATCCTGCTTGGATAATCATTTGAAGTTTTAAATTTTATTGAAATAAGATGTAGTCTTTTAAATTCAAGTACAATCATTGCAATTTGTTTGTTACCAATATTTTTGCTTGCTTCCACTTTTACTGTAAGTACAACATAATCAGTTATCTCTCTAGTTCATTCCTTATTTTGGTTAGAGGCATGGGGGATTCTATTAAATTCTTTGATTTCCTAACAAAACTCAGGAGATAGTTTATAAATAAACTCCAAATATGCAAAGCTATTATACAAATTTAGCATCTCTTTAATAAGTATTTTAGAGTATGTTATTGGGTAGTGTAGTTTTGTTGGTAATTTTGCATATTTCAGAAGACTTTTTCCAGTTAAAATATGAGAGATTTTCAAAATATAGTGTGTTCAATCTTTGAGCCTAATTTGCCTGAAACAATTGAGCCAATTTACATTTTGCATAATATAATTTCTGCCAAGCTGTTTATAATAAGTTTTCTTTTGATAGGTATTTACTAGTAACTGGTATGAACAAATAAAATTATTGTTTACTGATACAAATAGGCAACTTTAATTTTGACTGGATATAATATATCAACTTTTTCAAATAAAAATGTCAATTTAAGAAATTCTCAAGACATGAACCTCTTTGCATTTAAATAAAAAACAAACTTTGAGGAGCATTTATATTGTTAAGCTACTAGGAAGTGTTAATATGTATAATGTGTCAGAAATGGGTTTATATCAATAATAACACCTAAAATAGGTTTCTGATTAAATCTCTTGGAGAGGACAGCTCTAGTTCCCTATCTTTGAAATCATTGACCTAGCAGTGTAACTATGAAGAAGTATTTGACAACAGGGTAACAGCTGCTCAGATCTAAGATAAAACTGGTTTTGTTATTCTGAGATAAGTTTCCTCAGAGAGATTTTGGAGATAATGAGAAAGTAAAGTATATTGATCTTTCTTTTTCTTTTTTTTTTGATGGTGGTGGTGGGGTCTCCATAACAAGTGATGTGTTTTGAGAAATAGAATTTGTGAAAAGGAAGCATTTTAAAACAATTGTATCTAAGTAGTTTTAACTAAGCTCTTAATAATAAATGATAATGGGATTTAGTTGTATTTACAAATCAGTGAGTTGCCAGTGTGTCATTTGTTCTATTGCACAACTGCTATAATAAATGGGTGTTCAAATTGCTATTTCTTTATTTCTTTTTATAAATATATGTACTTGGAAACATTTTGTAAAAATTCTTTATTTTGATTTTGGGTTTTTAATTGTTTCTGTCTTGCATATTTTTTGCCATTTTGTTACTTTGTGCTATATTTTTAAAAACATTTAGCTAAAAAAAATTTTAAATAAAATTTCCAGATCTGCATCATTGAAAGAAAATGGTAATCTCTGATGTGTAATTTTCATTGCACCTGCTACCAATAAGAAAGGAGGAAAGGTTATTTACAGATATTTAAATAAGTAATGTGTAACAATTTAAAAGGTTTTCAGAAAAAACTGGTCATCGCAAGTATTTGTAATACTTGGGATAATATACCCGGTCGAAATTTATAAAATATTACACTTAAAACAATTTTTCAGGAAAATAGGTTTCTCAAGTCCAGTAGCTGTTATTGCTCTTTCCACTATTGATGGGGGTTTCCTTTTTTGTTTTAGGTGGTGTGGGATATCAGCAACTTGATTGTCATACCTTTTTCAAGTTACATGTACTATTCATTTTAGTTTCTGCTGTTGTTGAAAATCCTCAAGTGATGTGGTTTCAGTTATCTGGTATAGTTCTTTGCGATTCTGTAATACCAGTCCACCAGGTTTGAAGAAAGATCATTCTTGCTGAGACCAACAGGCTTCACTCATTCAAAGCTATTTTTAACAATCAATCTGAAAAAGCAGTTGTATATAGCTGACAGTTTATATATTTCTGAATGAGTTTGACATGTATGGCATTCATATAAAACTTTCAATCTGATGTAACTATTAAGAACATGACTTTAGTTTTTAGGTTAAGTACTAGTTTTGTAGCAATTTGCTGTGTTGGGTGAAACTACCTATAGCACAGCCTATTCTATGTTCAGTTCCCATATCTCCTATGCTAAATTTCTTATGGTTGATCCATACACCAAGGTATTTGAAGTGTTTAATAGAGGATACTCAATGTTTTGGTCAATATCATTCTTATCCAAACTATGAATACCTATATCAGCAGTATAGCCCACCACCCACCAATCTTCTGTACATTGACATTTGGAGGGGTATCAGGAATGCTGTTTTCTATTAGGTTCATTTAGGATATGGTATGGAATGCTTAAAAAAAAATCAATGTCCATCTCTTCACACCTGTGCTTGTATATATGCAGAGTATAGTCTAGGAAGAGATTAAATAAATTAAGGCTCTCATTTCCTCTTTGTCATACTCCTAATGAATTTTGGAATGCTTTGGTACTGGTGTCCTCACCCGACATGTATGACTTTGTGGGTCAATATGTTCTTCTATCAGCTCTATACATTCACTAGATTCAAAGCCTGGGAGGTGGTTTCTAATGGATGAGAAGAGGAAATCTCTATTGATGTGGTCATATGCTATTGTGCTGTCTACACAGCAGCTTGAGTTTAGTTAATACAATGTTAATTATTATCTTCACCATAATGGTTCCAAGTGAGATACCTCTGTACATGAAGAATATCTTTTTTTTTCTCTCCTCATAGTGCATTAATGAGTAATACACCCAACATTTTGGGATGCACTTCTGATTATATACTTCCATCATGGAATTTAGAAAGTTATTTTTAAATTTATGGAGAGTGTAAGCTATTTTCAAAAGTTCAGCCTCAATGTCAAGTAATGTTTTATTATTCTTTATCTATTTTATAGCTTTCTTTACTTATGTTTGTTATTGTTTATGTTTAGTAACAGATATTGTAACGTTCAAATGTAAACTGGTGTATGTTCTATTTCCATGGGTATGATTAGCTTAGTGTGGTCAGGGTTGAAGTGTAACTCAGTGTTTTATCAAGCCAGGACATCTCTTCTGTTTTTGTTTCAGTTTCTAGATATAATTTTAAACATATGCACACACATTTAAAATTGTATTTATTAGATACCCATTATTAAATTTATTTCGGGAAAGTAGAATTTTTTTTCTGTTCTTTCTAATTTTTGTAAATTTCTTTAAGCTTACTTTTCATGTTTTATCCTTTGTAATTCTGATCATTTTGAACCTTCATTTTATTAGACTTCATTTAGAGAATGTATTTTGAAGGTCTAATCATCAAATACATAGTTTTATTTTTCTTAGATTTGTTTTGAGTGAAGTGCTCTTGTAACCTAGTGCTGTTTAGGAGGATTTATTGACATAATGCTCAGTCTAATCTTTTAACTGGGTTTATTTGTTAATCTTATTGTGTTATGTATTTTGTTATTCTGGGGATTTAGCAATAAATATTAATTATTTGTGTTAGCAAAGTGAGCTTATTCTGACTTACCTGCTGATTTAATTACCTAACTTATTTAATAAATTAAATTTTCTCTAAATGGCATTCATCTCTCTCAAGAGGAGAATGTTCCTTTCCAATGATAACTATCTCTAGATTCCCATGTTGGTTAAAACAGTCAAGAATCCATAAAATATTTTCAATAAAATTTTCACTTTTTTTTCTTTCTTTCATTTTTGAAAAATTGTTTGTTACATCTAAATAGTTTTGTAATTTTCTCTTGTGTTAGTGTTTTGCATCACTTGCCTATTATTTGTCATCTCCACACTCAAGTGCATCCTACTTCAACATTGATTGCATAGCTGCACATATCTAGAAGAGATGATAATTTACTGCAAAAATGAGTCACTTCAGAATTTGTCTGACCCAAAATTTTCTCAGATTTTTCAGCATAAAATTATCTTGGCTCTGATTTTTCAAGTTTGAAAGAATGAAATATGGTCTTGGCATCCTATCAAATTTTTAGTAAAAATATCTGGCTCCAATTTTTCCTATACTATCATTTGCTATACCTATGATTATGTTATTTGCTACAGCAAATGCAAACATAGTAATGGGATCCCACCTCACATTCATGTGCACACCTACAAACTTCAGAATAGCTTGCAAGGCAGTTGTATGTAGTAATACTAGAGCAGTATCTTTGTAACAAGTATAAATGAGAAAAAAAATTCTTTTGTCTGATTAAAAGGAATAGTTTAACATGAAAACTGCCTCCATTTCTGTCTTTTTAAAAAATTTTGAATTTCATGTAACCACACAACATTTCGCTTTTGTTTATAACTACTTGCCTTGATAAAGTCAAATGAGGAAATGTGTTGGCAAGGACTATTTTCCAATTGTCTATTTTATTCAATTTGTCTTTGCTACAGATTTATTCTAAGAACTTTAACACACACAACTTAGCTTAGCCTGACATTGCAGTAGTTCAAGACTCGGTCAGGATCCAATTCATTTCCCTTTTTTAAAATAAATTTTTAAAAATAGTTTTAAACACAATAAATGTAGTGTTTAAAATTGTTTTTAGTTTTTTTTTTTTTTTTTACTAAACATAAACAATAACAAACATAAGTAAAGAAAGCTATAAAATAGATAAAGAATAATAAAACATTACTTGACATTGAGGCTGAACTTTTGAAAATAGCTTACACTCTCCATAAATTTAAAAATAACTTTCTAAATTCCATGTTGGAAGTATATAATCAGAAGTGCATCCCAAAATGTTGGGTGTATTACTCATTAATGCACTATGAGGAGAGAAAAAAAAAGATATTCTTCATGTACAGAGGTATCTCACTTGGAACCATTATGGTGAAGATAATAGTAAGTGTAGACTCTTATAAGAATACACTGACTTTGCTATAATTTGAGAAAAACAAGGATTCAACCATGATTTCATAGTTTTGATGTATAAGGGTGAATCAGTAAACTGATTGTAGACTGACATGTAGTTATTAGCTGAATATTATATCACTGTCTAATGCTCTGTATAATAAATATTCATCACTGAATTAAGTGCATTGACAAGAAAATATGATCATAAATGCTTTTTTTCTCATTAGACTGAACTCATTGATGTACCTACATAAATAGCAGTGTCCTTTATTTTTTATTTTTACTCAGGATTGTTAAGCTTGTTAAATTTTATTTCATGCTGTATTCATTATATTTTTTTTAATTTAATGGAATTTTTTCCATAAGTAATTAAAATTGATATTAATCTATTTTATTTTTTCCAGCCAGAAACTATTGGAGATTTATACAGTTTACAAGAACTCTGGCTAGATTGTAATGACCTTGTCCAATTACCTCGGGTAAGTTAAATATTTATAAGTTGCATTGGATTATTAATTAAAGCTGAAATCTGCCTTCTAGTTAGAAATATTAACACTTCATGCCTATTCAGTTGCCATTTCTCCATTAATTCCTATAATGACAATTTAAAGAACATAAAAAATCTTTAAGCAATTTGTATAATGTTTTAATACTTCTTAGGCTCTGATGGTTTCAGATTCTTAAAAAATGCAAATTTGCATAAGAATTCTGAGATAAGTGACAATATTTCAGTACTTTTTTAAAAGAAGAAAAAGATTTATATTTTATTCATTCAAAAATGTATTATCCATCAAAAATAGATAATATTGTATTTTTAAAAAAAATAACTATTTGCTTTTGAATTGCTTACCTTCATGAAATCATCCTAGGATAAAAATGCCACATTGCATAGACAAAAATGGAAGAGAAGTTTGTCTCAAATATGCAAAGCTATTCTAAGATAAGGTGAAATCATTTTATTCTGAAAATATGACTTACCACAGAGACAATATAACTGTTTAATTTGTACAAACAGGTGGTGGTATTTGTCTGTATACAAAAGTCACCAGAATAAAGTCTTACAACACTGTATAATTGAAAGCTGATTATCTTGTGCAATTGACAATTAATCTCTATGAAACTTGTTGCAGTGGTCTTTATATTGTTTTGATATACTATTTTTTTTATAATAATGGCATGATTATTCATAGCTAGCATAAGTATATATAACATTATTAAATTCTTTCCAGTGGTATAAAAATTTTAAATAATTTTAGTTACAAAAAGAAATATTTCTTTAGTAAAAGAAAAGAAAAAGAAAGTCACTTTAAATTTGCTAACTTTCAAGAATTAATAAGTTTCTAAGAAAATGAAATGTGATATAATTTATTCACATTATGTTAATTCGAAACATTTATAGCATACACAAATGGACTAATTTTTTGTTAGATATAGATCTTACCAAAGAAATTGTTTCTTATATACTTTGCATCACCTGATTTTTTTCCTCTCTAATATTTTTATTATTAGATAAGAGGGTTCTGTAAAGAAAAAAGATTGTGCATAAAATTGCACACAGGTGCAATATCTGTTATATAGATATGTTTAAAAGATTGCTGAAATCATAAGTGATAATATGGATGAATGTGAACATATATAAGTTGTCATTATAAAAGGAGTAAACAAAAATTCAAAATTATATTCACTGAATACAAATTGTTTTTACCTGATATAGCAAATATAATTCAGATTTGTATCCATACACTGGTAATTGAGTTTTAAGAGAACTATTAAATAACATTTTCTCTTTATATCTTCTTTTTGTCCTCTTTTTCTTCAGCAAAGTATAAATTGCTATTAATGCTTTATTGTTGCCTATGCAGTTAAAAACTTAGCTTAATTTTATCTTTATAGAGTTAATTTTCCATTGTCTTAATGGATATATTGAACCAGTTTTAGAATAATTTTTGAAAACTAGATTTCTGAGATAGTTGATTAATTAGATTCCTTATTTTTAAAATTTTTGTATCTTCAAGATATATATTTGTAATGAGTTACTTTTCAGATTCATGACTTTTAATATATTATTATTGTGGAATAACACTTCTAATAATTTCTTCCTGATCATTTAATCAGTAACAAAGTATTTTAGATAAATATCAAATGAACTGAAGCACCTTTTCGTATCTTCCAAGCAAAGATGTACTGTATTTGTAGATTTATCTGACTCAAGTTAAGAAATAAATGATTGTTATGATATATATCATTCTTATTTTAGACAATATTTTTCCTTTTCTATCCAAACATCAATGAGAATCTGTCGCACAGATATGTTGGTGATCATTCGAAACCTGTTCTTTTGATTTTGTGTAATAATTTTTTACAACATTGATATTTTATAGAAGTCAGGCTCACTTTAAAAAATATTTTAAATGATTCAATTTACTGCTCATCAAAATTTCCATTTTGTTTTTTATATCTTATTGCCAGACAAAAAATAATGCCATGATTGATTGTTATAATCTTATTTTATGCTTAATTGCTCTTGTGAATTTGTGTGAAATTTTTATTTTTCAAATACTTGTTTATTTTGTTTTAAGTAAAATGATTTCTGCCTGATGCTTAATGTTATTATCCAAGTCTAATAATCAGGGCAGGAGGTTGGGACCAAATAGCATTTTCTTGTTTATGGTTCAAGCAAATTAAACAGGGATGACCACCTTTTAGTTCTTAGCAAGTGCTTGTAAGTGAATTACAGTTGATTAGAAAATTTAATAAAAGCTTTTGGCAAAAATATTTGCATGCATTGCTATTAATTTTCTTTTAATTTTAATTTTATGAAAGTTCATATTTATTGAAATAAGATGGTGTGAAATGTTTGCAACATTTATGGTAATTATAACATTGACAAAAATCAATATCATAGATGATACAGTTTTGACATAAGTTGTCATCACCATAATAATAATAATGATGATGATACACAAAAGCACTCAAAAAGTTTGACTTTATTAACATAGTGCATATAAAATTGCTAAATTCCTGCTTTTTAGTTTCTAGTTAAGTATTTGGTTGCTGTAAAAAGTATCCAATATTTTTGACAGTCACATAAATTTGTATCATCATTTTCTATAATCTCATGATTTAAGTTGTGTATTCTATCATAAAAGAATGATTCTGGTTTTGGTTAAATCAATTTTTTGAGGATTGTTTTATATCTTAAACTTGATGGAACTGTAGACTGCACAGGAAGTGCTGAATGGATTAAAACAAATACTTGTTTGAAAGTGGCAGGTCTGGTGAATATGCAACATGTCTCAGTTCCATGATGATTTGCTGCATTTATCATGCAGCAAAATCACCAGTCAACTTTTTTGTCCAGAAAAAAAAAAGAAGATATTTTCTGTTATTGTAAATCATTCAGAAAAGCCAATTGATTACAATAGTGTTCCAATTTCATAAGTTTCTTTTGTTTCCCATTAAATACAAAGGACAATTCTTCCCACAACATAAAAGTTGATTCTGTTCGGGTTTAAATGCTGATGACTGTTGTAGCTATGATTTTCTTCATTCTGGATTCTTGTATTAAATTCATTTTTTAACGGTGATGACTATTTTGCTTAAAAATGACATTTATCTATGTCAAACAAGAAAACAAGTGTCCATGTGAAATCTATTTTTTTAGCTTGTGAGGCATTTAAACAACATAGTACAACACAATCAATAGGCTGAATAAAGTTCAAAGGTATTTCTAAGATTTCTCTAACATTGAGCATAGATGATACAGGAAATGCTTGTATCAGCCTAATATAAAAGATATTTTAGTGCATTGCTGCACTGTTTTGCATCATTTAAAAATAAATTTCAATTATTTTAGAATATATTTTAAATATTTTCATGGGAATGTTTCTGGATGTTCTGCAGATAAATTTAAATTAAAACAATTCCCTTGCTATTCTATTGACAGTATTTTTCAACTTTATATTCAACAAGTTCAGTTGCTCTAAAGAAGTGGTTGTATGAATGCTCGTCTTTTGGAACTTGTCTTTATTCTTTGTTTAGTTTTTATCATCTACTGTTTTTTACTTGCAGGAAGCAACTCTTTAGACAAAGACTCTCTTGACTATCTTCAAATAAAGTAGTACAGTTTACTGAACGATTTGCTTTCTTCTCTAATGTCAGAGGCTGCCATATTTTCTAAATAAGAATTTCCTGTTTCCAATTCTCACTTATTGACTATTTTAATTGTTTGATTTGTTTAGTTTTTCACTTTTATTTTATGTCTGCTCTTTTCTAGAAAACTTAAATAACAGACTTGTGCATATTATTACAAACAAAAATAACTAATTTTTGCAAATTATTTTACAAAACTGTTTTATATGTGGTCTTTTTATAAGATAATTTGTAACACCTTTTAAATTGGTAATTTTAATGAATTTGTTTAAAATTAAGGTTTTATGTATTCTGTTGCACTTGTGCAAACATATCCCTAATTAAATGAGATTAGTTTGGAGCAGGTTTTTGTTTAAAATAATTTATATAGAAGCTTCTATGGAGTGCTTTTTTTAGGGTGGGGAAGCATTAATCACAAATTTAAGAAAGATTGAGTTGGGCAGATTAGCACCTTCTGCTTTTAAAGAAAATTTTAATTTTTTTTCTTGAAATATTTTAGAACAGTTGATGTGGGATTTGGGTGAGAAAGACCATCTATTAACTTCAGATTGACCTGAATTTGCCTTGTGATTTAATCATTACAGTTTGTTTTGTGTCAGTGTGATTCATCCTAAAATTTTTCACCATACATTCTATGGTGAGTGTTTGCCAATTAATTTTTACTGTAACAGAAAAATAAAATGTGACTAGTAATTGGCAGATGCCTTTTGGAAAGTGGTTAGTGGCAAAATTTTAAATATTGATTGAAGTCCTGAGATTAAGCAAGTTTGATTTTTATGGTTTAGCTTTTTATGTTTCTTGTTTTTTGGGGGGGGGGGGGGGGGGGTTACCTGTAAAATTTTTTGTTTCTATCAATTTCTTTTCAGTTTACAAGTTAGCAATAATATGTCTCCTACTTTATTCAGCATATTTTTTGTATCATTTCATTTAATGTTTACAAAGATTTAAGTGAGTTTAATATATTACTATATCAGAGTTGTGCTGGTAAACAGCTGGAGATGTTTGTTTTTTTTTTACTTAGCTCAGGTTTCTGTGGTAGAATAAAGAGTTATACATGAATAAAAACAAATGGAAAACTTATCTTAGCCGCTGGGCTTTAATAAGGCAAATGTAAGGGCTTTATTTGCAACAAGTATTTATAAACAAAAGTAAAAATGTTTGATTTTCAAAATTTTCAAATTTAAGAGATGCTCATAAATTTTGAAAACTAACAATTTAACAATTTAGGGTTCATCGGAGAACAAAAAAAGTGTCAGTTAAGATAAGTTTTCCGTTTGTCTTTGTTCATATTGATCTTTTACAGATATATTTTAGTTATATCTGAATTTTTTACACACACATGGCCTGAAGTGTATGCTCAAACATGAATCAGCCAGTCATAACCCAGTGTTGACCTCAGTGCCCACTTTTTAAAGAGATTATAGTATGAAATTCTTTCTTTACTAAATATATTAAACTTTAATTATGCTTCACTAAACAGTAGTTCTACATATTTTTAAATGCTTGTTTAATTTAGTTTTCTCTTTTAAATTTAGTAAAGTTTAAAAATAATGTTAGATTGCATTTATTTATTTATTTATATATATATATATATATATATATATATATATATATATATATATATATATATATATATATATAACATTGCACATTTGCATGAAACTTTGAGTCGGGTTATCGATGTTGGATATTATGCATAATCACTAATATATACTTAATAGCTCTGTTTTCATAACATCTGAGAAAGAAATATATATGTACATGCAAATATGTGTGTATATGCATATTTTTTTTATCATATATATATATATATATTCAAAGGTTATTTTTAGTGGGTACTTGTATTTTATGAAAGTCCTGTTTTTATAAACAGTTTGTCTACTGGCATCCACACTTGAGAAAACTTTAAAAAGATATGCCTTCTGGCATGGTTCGAACATGTATCCACCTTTGTAAGAGAAACCACTGTTTGATCCAGCATGCTTTAGAGCACTCAGCTAGAGAGGATCACAGCCCAGCAAGTTCTGTTTGCCTTTTTAAGGAATGCCATTCTCTTGGCACAGAGAACCTTGATGGGCTCTGACACTCTCCGTAGTTAAGCAGTCTACTGGAGGGCACATTTTCTTAAGTTTTCTTGGGTATGCAGGCTGATAGGCATAATAATGTTTTAAAAAAATGAGGTGTCTACTCAAAAATGGGTAACCACTAAAATAATGTTTGATGTAATAAAAATGTTGGATTAAAAATAAATCCATTCATTCTTTAGAAATATATATCTTATGATGGAATTATGGAGAGCCAAGTTCGAATTTCAATTGAATCTATTACATTCATTTATGTGCTCATGCCCTTGGGAAAAGTATTAATCCTCTTCTTCCTCCTCCAGCTATGGGTAAATAGCAGGACAGACTGGGTTCTATATCCTTGGAGGGAAACTGGTCTAGGAGGAGGAGGACAACTCTGAATTCAAAACCTGTAGAGGGTTGTTTGGGGACCTTGTGGTATGTAGTGCACCAGGTCTCTGTATTTGTCCCTGCAAAATGTGTGGTTGGTTCTGCACAAAGCCTTCACCGCTATAATCAAATCATATGTGGTAGTGTCTGGTTCCTAGGAACTGAGATACTTGACCCACATACATCAAATATAACAGGAGAGTCCACCATCACTGTGTGTGTGTGTGTGTGTGTGTGTGTGTGTGTGTGTGTGTGTTTAGGAATGCTTTTAAAAAGTTGGTCATGTTTGGCATCTTGGAATAACTACCTACCTACCTGTCTGTGAAATTCTCTTTCCAATTGTTGAATCTGCAGCTGTATTGGTTGGTTGTTGATGTGTATGTCCCCCAAGGCTCAGTTATCTTTTGTGTGCTCCCATCTTCTATAATCTCCTCTTAGCCACTTGTTTCATGCCAGACTGCCATGATAATGGTTTTAACAACTTACACCCAATCAATTGCCACAAATCCCAAGCAATTTCCTTTAGATCTTTTATTCTTACCTCAACCAGCTTATTTCTCTACTGGGGACTGCACAATCTGTTATCTCTTAATAAGAAAATAAAAAAGAAGAAAACTAAAAATATATGAATGTAAAATCCTTCTGTTCATCTTTACAATTCTAATTCTCATCTCCCTCTACAGTCCTTGTTTTTGTTAACAATGACCATAACCTTGTTCTCTGGCACAGATTATTTGGTATGGTAGTCTTGAATCAACACAAAACTTGGTCTTTAACAAACCCATCCCTGACAACTCAATCCCTCAAATAGTCAAAACTTACTAAGAGTTACAAAGGACAGGAAGTTATGAAGAACCATTTTTGCCCACATCCTGAGGGGACATGTCATATAGAAAAAGATTCAGTTCTTGGCCAATTACTAATCATTTATTTTATTTTTTAAGTGGTGGCTTTTATTATTGTCAGTTCCTTCCCATCATCAAGTAAAACTTACTTTGTGCAACCTAATCTTAATCATGGTGGAATAAGATTTTAAAAAATTCTTTCACTCAATAACTTAGCACAATTTATTTCGAGAAACTTGAGAACGTGGCATTTATAGTTTGTAAATAGTATTGAAGATGATTTATCCAGTTTTATTTCATTGTGCTTTATATTTTTTTCTTTTCTACTGAGATCATAAAGTACATAAAACAAATATTTGTTATAAGACTCCTCGTCTGGTGTATTTTTGAATTAGACAACTTAAATTCTGACTGATCATAGAAATAACTATTACATCATTTGCTTTTCCTTTTTTGATGGTATATAGGACCAAAATTTTAATTGCACTGTATAATTTTTTTTTTTTTTAAGTAAGGGACAAATTTTGGAATGCACTTATTTCACTACATTTCAGTATTATATCAATTTACATATTTAGTCTATATACATAGATTGAAAATATTAAATTTTGCAAAATTATTCTGCTTGTTTTTGTTATCAATTTAAGATTAAAAATAAATACAATTTAACTGTTAAATATTTGAAAAGTTTGCTGTGTAATAAGAAATAAATCCAAATTGTTGATTTCAGTTGTGCCTGTATAAGTATGAAATTCACTATTGATTGGATTAAAGATTTTTGTGGGAAAATAATGCTCATTAAATTGTTGCATGCCATCTGTAGCATTTGATATGTCTGAAGTATATGGAGGCATCAATCAAGAAAGAGGAAATTATGAAATAGGTGAATTTAATCTCAAGCAATTCTAAGTATTAGATTGTCCTTGATCAATCCAAATTATTTTAATTAAATAAATTATTAGATTTCATAACATATTGGCAAAGAATAACTTTACAAGGGAATTATATCCAGTGTATCTGTATTTAAGTTTCAGTTAAAAACAAAGCGATACATCTGTTGTAAACAATCAATTACTCAAATATACATTTTATAGCATTATGTCTCTCCAGAAACTGTTTTAAGACTAGTTTTAAAACTAGTCTTAAACTTCAAAATGCACTTCTAATATTTACATAGAAATTTAATTTTGTTTGAAATAAGTGAACTTTTTGTCCATTGTGGTTACTATTATTTGTCACTTTGCAAAAAATATAAGCTTTGAGTGCAAAATTAAATCATAGTATTTGAAGTATTGCAGATCTATTTTGATTATAGTGCACACACTAATCATTTTATTTTTAAACCATGCTCACAAAATTCAGGTAGTTTTGTTAACTTCAGGTTAAAGGC
This sequence comes from Acanthosepion esculentum, assembly GCA_964036315.1. Lineage (NCBI taxonomy): Eukaryota > Metazoa > Mollusca > Cephalopoda > Sepiida > Sepiidae > Acanthosepion > Acanthosepion esculentum. Next base: position 24,253,276 of record OZ038483.1, on the reverse strand, counting down.
TTGCATGCTTTGAATCAAGCTATTGATCAAGCCATGTGTTTTAACCCTATTTGTACAATAAAAATAAACTCCTCAAGCACTGAATTTGAATGCTTACAATCTTTCATAAAAATGAATACAATCTCACAGACAAGTGGATTATATTTGGGGTGGGTTAATGTGATTGTCGTGAGCAAGATACATGACGTCATACCCGAAAACGCGCATGCATTGCATGTGTATGGTGTCGCAGAGCAGTTGGAGGAAGGGAGAATTGGCAGAATTCCCACTCAACCAATTGGTTGCTTTGTCATGGTCTATAAAATGAGTGTGCCTGAAGGCTTTGGCAGTTGGGGTCGAGGGAGCTGACGAGGGCGACGAGAGACGACTGCCCTATATGAGAGATGACTGCCCTGTTCCAGCAGGTTCTTTTTGGTGTGATGGCTACAAGCTATTTCGGCAATTATAGCTTTTGATCCTAAACTGATACCGCTATTTGATGGAAGTGATTCTGGACAGTCAGTTATCGAGTGTATAGAGAAGGCAGAATTGATATGCCAGCTTAGCGGCGTAAAGCGTATTGAATGTGTGGTTCCTATGCGTCTATCGGGTGGTGCATATGCATTGTACTAGCAGCTGAGTGAAGAAAGACTTGTATCAAAAATGCTTTGTATACAGCATTTTCTCTGGACTCCGTTACAGCTTGGAAGCAATTTGTAGCACGCCGCTTGCTGTTGATGTCTTTTTGGCCGAATTGCATAAACTTTTAGTTCTGGTCAGTGGAATGACAGATAGAAGTCTGATGTGTGCGTTCATTGCCGGGTTGCCGGAGCATGCCGAGGAATTGCTCCGAGCCTCTTCCCAGTTAGATGATATGGACATTTCACAAATGCTAGCTCGTGCACGTGCCATACTAAAGAAAAGTCATGCAGATATTGAGCAAGCGTCAGTAGCTGCACGATCATCGCGTTGTCAGATGAAGGAAGTTGATGTACCGACAAAATGCTGTGTTTGTGGCGAGCTCAATCAATCACTTGGCAGCAACTGTCTCTCACGACGTGAAACATCAAGGAAAGAGAATACTGGACCCCGAAGACCTGTCTCGTTCTATTGGTGTAAGCAGCGAGGACATATAGCCCAAAACTGTCCGGGAAACGGGCAGGGGGACGAGGCTTCAGCGCCAGCCTTATCCCAAGATCCTCTTTAAATAGAGCGCTATCTACAATCACTGTACAGATCAATGGAATGAGGCGCATGGCTCTTGTGGACACTGGTTGCACCCAAACACACATATGCAAAGCATGCTGCCAGGTGTGGAAGAGAAAGGAGGTACACGTCCTGACTTTAGGCGGGGATACCCTTAAGTGCTGTGGAGTCAGGGTGGTCTGGCTTGGCATAAGCAACAGACCCTCTATTGACATAGAAGCTCTGGTTGTGGATGAGGAATTACTCGGATTTGACTTGTTGCTTGGGCTGGACACAATCAAACAGCTGGGTGGGATGTCCATGTATAGCACCAGTGAGGTAAAATTTCCCCAATGTCACAAGCCAATCTGCACTGCCATCATCGTCAATGAGCCCGATTTTCAAGCAGTTTGATGCTAACAGACGGATATGGACCGCATCTTGGAAGTGGTCCGGTGATTATCAACCAATTAATTAGTGTAAGACTTCTTAAAATATAAACTTGTTACTCTTTTGTGGATAAAGTGTTGCGTTAAGACTATTGCAAAATTTAAAAAACAGGCTGTCAGAATATACTGCTCCAGAGCACCTTTGGGCTGAATACAACCGAGAATTGCAAACTTGGATACAAAACAGCTGGCTGCTTCCATACCCTGAAGACGAGCTTGGGCCCCAAAGGGTCTGATTCCTCTAATGGCCGTCCTACAGGAAAACAAACAAAATTTTTCGCTCTGTCATGGACTACCGCAAGCTCAATGTGCATGTAGATGCATACACTGCCAGTGCAGATGTATGTGCACACAAATTAAGAGAGTGGCGGCAGCAAGGTTCAGACGTCGCTGTGTTGGACTTGCGCTGGGCCTATTTGCAAGTTCACGTTGAGAAGTCCTTGTGGCCATTTCAAACAGTAGAAATCAAGGGGAAAATATACTGCATCACTCACTTGGGGTTTGGGCTTAATGTGGCACCCCTGATAATGTGGTCCATCGTTAACACCGTGGTTGCACAAGATGAGAACATCAACGAAGCTACATCTTCATACTTTGACGATGTATTCCTCAATGAGAATATATGTCCTGCGTAAAAGAGCACATTGAGGGGTTTGGGCATGCGTGCAAGGACCTAGAGCAGTTATGGAATGGCACACGTGTATTAGGATTGCATCTCTGGGAGGAGCGCAACAAGCTTCAGTGGAATCATGGAAGTAAGCTGCTGACGTTGCCCGATGAACTAACACGTCGAAATATTTTCTCTGTGTATGGGAAATTGACGGACATTTTCCTGTGTGCGGCTGGCTACATGTTGCGACCATATTCATAAAGTGTAGAGCAAATGCCGTGACAACTAGATGGGGCGATAAAGTATTAGACCCCCTCCTGAGCCGAATGTTGCCGGACGTTTTTGCCAGAGTGGCACAAACAGATCCAGCGCATGGAGACTGGTGCGTTGATGGACAAGACGTCACTGTATGGGTGGATGTGAGCTCATTAGCCATTGGTGTCGTCATTTAGAGTGGTGGAGCTGTGGCTGAAGATGCTAGTTGGCTGTGACCAATGGGAGAGGATAAGCACATCAACTTAGCAGAACTCGACACAGTACTGTGGGGCATGAATCTAGCACTGCAGTGGAAAGCAAAGGTGATTCACCTGAAGACAGACTCGATGTGCGTGCATTGCTGGGTCTCGGACATGTTATCCGGAAAGTCGAGGGTCTGCCACCGAGATGCTGGTTAGGCGCCGGCTCGGCACACTTCGACATCTGGCCTCAGAATATGAGCTGAAGATTGACGTGGCATTGGTTAAGTCTCATGATAACCGGGTTGATCAGCTCACTAGAGAGCCACAGCGATGACTGGATGATATTCAGAAAGAGACTGAACCTGTTGAGCAAGCGTGCGCTGTGGCTGCAGAAGGCGAGGAGTCTGCTCATATACGAGCCATTCATCAGTCTAGTGGACACCCCAGTGTGAAGCGCACACTGTACTTAGCAAAATTGGTCATCCTTGGAGTTTCCAGAGCAGCTGTTCGGGCGGTAGTCAGGGATTATAGGGAATGTCAATCCATAGATCCTGCCCTGGTGCATTGGAAGCCAGGCAGGCTTTCTGTACGTGACAATTGGAGCAGAGCGGGAATGGATGTGACCCATTTCAGGGGCCAGCACTACCTAACACTGATAGACTGTGGTCCTAGTCGGTTTACCATTTGGAGGCCATTGCAGCGCCAAGACTCCACCAATATCGTTTGGCAGTTGGAGACCATCATTTTTGAAAGAGGACCACCGATTGAATTGCTTGCCGACAATGCTACAATGTTTTGTGGGGGAAGGATTCACAAGATTTGTGAAGGAATGGGGCATCCAGATAAGATACTGATGCGTTCATGTACCATCGGGGAATGGGATAGTAGAAAGATACAAACCGCATGATAAAGCGCATCACCGCGAGAACACAATGCTCTCTTATAGAGGCAGTATACTGGCATAATGTGACACCACAGGATGACACCACACTGCTTCAACAGCACCAGCCAACTTAATTTATACCTACCGCACTTGTGTGAAGGGCATTGATACCACACCACCACCTGCTGACGTTGCAGGTTCTGGAACATACACTACAGGAGTTGTTGTTTGGGTGAAGAGACCGCATGGGCGGTGTACAACAAGGTTCAAGAAGGGGAAAGTGACAAAAGTCTATAGCCCTCATGCAGTCCTTGTAGATAGAGTACCACATCATGTAAAAGATGTTTGCTTGGTGCGTGGGGTGGAGACTACCAGCAGCCATGATAATACCTCAGATGAAGAAACCTCCATAGTGTATGATGCAGGAAGACACAACTTCAATGGAAAGTGCAAGTGGCATCCTCGAACGAGATCAACTCAGTGATACCACAGAGGAAAGTACAACTGAGGAAATAGCCGAGCACGGTCCACTGAGATGCACCGTGCTGCCATTTGTGTGATCCTCAGATCAAGGAGGAGTGTGACTGTCGTGAGCAAGATACGCGACATCATGCCCGAAAACGCCCACACATTGCATGCATATGGTGTTGCAGAGTAGTTGGAGGAAGGGAGAATTGGCAGATTGCACCTACACATATGTAAATCTCTCCCATTCAACCAATCGGCTGCTTCGTCATGGTCTATAAAATGAGTGTGCCTGAAGGCTTTGTTAGTCGGTGTTGAGGGAGCTGACTAGGACGACGAGAGACTACTGCCCTGTACAAGAGACAACTGCCCTGTACAAGAGACAACTGCTCTGTACAAGAGACAACTGCCCTGTTCCAGTGGGTCCTTTTTGGCGTGACGGCTACAGTTAAATAATTCAAGAACGTGTGTCCTTTTAAGTCTATGATTTTAAATCTTTCACTTTTGACTGAAGAAGACCAAGAAGTGATATTTCACTGTATATTGAAAATATTTTTTAAATTACAAGTTTTGCAATAGTCTTAACGCAACACTTTATCCACAAAAGAGTAACAAGTTTATATTTTAAGAAGTCTTACACTAATTAATTGGTTGATAATCAGTAATTCAACTACTTTCAATAAATATTAACAAAAATTAATGAAGACTCTTAAAATATTACTTAAATTAATCCTGTCTCAGATAACTGATAATTCTTAAACCAAGGGGGACATTTCTATGATGGAATAAACAAGGATGAAAGAGTTAAAAAGAAAATATTATTGATCAGTTTAGTTCTTCAATGATGCTGCTAGTGTGTGTGGACATTGAAGTCAACACTCGGCAGCAACGATCTGTTTCATGCTTATATGTAATTGTCAAGCCATGATGATTGCGTATAAGCATGAAACAGACTGTTGCAGTAGTGCATTGACTTCAATGTCCACTTTTACATTTATATATGATCTATCCCTGATATTGAGCACTTTAAACCATAAATATAGCTTACCTTAAAACTATATTTTATCCCATTTTATATATACAGTAGGGTGAAACATTTATTTGTACCCATACAAATTTAATTTATTGTATTTCCAACTAATGAATAAACATACTTGTTATATATATATATATATAATCCTCATCACTGCTGTTTACTGCTTTGACATTTCTTTTGGACCTTTTTTTGGCATTTGTTATTGGCCTGTTAACTTTTAATTCGATCATTGCTCCTGTCCCTTTTTGACACTTTTTTTTATTATATATATTATTTTATTATTATAATCAAAGCATTAATTTTTTGGTTACTGAAAGCTTCCAAAGTGAGTGTCTGTGGAAAACTTTCTTTATTAAACATTAATGTCTACAAGAGCAGAACACTATCATCACATCTTCACCCAGCCTATCTGTGCATGACACAAATTTTTCTCTCCCACTTTATCAATTTCACTTGCCATGTGATTTGTTATTCTCGGGGAAACTATTATTCAAATAAAGAGGAACTGAAGCCATATATGGGAGTTGGGCATATCTAACTCTGTGAGAATGGCAACCATCCAGTATGCAAGGTGGATTTTCTTTCTTCATTTTACCTACTTTCCCTGGGAATCCCACTCATCTTTATGTGAACACTTGTGTTGCTCATGACATGGCAGCTCCTAAATTATGATGAAATAATTCTTATGATGCTCCGCACAAATATTCCATTTCTTCCTTTTCTTGTGCAACAGCCTTATGCTACTATGACAACATGACTATACTTGTTTGGAAGTTCAGTTCTTTTGTTTTAATTTCCTTAAGTTTAAACTTTATTCTATGTTCTGTTTATTATTGCTCTGTACATTTTTCACTAAAATATAAAAATAGATTTTTAACTTAAATTTAAAGGTAAGAGAATATTTTTTTGTTTCTCCTGCTTTCAATATTTTCAGTGAGTGTCAAATTCTCTGGGCTCTCTTTCCTCATTATGTGTTCTATAAATTTCAACTGTTTCTTTATGATTCTAATTATAAACATACTTTTTCTTTAAAACATCCACATTATTCACATGTTCAGTCCATGGTATTCTCAACATCCTTCTGTAAAATCACATTTCTTTTGACTCCAGTCTTCTCTTCATCTGTGAGATTATCTGCCAGAGACAATGGCTTATATTACATTCCAATTTAGTATTCTTTTCTTTGTTACTAACAAAATATTTTTGTTTTTTAAGATTTTGCTTAACTTTTGGAAGGCGTCTTTCACTATTCCAGTGTGTCTTTGGAATTTGGTGTTTTGCATTTGTGCACAGGTTCCCAGGCAATGTAAAATGGACTCTTTGTGCATTGTCTCAGATGGACATGCTATCTATTGACCAGGTGCTTTACTGAGCCCAGGTGATTATGAGAGAAGAAGAGATGGAGGAAGTTGTGGTGGCATCAGTGACCTGGCCAGTGCAAAGTAAGGATTTTCATGTCAGAAAGTGCTTTTGATGCAATGGTATTAACCACATGGTGAAAGATTGTTGGAGCTGACAAAATAACAGGGGACAAGAGTGAGGACAACGCAATACCATGTGCTGTTATCATTGCCATACCATGGGCCATATGTCTTGAAACTGTTTGAGAAAACATGAGAAGAGATATGTCACTGCCAGTATCTTCTCAAGTCTGGCACTACCTGTGATCGGGGGTCCAGATTGATGGCAGAACAGTTATTGTGTGGGTTGATACTAGTTGTTTGCTGTCTATAGCTAGCAGAGAGATATGCCAGTCATGGGCAAAAGAGCCCATAAGCATAACAATGATAGACGGAGAGACCAGATCCTGTTGTGGGATCAGTCGTTGCTTTGTGGTTGCAAGGTGGAAGTTTTGTCAAGATTGACGTAGTGGTGGTACGAGAAAAGCTGCTTGGTTTTGACAGTCTGATTGGAATGAATGAAATCAAAGAACTGGGTAGAGTAGGAATCACTCCTTCACGTGCAGTGGAGTTTTTTGGCAAAAATCCATCCCTGTGTGTGGCTTTCACCATAGAGGAACTTTAGCATCGAGTTCAATCAGGAAAAGCAAGTGCAGAAGGTCCTGAGTGATGGCATGCTGCATCTGACCTGAGTGATGGCATGCTGCATCTGATCTGACACTGATGATCCATCCAAAGTGATTGTCAATGTGTCTCCTGTTGTGGTGAAGATAGATAACGACAACACTGAGGATGAAGTACAGGTAGTGACAACAATGATGTCCTAGTACCTACTGTGCAAAGGAGCACCAGAAGGAAATGCCTGCCTCTGCATTTTTGTGCTGTGATCAGGAAATCAGGGGAGAGTGTAACAGAGAATCGGTTCACTCCAATAAAAGACTGAGTTGGTTGTATGTGGTGCTATCAGCACCAGGAGTTATCTTTCTTTCCACAATGACCTGTTGAGAGAAGACCTTCTACTTAGAGTAGATGGCACTGTCTATTTGCATGTGAATGATACTGGGCAAGTATTAGCCAGTAGTCAGCGTGAGTTTGGGACTGGGAGAGCTATATAACACGAGTGTTTTTCTCAGTTGGAGAAGTGCTCTGAATGTGCGGATGTGTGAAAACCAGGCAAGATGAACACAATGTCAATGCTGAAATTGCCTAAGGCTGCTAGCACCTCTATTAAAATCTCATCTCTCTCATCATGGAAGAGTTCTCTAATGTATTCATTCCATCTGTGGAATATATTTAGTATGTATGTGTGTGCATATATATATATATATATATATATATATATATATTTTCAGCATTCTCTCTTGATTTTATGTGTTCTGCCAATGAGCATGTCTTTTGTTCTGTTATTTCTCTTATTCTTTTATGCATATCTGCCTTATCTGTGAATGATTCTCATTCTTCTATTTCTGAACACTTTTCATTGAGCCATGCCTCTTTTGCTTGCCTACATTTGGTAAAAAAAGAAACCCAATGCTGTGTTTTTAAAATAACTTTCTTTATTAACCATAAATATATAAGCTAAATGTCAAAGTATATATCTGCCAAGTCCTGTTAATACCTGTAGATCACCTGTTCTCAAAAAATACTGAGACATTAATAACCTTCAGGACAGATCTTTGTTTTCTTTAAAATGGATTGAATATTGACTTCCAAAAGGAATAATGCAAATCTTGATGTAACCTGTTGAAACTTTTTTTTAAAAAAAGGGAAAGATTTTTTAAATGCTTTGAGGTGTTACTGCATTTTTATCAATCATTTGGCTATGTATCAATATAGGGAGAGAAAATATTTTAATCTGACAAACATATTGGGAGATGATGCACTGAAAATAATTTCTGTTGTTGATATTTATTCTAAGCATATTTTAGCATGACAGAAGACAACATGTATGAAGGTACTTAATGAGTATTTAACTCACTAAAGTAGGATTAGTTTTGAGATTAGCTTATTGACCACTACTATATATATTATTGCTTTTTCTTTCTTTACTTGTTCTAAATGTCTGATGTGGATGAATTTGTCCTTTCAGTTGCCAGTTACATTTATGTATAAAAGCTGTTATGCTTTTAAGGATATGAGAAACAGTTCTTTTTTTTATAAACTAATGTAATGTTACAAGTTACTATTGTAATACTTTACTCACTTGTGAACATTCTGTGATCGTAAGTGGCTTAAAAAAATGAAAATGTTATGCCATATCATTTCATATATTGTTTACATCAGATGATACTAACTGATCAGCGAAATATGTCAAGTTTTCCAAATTGTCATAGATTTACCATCATTTGCATACTTTGATCAAATTATGGTCTTAAAGATAGTGTTAATTTATAATCCAGATATTTTGGTTATATATGTATGTATGGATTGCCTGCATTAAAAATAATTTAAAATCATTAATATTATGATTCAATCAGTACAATTATGAAATATTAATTAAGAATGGAGGACATCTTTTTATTATTGGTAATTGTAAAATAATTATTTTTTAGTGACTACTTATGATAGTACAGTGCAATCTCAGTTCTTGAACATCTCACATGTCAAACAAATCTGTTTTTTGAACAGAATATTTGAGATGAAAATGCCTTGGTTATCAAACAAAATTTTGGTTATCAAACAACATCACCGAACTGAGTTAACCCAAACTGAATCATTTCTTAGTCAACTGCCATGTTGTATACATTCATGTTGTGCTGTGCCTTTCTTTTCCAATTTTATTGTACTGTGCCTTTTTTTTCCTCTTCATTAGTCTTCAGTCATGGCTCCAAAGAAAGCTAGCAGTGCTACTGGTGAAGGAAGAAGAAAAGTTAAGAGAAAAACAATAGTTGATGATATTGTCTCTTTCTACTCAGTTTCATATGACAAAAATAAAATGATCATGTCTTTCCTTCCCTTTTTCAAACAATAATATCTCTTTCCTACCCCTTCCACTTATGCCATCAACTTGCCTACATGCAGGTACTGTAAAATTGAAGTGTTCGTCTATATTTTATTTGTTTAGTATTGTTTGTTTTGTTTGTTTTTTTCTCTCCCTTGGATTAAATGATTTTCATTAGTTTTATGTATAAACTTGTGCATGAAGTACTGTTGTTAAAGTTTAAATAAGCAATCATCTTGGGACCAGGAACGGATTAATCCATTTTACAATGATTCCTATTGGAAAAATAGTTTCAGTTTACAAATGGGCTTCAGGAACAAATTAAATTCATGAACCAAAGTTCCATTGTATTATTTTATTTTTTACTTTTCTATCAGAGAAATAAGTGATATGTTTATTTAAAGATAATTTTCGATGGGTATGCGTTTTCTTTCCCTGTTATCTGATAAACCTTGATTGATTTGGTTGAATCTGTGGCAGAATCATCACTAGAATATACTTATTCTTGTGTCAATAAGAAAATTCATATCAATCAATTTTATATGCAGTTTTTGTTTTCTGTCTAATTTCAGTCATAAAAACTATAATAACATAAAAAAAAGTAAAACTCATTTGCAAGAAAAATTTTTCAAAATTTTGTCATTGTTGTATTTGTAGATTATATTAAATGATGAATCTATACTTGAAATTTAGAAACTGTTTTTACTATTTTCTGTTTAGAAGTAATTATAGTGTTGATTTACAACATGAAGTCAAGCTTACTGTTATATCTTCAGTAATTGTAAATAATAGTTGTTGCTCTATTTCAAAGCACTAAGCTTGTTTACTACTAACCAGCACTTCAAGTAACAGCCAAAACATTTGGTATTCATGGAAATTGTAGTAGCTGTCAAAATCTGATGTTCTATTATTTTCAGTTGCATACAAAATGTTAGCTTAAAGAACTGACAGATAAACTCATTAATAAGCAAAACAGAGTTTTACTTCATTGAAAATATGGTGATATATTCACAAAGTAATTATACAGTGTTCTGTATTAATAGCATCTATGTATAATGACCATTGTAGTCTTTGATTGGTTGTGTGGAAGCCAATTATTTAAGTCATTGGATCTTTGATAAAAATGGATGTAGCATACTATCAGTGATTTGGATAATTTTGTGAAAAACAATTGTTGGCTATCATAAAATTGTACAATTATAAAGTATATATTTTGTTCAATGTTTTAGAGTCCACACTTTCCAATTTTATGATGCACGTCAATGTTATCAGAATAAAATTTGTATCAACCAACCAACTTAAACATTTTTAGGATATCTCTATATGAACAGTATATCATGTGTTTTAGTTTATATCATTTTTTTTTAAAATAGAAATATCTACAAGAACTTACTTGGTAATATAAGATTTCATTGTGCAACTTGAGTGTTGTTCATCATATTGTAAATTGTAATAGTTAAGCTTACTATAATTACCAAGCTTCAAACCAGGATGGTTTTCATTTTTTACTATCAGTTGACATTCTTGTATAGTAAAGGGTTTTCATATAAACAAATTAAAAATGTAGAATATTAAATGAACATTGTCAAATACATGAAAACAACCAAACTATTGCCTTTTCATAAACATTATCAAGGAAAATGTATAAGTTGGACAAAGAAGTATGTGAAAATTGATTTTTAAACAGTAACTTCCATTGAATGTAGAGCTACATTGGATGGATCTTATGGGAATAGTCAATGAATACAATTTAAGAGAAAACAGAAGGGAGGTGAAGTAATGTTATAAGCTGAACAGTAAAATTATAGGTCCTTTAAAAGTGAGTAATTATAAATTCTTTGACAAGGTTTTTTTTTTTTGAGTGGTACAAGTTGCAATCAAAAAGGTAAAGAGTGTATTCATGCTAGACAGTGCTCCTTCACATTCGCCATAGTTGACTGTTAACTTTGCCAAAAAGATTTCAAAAATAGCAAATTAATGGAATTGCTCCCAGCCCCTCTAGATATTAATCCAATAAAAAAGATTTGGTTAATTATTAAGAGATTGGAAAACAATATTGAAGCAAAAATCTCTGGAAATGATAAAAATTACAGCAAATAAATTGAAACAGTAAAAAAAGTGCATAAAATGAAAGATTGATGATGGTTCTAAAGTGTCAGGGAATCCATATTCACATATAAAATAATAAAAATAATTTACTCGGGTGTATAAATATTGATCAATTATGTTTCTGTAGCCTGTATATTGTGGGCTTTATTTGTAAGTAAAAAAAAAAAAATTGCAATTTGTGTAATAAAATCTGATCTCCACAATATATATATATATATATATATCTTGAAATTTTTAACATTTGTTGGTTAATGCCCATTTTGTCATGAAAATATTGACTTGTATAACAAAGGTTTGAAAGTGTACATATCACAAATCATGCATGACTAGCATCTTGGATTACAAATGCTAATGATTTACTTTTCTGCTATCTCTCATCAGTGAATTGACAATATAAAATCTATTTTGGTCTATATCCTCTTTATTGAAGTTATTACATAATCCAAGATATATTGGCTCCTTCTGTTTAGCAACTAAGTTGGACTGTTATTGTTATGCTTTACAGTAAGTAATTGTAATGGTCAACAAACAAAAAATGTTGAAAAGATGTGTATGAAAATTAAAAACAATATTTAAATAAAGATCATCTCTCTTAAAACTGCTGAAAGTTGAAACTGTAAAAATGTTAAAATCAGTGGTTAGAAAATTAATGAAAAATAAAGAATATTGAACAAGCTATAATGACATATAATAATTGGCAATCTTTAACTTTCATGCCTGCAATAAAACAGTGTATTAAAAAGATGGTTTTTCCCTTGACACTACTATTATTTTAACTATCTTCACTCCCTCAGCAATGTTTGTTGTTTTACCAGTCCAAGGGGTGTCTCAAAAAATCACAGAATGAGTCCCAGTCAGCATACTGGTAATTGAATGAGGTTTTGTGAGTAAGGAGGTTCCTGTTTAACAGATAATTGGAACAAAATATCAATGGATACTACAAAATGATCTGCGTTTCCAAGAGGAGTGTTGTGAAGCTTGGCAAGAGCGAGATGTGGAGGTGAGAAATAAATCAAGTAGAAAAACCTGTTGTTCTGGTATGCTAGAGTAACAGGTAGGAAAATCCATGATTTTTAATCGATGTCTGAATATTGGCATCATCAGTAACATTAGAATGTTTAAGCCATGTGATGTGGTGTGCATTAGAATCACCAAAGATGTTCACTGATGGCTGGAGAGAGAGTTGTTTTATATCCTGTCAGAGATTGTCTAATGTTACTTTTTTGGGGGGGGGGGGGGTGCAGTTTTCATACTTTTTTTTGTTTATTATTGTTTTATTCCTTTTTCAGTTTTTTATCTTGTTTGATATGATAAATTATTTTAGTATTTGTTAATCTTTTCATTGCAGGAAATTGGCCAATTGAAAAAACTTACACAGTTGGATGTATCCGAGAATCGTTTGGAGTCACTGCCAGAGGAGATTGGGGGCTGCCACAACTTAACAGATTTGTGCCTTTCTCAGAATAATCTTGAAACCTTGCCAGAGGGCATTGGTAAATATTTGATTGATTCACTTCTTTTTGTATTTAATATTTAAATATCTGTACAAGCATTTAAAAAATATTGGTTTAAAATTCTTGATACTTTCAGTAGTTTTAAATAAATACAATAATAGAGATAAGTGATCTGGAGAAATATGTATTTTGAACATCATGCTTACTGATGCTCATAGTCCTAGGTAGGTTTACGTTTCAAAAGCTCCAATTCAAGTTTTTGTTTTTTTTAAGTAGGTTGAAAACATTTAACCTTTTGATATTTATTTGTTCCTTGAATGTTTTTAATTTGTGATTATTTGTATTAACTAGTTAGGCAATAATTAATTTACACATGAGCCAAGATTTTCTCATGCTGTGCTGAATGTAGTCTTGCAATCAGCATGTGTCCCTGCAAAATCTATTATCATCAACATTATGATTATCTAACATCTAGCTTAAGTGGGAAAACTGATTTGTTCATACTATTTCTAAATTGAAAAAGTTAAAGACAATATGGGATTCATTTATTTTTAACCTGCCAAGTAGGCTTTATTCTAATTTGTTTAATTACTTTTATTCTACGTAATTGTTATTTCCAGTGCCTTAATAAGTTATGAGTTACTTTTGATTTAGTTAATGATTTTGAATTGGCTATATTTTAGCCTTTTTATTTTAAAATCACTGAAAGAAACAATGTTTTTATGGTTTAGACTTCTGTTGAGTATTCTTACATCAATGGAACACAAATTAAAAAATTAAAATTATAAAGATACTTGATAAATAGTGCAATTCATATTTAAAGGAAAGCCGTAGGTGATATTTTCTTCAAATTGATCAAAGTAAAATAAAGAAAATGAAAAAAAAGCTGCATGAAACTTTTACAGTACAAGAGAAAAATCTGATACTTATTTATCATTCTTAGTTTCAGAGATACATAAATAATTTGTTCTTTGATACACACTTTTTAAGATAGAAAACATTTAAGTATTTCACTAACATAAAAAGAGGGCTCGTTTTTATTGTCATTTTTTTATTATTCAGTAGCTTTGTTGATAATTATAACTATCCCATTGTGAGGGAAAAACAAATGATCTTCACCTTTTCTTTTGTGCCAATGAACAATTCCACATCATTTTTGCCTAATCTTGGCATTTATTTGCATCTTAAATTTAGCAGTAAAAAAGGGGTTATTTACAGCCATTTTGCAATCAATATAGCATCGCTAAAGTTTCTAACTCTATGATTACTATTTCAATCCATGGCTGCCTAGAATGGACTGAATAATTTTCATCTATTTTTGTCTTGTAGATTTTTTGTGTACAACTCATTTTGCATCCTCTTCATATCTTTTTCTATTCTTTTTCTATACTTTCATATCAAGAAAAGAAGCTCATTTTGTTTAAAAGTAACCCCCCTTGCAATATTCTTTGAATTTATTTGTATCAACACTTCAGTTGCCATTTTGAATTTGTTTCTCTTTTTTCCGTCAGGCGCTTTTTAGTTATCCCCCAGCAGCATGCTACAAATGGTTTACTTTTATGTAAAGCAGCTAATATATTAAATATTATCTGAAGATAATTGAAGAACAAAGTAGCAAAGATGAAGCTGCTGCTCTGAATAAATTTGAAAAAAAAATGAAGATGCTTCAGAAATATTAAGCAATTTAATTTACAATTATGGTGTGGAAACTAAATTTTAGGGTATAATGATGGCATAGGTTTCTTGTGTTAATCCAATCATGTAAATGATATAAAGAGGTAAAAATATTCTTTTTTTGATACAATACTTACTTGAAGTAAATATGAACAGAAGTTTTAAAAGAGAAAAAAAAAATGTATTTTGTCTTTATATGCATAATAATTTGGCAGCTGGAAATCTATTGCTTGGAGCTTTTCTATAGTTTGCTGAAAGCAGGAAATTGGTTCTCTGTATATTGTATATTTGCATGGTAATTAGGTTTATAAAGCTTTGTGAAACTTTACAAATTATTCCATAGAAGGAAATAGCATGTTTTTTTCTTTCTTTTTTTTTAACAAGAGAAATCTCCATTTGCACTTGACAAGAGAAACATTCCTTGTTGACAAATGAAATATAATAAGCCTTTTCTGAAGGCAAAGAAAATTGGTTAATGCTCATCAGGTTTTGACAGTTTGCCTGCAGTTAGCAAACTTGTTAGAACTCTGTTTTCTGTCTTCAAGCATTCAAAATTAGATTTGGAGTTATAAATTTTTAGAATGAGAAAATCCTTCAATTACTGATGTGAGTAATAATTTTTGATGCTCTTCATTGTTGAAATACACAGATGTTATCCAGTTATCAAATATTTTTCGTTATATATGTAGCCACTGGATAAAATGTCTTCAGATAATTGTATTCCAATAATGATTACTGAAATTGTTTGAAGAGATTAATAATTAATGTAAAGAATTTATTCTCACTGTCATTTGTAATTTTCATAATACTATTCTGATTTATCGAACTTGCATTTTAATTAAACTAAATATTATAGATAAAAAATTTACATCAGTATCAAATTTTGACTCAGTCTGATATCTTTACCTATGGATGTTTAAGCTGTACAAACACTGCAAGAATCTGCATAGATTTGTCAGCAAGTTTGCAGCTTAATAATGGGAAAAATGTATTTATTTTACACATGCATTTTTTAATATGAATTTTTTTGTCAGTGAACTTTAAACTCTGCTTTTTTTTTTTCATAGATCATATAGGTTGGACATTATACAGCAAAAATTTTAGATTGATATTCAGTTGCATCAGGCTACAAACTTACAGATTTACTCATGAAAAAAAAGAAGAAAAAAATTGGTTGTGAAAATGTAATTCCTAAAGATAATTTTAATTTCTCTAAGAAATTAGCATTTCCTGAAGCATTTATCCTTTTTTTTTCCTTTTTTTTTTTTTGTTGTGGTTGTCTTTGATTCTAACTCTATGGTAATTCTTTCAATTATATTAGGTGTAAAATTAAATGTAAGAAGAGAAGTGCAGAAATTTGAGATCTTTTATAGTATCAAATTTGATAAAATTATTTGAAAATTATAATTATAACCTATCATTAAAATCTGGAATTAAGTGATCCCACAGAATCTTTTGAATTATTCTTATTTCTATTTATTAAGATAAGAGCAAAAAAAAAAAATACAATAAAAGCATAACAATTATGACTCAAATTAATCATGAAAATCTATTAACTATTTTTTTCTTTCTTGTAAATGTATTAATTCTTGATTTCTTGATTTCTTTGTATTTTTATCTCTTCTGAAATATATCTAAATGGAATCTCATAATAAAACTGTAAAAACTTGTAAAAAAATTTTTTCAAACCAGGCCAAATCAGTATACCATCAATATTTATTTTTATTCAATATCTCCAAAATCAAGTTAGTAATTTTTCATCATCACTGAGCAGACCCTGAATTTTCTACAGTCATGATAAACAGTTGTAGTCTCTGAGATGAACTTGCCTTGAACATCTAGTAGAACTCAAGTTCACTCGAGATCTCAAGTGGAACTTATCTATACAGTTCAGTGCTAATGATGCTGGTTGCTTCCTAGTACAACTCCAGAAAATATCTGACTCCATTTACCATATTTTATTAGAGTCGGACCAGGTCAAAAATGGAGTCTTGCTGCCCAATCCTCATTTTCCAGCTTTGACAGAGTTCACAGCCTCACCACTACAGCACCTGTCCCACAAATGGAACATTGCAAGCCTCTTGCTACTCAATAGCTATTTCCATGGCAAAAGTTCAGACAAGCTATATTTCTTAGTTCCCCCAGTTCACTCTTACAGCTAGGACCCATCCTGCCACATACACAGGGTTGAATCATCATTCTCTTTATATTCCATTTATAAGATGGAAGTTCCATCTAGACAGCTTTTTTCCAAGAACCACCATTTTGTGAAACAGACTCAAAAAGATACTTGCTAGATCACTACCATCTTAAACTCTATGGTCAACTGTTATCTATCCTAGATTTTCTCATAATCTGCACCTACTTCCTCTCCTTAGGCCCCCTACAACAACCTCATTCAGTAACCCTCTACCTTGAATGGTTATTGGACCTTGTATTGGATGAACATTTAGTAAAGGAAAAAATTGACTTCTTAGTAAAACCTTTCATGAAATCCATCCTAGTTTAAGTGAATAATGGAACCATGTGCACATTATATTGTTTACCACTTAATTCCTCCAAACATCCCCACTCATCTGAATCAAATGCTGTCAAGTCTATTAAGGTCAGGTGAATTTCCTGGCCACCTGCCAAATCCAAACTTTCAGGGAATGGGGAATTTTTCCAATCTCTGCACAGCTTCAATATGATTCTTCAATTACTTGGCTATCAAACTTTACAAAAGAACCAAATATTTGAATTTTCTCAAAAAATACCAAGAAAATGTGCAAAATTGTTAACTTTCATAAATAGCAATATGCACTTTTTTTTACCAAAAATAAAATAAAAACATCCACCTACACAAAAGTCACTTTTAAGTAGCATTAGTTTTTGAAAATTTAATTTATGTTTCTTTACAATTCCTTTTTTCCCCTCACCTTACAGGTTCTCTAAAGAAGCTATCAATTCTCAAGTGTGACCAGAACAAACTTGTGATGCTGTCCTCTCAAATTGGAAAGTAAGTTATTTTGAATTCTTTAAAAGATCACTTGTTTGTTTTTTTATGATTGGCATTGACATCTCTTAAAAGTTTTGATGCATATAATTACATATATCAGGATAAAAATTTCATTTTAACCATAAGTTGTTTCCAATGAGGAATAATACAGTTGTTAATTCTTGAATGGCTCAAAAAAGTACACTACTTTGAACTCTAAAATGTATGTCACTAATGTAACCCTTGAAGATTATTAAGCAAATATTTATGTTGATCTAATCATCTAATACTGGTAGCATTCTTTCTTTGGTACAGATCAACATTTGTTTACCCAACCCATTAGAATCTATCATTTTAAAAGTATCAAGACACTGGAAACAGTGTTCTGAAATGAAGGAGTTGTTTCATAAAACAGTCATTGTTGTTTTTCTTGTTAGTATTTGGGGAACTGGGTATCAAGATAATTTGGAAGAATGTGATCTGTAATCTTGGGCTATATTTGGAAGTTGAATAGAAATTGTTATGGTGGTATTATACACTTACTTATTAGATACAAACATACGTTTTTAAAAAGCTGATGAATTGATTTGCAATTGTTATTCTAATTTAACCCCAGAGATTACTTTTAAGCCCTAATCTGCCATCCAATCTTATCACAAAAGTTACACATGTAATGAAATGATTGAAATTTCTTTCTGTACCAGATCAAATATAACTAAATGACTGTTTCTATGTACAAATCCTGGACCTGTATTCAACTGAATGAATGTGATGTGATCTTGCCATTTCTTTAGGTTAATAAATCTGTTAAATTCCAAGCTAGAAACTAAAAATAAATTAGAACATCTGACAATAAACAGGCTATATAAGTTTCAGGGCCAGACTAGGAAAGATGGGGTTAGAGAAAGGAAAGTTATTAAAGAAGTCTAAATTGAAAATATTTCATTTTTAACTACATCTATAGTTGTGTGGGCAAGTAGACATAGTCAATTTTATTCTGCAGTAAATTTTCACTTACTGATTTGGTAATAGCTGTTGTAGTGAAAGTAATGGTTAGAATTGGACAAAGCTCCAGTCTGACATTGTAATTAATTACATTTATGTCAGGATATAATTAACTATAATTATATAACTATAATCAAAGCATTTTTCTTTTATTTGAAATTCACATTTTATTAGATACAACTTGTTTTTGTAACTATGGCTCCAAGGGTTGATATTCAACTGAGATGAATTTAAAAACATTTTAAATAAATGCTATTAAAATGAAATTTTGCATTATTACTGTGTATTATTTAAAATTTCTTCATTAAACAGATATATAAAATGATCCATGCATGATATTGTAGTTTTATTCTACAGAAGAGGAGTGTACATAAATTTTCCAAATTTATAGTTTAAACCATTAAATTGCATGCAAAACCCATTGATACACTTTTGTCCTTTTTTCTTCAGTGTTGTTTGAACAGACTTTAATGATTCTTATATTTGCTTATTGTTGATCATAATTGTTTAGATTGGAATAGCAAAGTTACTGAATTCCTTAATTTCATTTCTTTTTTTCTAAGAAAAATATAAAATAGAAGGAAATTAACTTGTTATTGTATAACTTGTTTAGATATTTATATGTCAGCATATCTATTTCCTGTATCTGTTTCCTATAAATGATTTAATTTTATTTAATTATATTTTAAGGATTTAAGATTACCTCTTCAAAATGTAATTAATGTTCATTTGTTGTTTTCCATTTGATCTAAGTATTTACTCTGTATTCATTTTTCTGGAGATAAAGCTAATTTCTCCATTAGAAAGGTAATGAAAAAATCTGTACATTTTGAGTATCTCATTGGCAATAATGTTAAATTTAGTGTCAATAAGCAACATTGTACTGCTTGAATCTACTTTGTTAAAAAGTGTGCTTTCATTTTGAAGCATACTAATTGTATTGAAATCACTACTTATCTACATACTTGCCATTAAAAATAATCCTAAAACTTATGCATCTGAATTGAATTGTTTTTTATCTTTTTTTCTTCCCTTTTTGTAATGCAATTTTTAGTGCATTTCTTGATTATTTTTATTTTATTTTATTTTTTCTTTTTAAGCTGTGAATCTGTTCAGGAAATGATCTTAACCGAAAATTTTCTCACAGTAAGTAATCATTTTCTTTAAGTCTTGATGATAATTTAAACTTTGATTCTCTTGTAATTGCCTATGCTCCTGTCCTAATTTAAATGGTGACCTTTTAGATATCAAGCTAAAATATTTTCATAAATCTAGGAATGAGAGAAATACACAGTCAAGATAATTTTTTAAACTACATTTCTTTTTTTTCTTTTACTTCCCTTCTTAAGTGGCACTTGGTTGTGCACTAGATGATAATGATTACAGTTTTTAGTTCTGCTCTCATTATTGAATACATGTTGTAGTTAATAAGGAGGTTGGCTCAAAAGAAATTGGCAAATACAAGTAGAATGATTGAACAACATTAAACAAAAGTTCACAACTTTGAGAACTCTGAGAAATGATGATAAAGATGGATAATATTGTCTGTGAATTTGAATTGCTTTGAATATCTATTAAGCAGTAATAAAAAATTTTTATTTTTCCTTTCTTTTTAGACCTGATTTGTAGCAGTCATATTTGTATTGATACTAATTTCTAAACAAATGTTACCTGCTTGACTACCATTAAATAGACTTTATTTCTTTTTAACTCAGGAATTACCAGTGACCATTGGGAAATTAAAGAACATGAATAATCTGAATGTGGACCGCAATCGCCTCACTGAGATTCCCATAGAAGTGAGTGGATAATCTAAGTTAATCTCTTTGGCCTGAATTCAATATTCACAAGTGTAATCACTTGACTCATTTGTCTCACTAATCTTTATGCTTAGCTATTTTTTTTACAATTTATGAAACCCATTAGCTGATGATAAACGGATTCCTGATTGTTTTTTTTGTTTTTTTTTTTTTCCATTTGGCATAAAGATCATGACAAAAAGTTTCAAAATACAACTTTCTATTGCTTTTTTTACTGAGTGCGTGCGTGTGTGTGTGTGTGTGTGTGTAAAAAAATCACTATTTTTATGAATATGTACTAATTTTATGCAGCATAAGTTTTTCTGCTTTTGGTTTTATTATACTAAATTTCCTTTTTTTAAAAAAATTGACTTTTTTTTTTTTTTTTTTTTTTTAATGACATTGTAAAAGTCACTGGTGAAGTTTAAATTTTGTTGATATATCTTGTAAAATAATTTGCCTATTTGAAGAGGCTGGCATTAATATTAAAATCAACACCTGTCCCATTTTTAGTTTACATGTCTTTTGTAGGGAATATGTTAAAACCAAAAATAAAAGTTATACAGTGTAACCCGGATATAAGAGAGATTTTCTCTGGTCCCAAATTAGAGCTTGTGTTAATGTATATATAATAGACCAAACCCTGATATAAGAGAAACCCGGATATAAGAGACCGATTCTACGGTCCTGACAACTCTCGTATATCCGGGTTACACTGTGTGTGTGTGTGTGTGTGTGTGTATATATATATATATATATATATATATATATATATATAAGAAATAAGCATGAACACAGATGAATGATGGCAAAACGATGCTTTTGGGTATGACTCATTTCATTCAATTCTGAGGTTGGGAACAAGTTTACTTTTTGCTTAAACTCTTTCAAGTGTCTACATTTTTGGTCCTTAGGTATTGTCTATCTACATGAAATTCTGTCTTTGGAAGAATTGGCATCCAGAAAGAAGCATTATTAATGATAGGAGCCTTCTAATAAGAGTGGCTACTATTTTAACACTATGATATAAACAAAGCAAAATACTTGAAACAGAACAGTACAATATATGATTACAAAAGCAAAGAAACCTACTAAGAGTTTTTTAAAAAGTTTGAAAATGCACCTTCAAAAATGACACATTAATATTTGGGAGTGTCATTTGGCAAACGTAGAAAAAAATAAGATACACTCAATACTATTTGAAACTGATTAGATAATAAAATGGCTCAGCTCTTCAAGATGGCCATTTCAAACAGAAACAATTTAGTGTTGCTAATAATATATATATATATATATATATATATATATATATATATATATATATATATATATAATATATTTGTTGATTTTAATGTAGGAGTGCCAAAATCTGGTGTAGTTGAAAGTAATTTCAATATTTCTATATATGGTCAGCATTTGATTTAACCATTGATTGGAAATGCATGTGCTTGAATTGAATTCTTTATTGTAAAAGTTCTTGAGGCAAGTAAGGATAATTATTAGATTATAGATCTGATTACATTTCATTGGTTTTTGCATGATTCATTATGTAATGTTTTTGATTGATCTATGAATAAGTGGTATTTTATAGCTCATGCTATAGGTGTGTGCTGACTTTGTTTTATTTTAATAGGGATTTCATATAAATTACTTTGTTTTTGCTATTAAAAATGCATATCCTTGTATTTATCACTTGAAATATTTATTTTTAACAGAGAAAATATCTTTAAGGTAAAATTTGAATTAATAAAAGGTTAGTACTCAAAAGTATATTACAAGGAGGTTTCCCAAAGTTCTTAGCTCAAAAATATTCCAAAAATATTCTGATGTTTGCTAAGTGAGTCGCGAAAAGGAATTTTCAGCACTTCCCAATTATTTTGAGGGACACAAGTTATGTAAATTCTGATGATAGAATGTTTTCTCTGTAAAGTTCACTTAAGACTAAATCATAAGTCTTTGAAGTAATTAAATTGGTGAACTAATTTTCTTAACATTGACTAACAGTAGATTTGATCTTGAAATATTGTAAAGTTTAAACTATTCGTAGTGACATGAATAATGATTATATTTTATCACTAAAACATAGATATATTTCTTCTCTATAATGATGATAATGGGAAAAAAACAAAAAACAAAGCCATAGTTTTTATAATATTAGATATTAACTCCACTGTGACTATTTAATATTTCAAGTAATATATTATCAAATGAATATTGTATCTCTTGTTAGTCATGAAAAAAAGAAAGCAATACTGTGTTGGTTTTATATAATTCATATATGGTGACTTGTATATGTTAATGCTATACAGGCATCTCTCAATTAATACATTTTCGATTAGTGTGCAAAAATTTTTATATACCAAAATTCATTTAGTGTATACATAACAATACTCAATTAGTGTGGTAAAACATTCTTCTGTTTAACCATAATAATTGAAAATTGTTTTTTTATAGTTACCAATGTACACATTAGCTGCACTAATCAAAGGATTCCTGTGTATCAGATAAACAAGTTTTGCTTCTTTGTTACTTTTGTTGTGATTTGTTATAATAGATATTTAGCTTTATTTTTTTTTGTAAATGTTAAATACATTTTTATTTTGTGACATGGTTAGTGAGCAGAATTGGGGAAGTAGGAATAACACTATTTATGAATATGAGTTTGTACAAAAGGGAAACATTTTGTGTCATTGCCAAAATCTAAAGGGGTTATAAAAAATTCCTTTACATGCATTTGCTGAGTGAATCCCACTCAGCGAAAGAATATAGATATATATTAGATTTGTTTTATTTTCCTATTTAACTAAATTTTATTTTTTCCAGATTGGTAAATGTTCCAAACTTGGAGTTTTATCCTTGAGGGATAATCGATTACTTCGTCTCCCTCAAGAACTTGGTAACTTGAAGGAACTTCATGTTATGGATGTTTCGGGGAACAGGTAATGTTCTTTTTTATTGTATTGAAAAGAAAATGTTGCTTTTACTTAAATGTGTTACTGTAATTTTTGTTGAAGTTGAGTATTTTGATCCCCCCCCCCTTTAAACTCTTAATGCTATTCCTTATAACATAAATGATTCTTTAAAATAATTCACACTCTGTATTTTCAGGCTTGCAATATGTGTTTTCAGTAGATATTAACACTATTTTGGTATGTTTTAAGAAGTCATATTGGTTCAGTAACACTATGATGTCAAAATAAAGTTAATTTTGAATTTCCTAATTAACTCTCAAAAGTAATTTTATAAAAAAAATGCCTGCTGTTTTAAGTCTTTAGAATTGTGTTAAAAATGCCATTTCAATATTTAATACGAATAAATTTCTAAATTACATACAAATAAATATTTTGAAGAATTTTCTAATAAATATTTCAAATTCTTTTCTTAGATTAGAGTACTTGCCCTTC
Organism: Acanthosepion esculentum; assembly: GCA_964036315.1. NCBI lineage: Eukaryota > Metazoa > Mollusca > Cephalopoda > Sepiida > Sepiidae > Acanthosepion > Acanthosepion esculentum. The sequence continues at coordinate 24,229,448 of OZ038483.1, read as the reverse complement.
ACAGTGGCTAACCTGAACCTAAGTGCATTATGGTTGTCGGAAAACCAAGCCCAGCCGATGGTAAAGTTTCAGACCGATTTTGATGAGCGTACCGGTCAGAAGGTGCTCACCTGTTTCCTCCTTCCCCAGCAGGCTTTCCACACGGAGAGCATGGGTAAGTATGGTAAGCAATTTGGGGCTAAAACCTCATCCTCTCGGTTCTGGCTGTTAGACAAACACAAGAATAAAAGATGAAACCAGTATTCAGTGGGCAACCACTTCTTCATGGAACAATTTCAGGTTCTCCTCATTTTTTTTCTCTCAGGCTAAAATCTTCATCTTCAATTGCCCCCCCACCCTCTATATATATATATATATATATATATATATATATATATATATATATATGAGGTTCAGTAATTCCCAATAGTTTGATTCTGTTCTCTTCTACAGTCTCATCATACTCATTAAAAAATATATATGTCTGAGGAAAAATGAAGTTTAAAAAAAAAAAAAACATCGGTGTACTTTGATATAGGGCTTTTGAATTTGATAAAGGAGAAAAAAGGTTGAAAAAATTTCAAAAGGAAATATTCAGTGTAACTGTTAATTTCTATTTTAATATACAAAAAATATATATAAAAAAAGGAATGTCCAGGAGATTTTGGTCTTGGCATGCCGATTTATTTCAAGTGATGTCTTGATAAATGAATTGTAATATCGTTAGAAGTAAATATTTGGTCTCTAAGCCAAGAATATTTATCTAATTTTGTTTATTATATCTTCAAAACACTTTTTGTTTTCAAATCAAATATTGACTACCTACATGCTTGTTTTCTATAATTAATATCAGGTTTTAGGTTATGCAAGTTGTGTGTGGTATTATGAGCACACATCAGTTAATCTCTATTTCATTTATATAAATATAGCAGACTAAAACAAATGTGACGAAGAAAAAAAACAATTTGACAACATTAACAAAAGTAACTTGGATTTCTTTTTAATTGTTCTTTGAAAATGAATGAATGAAGTAACATCAATATTTTAGCAATACATATATATATATATATATATATATATATATATATATATATAAAGCATGAATAATACTTTTATCATTTCTGAAGTTATGAAAACAGATTGTTGGACAAAAATTTTCTAAGTCTATTTGATCAAGTAACATTATATTGAAGATTTCCTATTTCTCATTGTTGTAATTAAAAGAAAATGTCAAGGGCAAAATGTCTAGATATTATGCTTAATGTTAACAATTTTGTTCCAAGTCGGTTAAGATGTTTTTTCTTTAATATGTAGATGTGCATGCAATAAAATGCTTAAAATGAAACTGAAGATGAAGATAAGAGCCTGAAGATGGCCCATAATTCTAGTGTTTAAAGTATAAATAAAGACTGTTATGTGGCTATTGTAATTTTTATTTTAATATTTTTGCATTCTATCACTCATCATCCATTCTGTAATCTCTAGTTTTTATTTAATTTCTGTAAATTCCCTGCTTTCTTTCATACCTCATCTTTTGTACTTTTGTTTTAGTCTCTTGATATTGTGGCTTGGCATGATTTGTGATCACATGTAATTCAGATATTTTTTTGTCTGAAGTTGAATTTACTCCAGTAAATCAATTAGAAAATATTTTAGGAAACATTTCTGTTGGCTATTTCATGCTATTGCCACTTATTTGCATCTGAAAACTTTATACATTTTAGGTACTTAATTTCTAAATTATATTCATCTTAAAATTTGGTGTGTGTGTGTGGAAAAATCTTTGTTTACAGAGAAATTATAAAAACACAGACCACTTGTGATAAGTTTTCTTTCTTTTAACTTATCAGTCTTTAGTCTCTTGTTGAACCTAAGCCTTCTCCAAGGTCTGTAATACATGAGGAATGATGGGCCTTAACCTGTCAAATTAGTGCATATGTTGGCAGGGATCCTCTGGTTTGGAATCGGTTGTCTATTGTCAACCAAAGCCAAAAGGTTCAGACTGCCCAACTATTTACTTATAATTATTAGCAAAAGATATAATGCAAAATGAATGCCAACTATTTTCAGCTGGAATTCAAATTTAGTTTGTGAAATTCACTTCGCTATTTATTGTTAGGCTACTCTACTACACCTTTCCTTCCTTTTAATTTTTGCCAATTAGGCTATAAAAATAGAGTGTTTTTTGCAGTCTTTTAAGGAAATCAAAATATCCTGTGATTATTTTGATGTAGATTGATTTTAATGTTAACTTGCAAATTACCATGTTTAGCTTAGCAATGTTAATGTGTTAATGATGCTTAGATACATTCATGTATTACTTGTTGTGTCATCAATAAATCAAATTAATTTATTGAACATTTTGGGAACCAGTGTCAGTGAATGTTTATTCACTTTGCTTAAAATTTGATAAATTTAAATAGAAATATAGGCTGTTGAATTTTAAAAACTAGAATATTTTTTGACAGTAAAAGTATTGCTAAAAGTCATGCTACTTGGTTTAAGTTGTTTTTCCAAAGTTATATGCACCATTAATCATAAATTACTTTTTGTGTGTATCATAAAAATAAGGTTAATTTTCTCTACTTGATAGTAAATTCTGTATTATTATCTTTAAAGGTATTAGTCATTTTTAGTTTAACTATTGAAACTTAGCTACTCTATTTTGTATTTTACAAAAATATTACAAATTATAGTGTTTTATTAAAAAATACCATTAGTCCAAGCAAATAATTTTTTACAATATTTCTAAAATGTGTATCACTTTAATTGCAACCAAGAATTTAAAATTAATTTATCTCTAATCAATAAACTGCATTTTTGCCTACCTTTTTTTTGTCCTGTACTGTAGATTAAATTTCTCCATTTATTTGATGAATGGAAGTCAGTCATTAACTTTTCTAAAAAATTTGTTAAAATGTTTTATTAAATCATTGAATCACTTCAAACTGTAACTAACATTCCTTTCTTGTAACCTCAAATTATTTTTTTTTACATTTTATTATTTATTTGCTTATTTATCAATACTACTTATATCCCCTCAACTAGTGCTTTTGAGGATGAGGTAGGTAAACTAACCAAGTCAAGTGTGTGCTTGTGTGTATGCATATGCACATACTACTTCTAATTATGCTCTTAGCTTCAGTGTTGCCTATTATTAAAAACTCTTATGAAAAGTATTATAGAAGAAAATATATTTATAAATACTTTGTTCAAATTTTGACTTTAGAGTAAAAATGTTATTGGATAAATTTGATAAAAGATATTAGTATTTTAGGCGTTGCATAGGTGAACGTGTCATTGAATCATTCTTTTGTCTCTACTTGAATAGAAAAAGCATTTATGAGATCAATGTTTAATTTATTTATTTTTTTGCCAGGCATAAACATATTTGGATGTTTCAGTTGCTTTCCCTTTTTTCTATTCTGCAATTTGCAGTATCTCAGTTTATGGCTGTTTAAAATATCTAGTAAAATTATAGTGTAATTTATTTCACCCTATTTCATACAATAGGGAATTTGGCCTAGGAATCCTTATTTTACCAATTAAAGATTCAAGGGAAGTAAATCCGTTCATATTTCAATAACCAATACATTCTCTGTAAACAATTTTTGCTTAATTTTCTTCTATTCCGCACTTGAATTCAATATTGTAACACTCTAGCATTGAGATAATTATATAAAATGTGCACATGCTTGTATTTTTCATTCAATGTTTAATTGTGGTGTTCAGTTTTTATGTTTTCAGTCTTCATGTTTTTTTCCATTCAGAGATTCCTTAAAATAAAATTGTTTTTAATTTCTAAATTAACTAAATTGGTTATCTTACAAAAAATATAAAGAAATTTAAAACATTTAATTTAAAAGTTGCATTTTAGGTTAAGGAATTAAGAAGTTTGGAATATAATGTAATAAAGAGTAATACTTTTTTTTTAATAAAGATTCTTTTTTTATGCTTAATGTAATTATTTTCTAGTATTTAAATAGAATAACTTCAGTGTTTATCATTATATTCTGAACAGATAGCATAATTCATCTGCATCAATTTTGAGTTGTTAAAAGAAGACATTTTACATAAAAATATATACTCAAAATACTTAGTATATATTTTAACTGTTTTATGTTGAAAGATTTGCTCTAGTCAAATGATATTAATTAGCCAACATAAATTTAGTTACTAATCCCCTTCAAACTTGCATTGAAATTCCTGGACAATTTTTTGTAACAGGAAATTGTAATTTCTGTCTGCATATTTTCCAATAACAGAGCAGTTTTATTGATATGAACCAAAGTAATAGACATTTTTTACATAAATGCTTACCATATTCAATCATTTGTTCATTTCCATTTGTTTTCTGAGCAAAAGGAAAATGTTAATCCTATTGAAAATTATCAGGTATTTATTTTCTCTTTTATAGTTTTTCTGGAATGTAATAGACTTCAGAATCTAAAATTTATCAGCCAGAAGTTTGGCAAAGATTCTTATATAATCACTTGAATCCCAGCAATTATTTGTCAGCATATTACAGTAGTACTTTGCTGTTGACAAAAGTCAAAAGTTGATATATATCATTCAAATGAACTTGTTCATTTAATATTTATCATTTCCTAATATTTTTTTACCTACCCTAATACTTTGTGGATAATTCTGTTTATTGGTTACTTTTCATAATTAAAAGGCATGTATCATTGAGTTGTTACAGCTCGTACTTAATTCTGTTTAAGTAAAGTGAATAATTTTCTTTGGCTTTTATAAAGATTTAGTTGTTTGGGTAAAGGTTCTCAGGTCAGAATTAAAAAAAAAAATCTTGAAAAATCTGTTTGACATAAGCAAAATGGATTTTTATTCAATAAATTAAGTTATAGTGTCAGACATTCTTTAATTATAGGAAAGATTAGGCAAGTCTTCAATTAATAAAAATATAGCAAACACTGTTCAGATTGAATGATTATGCTGTAGTCTCATTATTATATTGTAATGTTAGTGAATGTCTATAAATTGAAAGGTATTATTATTTTTTGAAAATTATGAATTTTAAAAAAAGTTATTCTTAATGAAAACTAAAAAATAAGACATTTAAGACTTATGGAGTCTCTGGTATCAAACATATTCCTTTTGGAAAGTTACTAATGATGGTAATATCTCTTCAGAAAACCTATTGCGTGACAGCATAGCCACAGACCAAGACAGCCGGTCTAGTTGGCCAGAGCGAAGCCGGGGCAGTGTTGTTCACTTCCCAGAAAGTGAAGGTTCTGAGGATGAAGAAAGCCCTTCAGAGGTAAGCACAGATGAGGTCAGTTCATTTTCTCTTTCTCTCTCTTTAATATGTTGTTTTTGTATACAAATACCAGTTTTTGTCTGCAATATTGCCAATTGTCTCTCCATTCTTTGCCTTGATTTATGGTCATTGTTGTCTTGCATTTTTTTTTCACTATGTGCAAAACTCTTTAGCACTTGTTGTACAGTCCCAGTAAAATCTTGGTAATATTAATTAAATTTAAATAAATTAATCTAGTTTCAATATTATAACAATTCATTTTATAATTTCTGGCAGAGTGAACCATTATAATCTGTTGTGAGTAAACTCATAGTAATTGTTTAAGTAAGGTTATAGCATAATCTAAAAGTACATTTATTTAAGAAATAACCAACATTCTACTGAACACAATTGAGGGTCTTCTATAATAAAATAGATTTTGGCTCTTACTACTTTGTGGCTATCATGATTCTTTTCCTTTTTATTAGATGTTTATAGCCATATACACGAAAAATACATTTTAATATAAGGCTTTTAAATTTGTAGCTGCCAAATTTGTTTCAAGCTTCATATTTTGATGATCAAAGATAAAATATTTTTAACTGAAATTTTAAAATATTCATTTCTTGAGTTTTGCATTGTCCTAGTTAAAATTGGGCTATGAAGTTACTTGGGATATAAATTCCTCAACATTGTGATGCTGTTAAATGAATACTAAAAATTCTGTTTTAAAATTTGGCAAATGAATATAGGAATTTAGAAAACTAGGATTGATGGCAAAAAGGGAGAGGGGGGAAACCTCATTAAATGGGTTTCATTTGAATTGAAGAAATAATTAAAGCATTCTGTTGAGACCAATACAGAGCAACCTTGGTTCTTGAATGTCTCACATCTCAAACAAATCAGTTTTCAAGCATAAAATTTGAGATGAAAATGCCTTGGTTATTGAACAAAATTTCTGTTCTTGAACAACATTGCTGAACTGAGTTAACCTGAACGGAGTCATTTCTAAATTGACCGCCATGTGTTGGCCGTGCTTTTCTTTTCCAATTTTATTGTACTGTTAATTTTTTTCTCTACATTGATTCCTATTGGAAAAATAGTTTTGGTTTATGAACACTTCTGGTCATGAATGGCCTTCAGGAATGAATTAAATTCATGAACCAAGGTTCCACTGTATTATTCAATGGTATGAAAATTGTTTTGTTTTTTGGGGTTTTTTTTATCATATCATTACTTATACAAAATGTATGTTTTCTATAATAACCAGAGCTGCATCACAACTGAAACTGAAAAATGAATCAAGAATATGCTTTAATTCCTGAAAGATTATATAGTGAATATTTAAGAGAATAAGAGTGGTTTGATACAGAAATTTCTTCAAACTAGCCTTCTATTAATGTGTACATGAGTTGGAATAATTTCAAGTCCTCTTTCCAAAACTCAAAGTGCACTTAAAGAATAAAAAAGGTATTATTCTCCAGCATTATAATACCCATTCCCACATTGAAAAAGTTGAATTAGTTGAAGATATTTCATTGCAACTAACTTTTTCATCACTGCCTTTCTGCAGTTTTTCAGGCATCTAGATCACCTAAAAGTTTGAATCAGGTTATGAAAAAAAAAAGAATACTAACACTAATTTTAACTGTCTCCTTTGAAGTCATTCTCATGTAAGCTAACAACTCTGGCTCACAAAGGACATTGACCAAAATCCATGCTACTTTTTGTTTGCATGTATTTTTCAAAATACTTTAAATGTTTAGATACCACCTCATACATTAAAATTTATTCTTCAGTTAGCAGTATGATTTATGCATATTTTATTTAAAGTGAAGTTATACATTTATTTAAGAATATAACCAACTTTCTGTATATGCTTATATTAAGTAATGATTTATAATTATTTGGGAGCTAATTCTTTTATTCTTTATTGGAAGAATCATATTTTGAATGAAAAGAATTTTGAAGGTATTGATTTTCCTACTTTGAAAGGTTTCATCATAGTGTTCTTGTGATCTGATTAAATCCAAATCTTAGGATATTCAGCCAGTGTAATTAAGAGGAGTCAGTAAAATATCTCAACTTACATTGTCACTTTCTGTTGATTAAATTAACACATTTTTTTGTAACTTTTCATTCTTTTTTGACATAATAAGACATGGCAATCACATCAGATCTTTAATTTAGTAAGAGCTTGCGATAATTTAAATATATGAATAGCTTATCAAGGCCTTAGAAAAACAAACCTTCCTTTTTTCTTTTTTTCTTTTTTTTTTTTGAAGGGAGGTCCAGAATCATAGTTTCTTTTACACTTTGAGTTTTTCCATATCTATTATATTCTTCACTAATAAATTTAAACCTTGTTACATTTGAAAAAATGATATTCTATCTCTAAAAATATGACATTGCTTTCTGAATAACTTTATGCAATGCTTAAATATATACATATTGATCAGCTTACTGTATCAATATACAGTTGATATTTGTAGTTTCTTTATTCTTTCTACAATATTTTGGCACAAACTTTTGCAACTATAAATCTGAATAGGAACATATGAAATATTTAACATTTATTGGATGATACATATTTTTTATTTAATCTGGTTATCTACAAAGAATTACTTAGATTTTTATTATTAGGTTTTTAGAAAATAGCCCATGTTTAATCATATTTATTGTATGAATGAAATCAGCTATAAATATACAGTTTACATACATATTCTTTTAAGATTTTTAATTCACAAAAGGCTGATACTAAAATTAGTATTCAGTTTATTTGATTTCATATCAGTTCAACTAATGAAAAAACAGTAGTTAATAAAACGTTTTCTAAGTAATTCTCAAAGCAGATTAGGCTTGAAAATAGCATTTAGACATGTTAACACATTTTTCTTAATTACAACAATTTGATTGTTTGCTCATTAAATATACAAAATAATCATTTATGATTTTAGCAATTATTTCTGTTGATAGCTGATTAAATTTAGCATATAAACTCAGCTGTACACTTGAGGATATTAGTATTGATTTGCATTCTGAAATTAAATGTAACATAGGTTGAAAGTATATTTACTCAGTTAGAATGTTGCTACTTGTAGCAAACACTATATATTAATGATTCTTTTGTTCAGTATTACAACTGATTTCAATTAATATTTGAGCAGTACACAGTCCAACATTTAAAAATATTACCAACAAGATTTTAACTATTGACTCAAAAATACTGAAACTTAGAATAAGTGACCTTGTATGCTTGGAAATACAGTACAACTCTGGTGAATATTATTCTACTTGTTCTTATTTTCTCTCTAAAATTCTTTAAGCAATGGTAGATCTTGTACATATAAACTTGAGATTTGTTTGACACTTTCAAACTGCAAATATTGAATTCATAAGGTTAAAAGTTGATAATCAATTGTAGGAAGTATACGGATGTTAATTGATGTTGCTATTGGATTGCTTTCATTTTATTTGTTTTGCTTGTTGTTTATCTTCTTTTTCATACTGTATAATATTTTTTGTTTACTTTTGTATCTAGTAAATTTCTTTACTTTGTGTAATTAACAGTGATGCTATAAACATATATTTATTTTACCCTATTACAAGGATGGAAAATTTTCAAACCAAAACATACCATCTTATATCTCCTTTAAAAACTCTTGCTAATTGTTTCAAGTAGTCAGAATTTTAATAGAGTAGATATTTTCTTAATTTAACTTCATATTGTTTTATTCAATAATTTCTTTAAAAATTGATAATTGCTGACTACTTGAATCTACCACAAACATTGATAATTTTTGCATCAACAAACATTGGATATAAGTGCATAACAAGTTTCACTTTATTAGTTGTTCTCTTTAATGCGAACTGTTATAAGTACAACTACCTTCTACTGTCCTGTTTGCAAATTATTGACAATAAATAAAGTTTAATCTTGTTAGTGACAGACACATCAATAAAAAAATAACAAAGGAATTTTTCAAAAATCAATCTGTTATGAAGGCTGTTTTGAAAATTGTTCAATTAAAGTGAAGTTACAGTTTGTAAATTATTAAACATCAATTTTGTTGATCAACTGGGATTGGTTGAAAAATATTATTTAGACTTAGATTTATTTAATATAGTATTAACATAAATCACAAGGTACAAATGAGATTTTCACTCAGAACCCAGGGTGAAGGTTTTCAGAGGGCCATTAAAAATAAAGGCAAAAGTCTGCCATATAATTAATGTATACCAAAATTCACTTTTTTATTCGTAATAAACTCTAAATTAGTCAAGATTTGTTATCCAGTTTTATTGAAGTCAGTTCATATAGATGATCTGTTTTCAAATACTTACTCAAAAAATGATTACTGTATTTAGTGGCAGATGAAGAAGGAAGAAAGATATGACACACAAATATCTACTGGTCTTGAGTAGGCTAATTTTTTACGTGGACATTATAGTATATCGTTACTTTAACCTAGCCTTACACAATAATACACTAAAGTTAAATGTAATGGGTAGTGGGGGGGAGTTTACATGCTACCAAATATACTATGTGCAAATGCTTTTTATGTACAAAGAACAAATACTCATTTTACATGATCTAAAATTGCCATAAAAATTCCTGCAAATAATAATATATTCATGTCATGGTTGAAAATAACATAAGTAACAAAGTCAAGCTAGCAGAAGTGGATATCTCATTCTTAAAATCCTGTAAGGAAATTAATAGTAGTATTTAAACCTGTTGAGATTTTTCTGTCATTAAATGAACAATTTAGTAACTCGCTAATTATGTGCCACTTTTGTCCATTTTCAGGGTACCAATTTGAGACGTCATGGTACCCCACATCCTCGAGAATTGAAGACCCGGCATGCTAAACTGCTGAAGAAGGAGATTGATGGACACGTCATTCCGCACGAAGAGAAAAAAGTATGTTTACTCTATTTGTATACTTTTTCTTTTTCACAGTTTAACTTTATATTTTTAATATGAATTACACCTATATTTAAGGTACACCGTTGCTTGATGATATTTTTATCTATAATTAATTTTCGCAGTTAAGTTCAGTTGCTCTCTAGAGTAAATGAGATGGCTATTTAGCACTTCCATAACCAACAATTTATTTTAGTAAGTGCAGTATCGAGCTCAATAGCTGGTTATTGCTGTTTGGTGCTGTAGTTTATCTTGTGATTTACATACCAGAAATGAAACTGCAAATTTGACATTAGATGATAAAAATTCTTTAATTTCTTATTTGTTGTCCTTTGTTTGCAAAATTTAACTTTGCTCAAAAGAAAATGTATATATCGAAATATTGATATCTTTACAAATATATAAAACTCCTATCCACATCCTTGTAAATGTTTATTGTAAGTCTGGAATAATCAACCAAATTAATGAATCATTTGAATTTGGTATTTCCCTAGTATTTTATCATTTACCTCACTTTTTATCTTATGTAATCAGTCACAGATATATATGCAGATTTTTAGCTGAGATTAAATACATAATTTTTCGGTAGAGCAACGTTACCTGTTATTTTTATGTGGCCAATATTGCTAATTATAAAAGACTGGTGTTTGAATATTTATTTAACTTTGAAATAATTTCCCTTATAATACATTTAAACTAATACATTTCCTTTGAGCACATTTATTTCTCCTTTTATTAAATTCATTTGTTTTATTTAGGATCAGTCTTTTATGCCACAACGAGATCCTCGCTGGCTAGAAGAATCTGATGATTCTGCTTATTTGGAGAAGAAGACCATACCACCAGCTATGATGACCAAACCTCCTCGAGGTTAGTATAAAATTTTTTTCATCCTAAATGACACTTTGTTTCCTTACATAGTTTCTATTTTAATTTACTGTCATTCACTGAACTATGTAATTTCACATCAGTTGCAACTGATAATTTATGTTCGAGAGTGGCTGAGAGTAAATCTTTTTGTAATGTTCTATCACTCTTCTCAGTATTCAAGTTGTTTTCAGAATGTCATTGTCGGAATGGCCTCAGCAGATTTTTAAAAAAAAATTTTACTTCTGAAAAATATATTCTGGGTTTTGTGTGTGTAATATATATATATATATATATATATATATATATATTACTCGGAGAAAATAATATGTTAAACTATTATTTTAAAAGTCACTCATTTTCTTTCATTTTTTAGTCTTGAGCAATGCCAGCTTTGGAAAAATAATATAAGATTTAATTATTTTAAACACATGCAAATGCATACACACACGACACATTTTTTCGTTATACATCTGATGAAGCTATTAGAGGCAAAATGCGTTATTGGATATTATTTTTTGAAACATACTTTCATGAAAGTTTTTCGAAATATCAATAACTTATAACTCTGTTGGGATTACATATCCAAATTTATTCTCTCTCTCTCTCTCTCTCTCTCTCTATATATATATATATATATATATATATATATATATATATATATATAAAATTGTAATTGGTAGGGATTATTCCAAAGAAGACTTCTAGTCCATATGAGAGCTCAGTGTATGATACAGAGCAAATTATAATAATAATTTTAAAAAAACCTTAAAAATCTATATATGGTAATAAATGTATTTCAATGAATATAGGTATGTTCATCTCATCAGACCGACTATATTTTCTGAAATGGAATCAATATATCCAAACAGACAGATATACAATGATAAAAAGGGAAAGAAATAAAAAAAAAATTTACAAGATGAAACAATAGCAAAAATAAACTGCCCTAGAAAAGTTTTCTTAGGGGCTTACATTAAGAAGAGAGAATAAATTAATATAAAAGGTAAAGGAGGGTAAAGGGATAGGAAGGTCAAATTTAACAGAGTTATAACAATGTGTCAAACAAAGTTCACAAAAAGGCAGTTAAAGTGGTATTTGGATAAATGACATCATCATCATATAATACAATCATCATCACATACTACTACTACAATCATCATCACATACTACTACTACAATCATCATCACATACTACTACTACAATCATCATCACATACTACTACTACAATCATCATCACATACTACTACTACAATCATCATCACATACTACTACTAATAATAATAATATTAATAAAAATAATAAAATTATAAGAAAAATATATAACATAAATATCTATATATAACTACATGTAACAAAAAATATAAAGTAAATAATAAAAAACCCTCCAGAAAATTATAAAAAAAAATCTTAATAATAAAAATCAAAAAGTAATAAATAAGTAAAAAAAAAATAATTATAAATCATATTAGATATATATATATATAGGTCAGGTTTTGTGTGTGTGAGACAAGCATATACATATACATACATATGAACACAAGTACACATATGCTTGTACCCATATACAATAGGAACCAAAATCACAAGAGCATTTCCCTCAAAGTCAATGTTTTTAGGGTAATTTTAATTTGTTTTTATGTCAGTACTTGAAAATAACTTCATTCCTTTGGTTCAATAGTTGGCCAGCATTTTTGTATTTATGATGTTTTTTCTGTATGCATAGATTGTATATGGTCTGTATGGTCAAAACAGTTGCTCATGCAGTTTCCAGTGGATATACCTTCCTACTCAGTCATGCCTATTTATATTCTTTCTGAACTAGCTTACTGAATTTGTTTGAGGTTGGTTGTTTCTCAGTCTGCATATATTTTAGTTTTCATATAATAGGTTCTTGTTTCATCTGCAATTCCTGCAATTTTGTCTTCATGTATCATTGTTTATCTCTCCATTTTTGGATTCTAAGTTTTGCATTTCCTGGTTCTGTTAGTCTTTATATTTATTCCCATGTAACTTTTGGCTGTTGCAATTAGCTTATCATTACTTTGTCTAATCCTAAAGTTCTTTGATCAAGAAATCAATATAGTCCTCAATGATAATGAGTTCTATATTTTCTTTTTTACATATTGTTAAAATACCATCTCTAAAATGCTAAAATGTAATTCTTTCTCTTGAGTGTTTTGATCATTTGCAATTTGTCTTTCTTTTGTGCCTCAATAGTATTGCACATTTCTCAATTCCAAACTCTATCTCAATGTTCTCGTTAAAGATTCTGCATTATGGTCTCTAATTCCTTTTTTGGGAGCAAAGATTTTTCTATCATATTCATAGCATAAGGTGATTCAGTTTTTTGAAAAATGTTTATCGTCCCTTACACTTTATAAAATATGACTGGGCATTATCATCACTGATATATTGCCACGGTGAAAGGATGTACTCTTAGAAGATTTTTTTGTTGATATCAGTGAGGAGTGGTTCCTTTATAGTTCTACTCTTCAATTTACCATCTGTTTCATTATGAAATTCACCACCTGATTTGAAATTTTTAACCTCTTCAGGTATACTAATATCGGAAGTTGTGAAATCATGTCATAGGCCTTTTTGCAATTAATTCATGCCTCAGCTAAAGTTTTTTCTTGTTTTTAGTTTATATTTTAATTGGTGAATAGTTGGTCACTTATTCCCATTGTTCTTTTCCAGCATCCTTTCTATTCATCTGATAGGAATTCTTGGCTTCCGAGGAAGTTGTAAAGCTCTTCAGTGTTATTTGTGATTTTGCATCTCATAGGCAAGCACATTATAGAATTTTGTTGGGGTAGGGAGATCAGGATAGTGCTTCCTTTCATCATCCATTTGACAATATTTTGTTTCATCATTCATTTGCTTATCTGATCTTTAATGTATGGCAGCTGTGAATCTCTTTAATTAGTACCTGTGTCTTCATGCATTCCAGTTAGCTAATTTCCTTCAAGTTATTCTTCAGGTCTTTTAATATTGGGCAGCCTTTCTGCTATTCTAGTGTTCTTTTCTGTATTTCCATCATCCATTCCAGAAATTTCTTGTTTCTCTAGCATCTGGTTGTTGTGTTCTCTGTTGTTTCTCCATGTACCTGTCTACAGAGTCTGCTTTCATTTTGAAATAATTTGTTGATATTTCTTGAATTCTTGGCTAAAATCTTTTGGCTTATTTCTTTTCTTTGTGCATGTTTCTGGTTTTTCTTGTAGATTTGTATACTTATATTTTTATGATTTGTCATACTGTTAACTCCTCAGTCATTTAATTCACTTTAATATTTTTTGCTTCCATCAACGTTTTTTATTTGTTGCTCATTTCCCAAGCAGCATTTGTATTTTTGTTGGTTTCTGATTCATTTTACATATAATTGTTGAAGATACAAAAATTTACATTTTAAATTTTGATTTCCGATTTATCTAGATGTTTAACAGCCTATCTCATTCAGCTTTTTTTTCATTTTTTTCTTTTTATTGTTTACATTTACATTTAATTAGTACACTTTTTATTTTCACTTTAATAAATTAATTTCTCCTTTAAATAAACTGCATTCTTTAAGTTAAAATTATGGTCAGATCTATTATGATGAATGACTAATGCATTTAGTATATTATTTTGTAAAAACTCACTTCATTGTTTATATATTTATTTTAATTGCTTGATGTCTCTTTTGGAGATTTTTGCTGCCTTTATAAATTCCTGCTTCAAGTTTAATGTTTTGTGTTAAATGTCTTGTTTTTGTAGATTTTTTTTAAATTTTAGAGTTTTTTAAATTTTATATTAAGTTTAGCTAAATTTCTTTCAATTGTAGTCATTATTGAATTGTTAGGTTGTATCATGTGCCTGATTTCACCAAGGTTATTTGAGTTTTCTTTTTAGTTTCTGTGGATTTTGTAACAAATCATAGATTCTTATGATTTTTAGAATTATGAGAATGAAATCAAAATTTGTTTGTAAAGGATAATTTACGATACAGATATATACAAACATTGACCATTTATCTTCAAATAAATAAAATGACTAGGATATTGGTCGAATTTAAAAGCATTTTCAGTATATTTTTCTTCCTCATGTAAATACTGAGGGCTACAAATTTTAAATGCTTTTAAGTTGGAACATATAATTAACATTCTTGTTAGTTGATTTTTCAATAGGCAGTTTGAGGTTATCACTGTGGTTTAATATGATATCAAAAAACAGTAGTGTTTGCATCTATTTCATAAGTAAATTCAGTTGTATGTTTGATGTTGTTTATTTTATTTACAATATTAACATTATTATCTGAAAATAGTCATCTAAAAACAATTTAGTTTTGTAGACTTGTGAGGGTGTGCAACTATTATGGCCCTTTACCAGAATAAGCTAAGTGAAATCTAAAGTGATGAACACATGTTAGATATGAAATAAATCCAGTCATTTTGTTTCAATTTTCATCTATTACCACATGTTGAGATGTGATGTGGTTTGTAATTTTACAGCAAGCTAATTTATTTAGCATACATTTACTCCTTTTGGTTAAATGCTTGTTGTAAAAAATGTTAACTTGTTTGAAAAGTAATTTTGTGGGTGCATGTGCAGATATGCACATGCATACACATGTACATGCTCTAAATACTTTTTACTTTCTTAGATTGTACAGTAGATTGTAAGAAAGCTATTTGATAAATTTTCAAACTCATTCCTTTTTGTTTAGTGAGTGGTTATTGTTAGAACTTCATTTAAACATTTTTTTCTTTGCAGAGAATGATATTTACCAGCCACCTGCAGCTGATGCTAGCTATCAGCCTACTATAACAGCTCCACCAAAAGAAGAGGTCACATTGGAGGAGGAGGAGGAAGAAGAGGAGGAGGAGGAGGAGGTACAAGCTCAGCCAGAAGTTGAAGTAGAAGAAACTGAAGAACAGTCTAAAGAGACTGAGCCTCTCTTGCCCTCACGCTTACCCCTAAAACCTCGCCCTAGTACAGCTAGTCCCCAGGTAGATTCAGATGAAATGGACATGTCTGTGTCCATAGAGAAATCATTGCAACCTAATGACTCTCTTGATACTGACTATATTGAGAATGAACAAGAGAATGGGGATATTGGCACTTCTGAAAATGAATATGCAGATGACGAGGTATGGCATTTTCTAATTTCCAGATTTTTTGTTCTTTTTTTTTTTTTGCTTGATATTAGAAGCTAATTTTGATGGAAAGTGATCAGTATTTCTTTCTTTTAGATTTTAAATCAGGCAGCTTATTAAGACAATAGGCTAAAAAAATGAATCGAATCATTTCTTCAAATTGAGGGGTTTTTCTTAAGCATCTATTGTCTTAGATATTAAAGTCATTTGACAAATACCAAGTTAACTATTAAATACTTATTGGCTTTCAGTTATTAACTAATGACATTTATTTAAATCAAATTTTGTCTATTTTCTTCACTAGCCCAGGATAGTTACTTTCCTTTGGAATATTTATGTCAAAGAAACTTTATAATACAGATTGAGAATTTGTTTTCTGACATTCATTTAAAGTTTATCCTTTACTTTAATAAATCTTATAAGCTTTTACATTTTTTATCATAGCCACTTATTTTAACTTTTGAGACTTGATCTACTATAATTTGTCAAAAGTAGATGTTTGAGTAGCAAATAGAATATACAATGTGCAGCAGAAATACCTCTAATGTAATAATAAGACATCAGCTAGATGAAGTCACCCTTGCCACTAACGTCATGTGGGAGGTATTTCTGCTGCTCACTGTATAAAGCTTGAAGACAAATTCTTGCCAGTAACTTCACTGTAATCTTTAAGTTGAGCCTTAAAAGTTAAGTGATTTTTTTTTTTTTTTTTAACTGATTAAAAGATATTAAATCTGTATTAAATTATGTTGAGCTATTCATGAAATTTTAATTTGCTCAAAAATATTTCTAACAAGTTATACTTTGTTGTCTCAATCCATGCACTAAAGAGACAACAAAGTAAAACTGTCTTAATTATGATTATTTGTATCAGTATTTTTCCCTTTTCAACAATGACATGACTAGATTCCAATTTACTCTCTTTTGTATGTGCAGTTCTCATAATTTCCTATTTTCAGTTTATAGTTTTTAACCATTATAAAATAAATATTTGATCTATTATGCTCATCTTTTGTAATTTTAATATATAAGCATTTTTTCTTAGTGAAAAGGAACGTCCCCTGATGAATTTATTAATATTTGTCATATTCCCTATAAATATCTGCAATACAAGGTGTGCTAAGTAATTGAAAACAGATATTCAATAAAAAAATCAGTAACTTAAAAAAAATAAAAATATGCACCTGTTCACATTGGAAAAGCAGAAAAAACATTATCCTATAAAACTGTCCTCAGAGTTGAGGATGTCCATGATGCAGTCTGGAAAGCTACTGCATACTCTCATTCATATTGGTCTTCATGTTCATAATGGTGGACTTCAACAAATCTGTGGTCTTGCTCTCAACAACACCCCAGATATAGTAATTGAAGGGATTCAAATCAAGAAAGCTAAGAGGCCACATCTTGGGCTGGAATAATCATTAAAATTGTCAGCCAGCACCACAGTAGTCTCTTGTTTGAACATGTATATCTTCTCCTCAGCCACCCTCTTGATCCAGGGCTTGATCACCATGTTCATCACCTGAGTGTAGATGGTAGCTTTGAGTCTCAAGGCTGGTGGAAAAAAATGGCTCATGTTAATCAAAACCTCGACCATCCAAGACTACACCATCACTGAGTATCCCCATAAAGTTCATGAAGGCCCAGCTATAATTCCTCTTATTCAACAAGTCTTTGTTGAAGTTGGAGAAGAACCATAGTATGCCTGGCTTTAGAGTACTTGAGCTTGTTGAGCAAGTGGATCATGTGGTTCTCTTGTGTCTTATTGGGCATGAACTGCTCTCTCCTCATCACTATTAGTTAATGTCTTCATGCACTACCTGCATTTGATAGTGGATTCTGCCACTTTGAATTGCTTCACAATGGTCCTGGGATCATGGTTGATGTTCTGAACCAGCTGGACAGATTCCTTAGAATGTTTCTTGCTCTTGATCATGAATGACACATTCTTGCCTCCAGCTCATAAATAACCTGGCTACTTTAAAGAAGTTAACAATCTCTGAGTTGGTGACACAGTATGCTTTTTCATTTTCTATGTCAGATTGGAAGCTGTCATGTTACTGCTTTCAATACATTGACAAAAAATAAATTTAGTACATGCTGCTTAATATTGTTGGGTTGTCTTCCATTTATGGCCTGTTAAAGGTGTGTTCACAAATTCTGGCATACTCTATATATATATTTATGAAAATATTGACCTTGATCCAAACCACCTTGACAGATTTGAAGGTATTTTTCTCTCTCTCTCTCTCCAATAAAAATAAGTGTACGTCATTGCAAGATTAATTTGTTTCCTATTCACTTAAGCAGGTCCTAGTGTACAATTTCCAGATTTTATAAGTTTTATTGATAAAAATGCTGCCATTGTAAAGTAAGAAAAATTATTTTTTTTAAAAGTAATTTTGTGATTTTATGAGTAAGATGAGAAAAATTAACAGTAACTTTCAAAATACAACTGATCACATCTCTCCCTCAATTTTCAGCTTCTGATATGGATGTAGTTGTAGATGTCATCTGTAGTTGTTAGTATTAGAATTGTTCGAGCATTGTGTACATTATCTCACATTATCCTTCTCAACACAAATACACAACAGTAAAGATTTAATTTTTTTCTCATTAAATAAAGTTTGTATAAAACAGAATAAGGAAATTGGATACCAAGAAGATATTCCTGGCTTGTATCTCTAAGATGGACATACTTTATCTCCTTGCAGATTTAGGATCATTGTTTGTTTTCTGAAAAAATAGCTTGTTCTGCAAAATGTTTTCTGATTGCCCATTGACTTTGTATGAACTACAGAAAGTTGGCATTCATTTTTATTGAAGCTAATGACATTTTTAAGGTTATTAGTTTCTCAATATAATTTACCTATTAATGAGGTCTGTAGAAAAATATCACAAATATATTACTCTTTTTAGATTTTTATCCTCTGTTGTTTGGAGATGTATATTTTAATATTTGAGGTTACTTATTATATATAATTGTATTTTATGGCAAGTCATGAAGTTTTATAAGAAACTGCTGGGAAAATAACAATTTTATTTTCCCATTTATAGCAGGGCAAAATGTTATTTAATACATTTGAGAAGAATTTCTCCTTATCTCTATTGATAAAATTGCTTTCTAAATAATTAGATACTTAGAACATAGCAAAACAGAAAATAATAATTAAAGAAGTAAAATTTATCAATTTTTTTTTAACTGTTCTCTTAATTTCAAAGTCTTTTTTCAACTTTGTATTCATCAATTGTATGCCAAAATTATAATAGACCAAATTATTTTTAAGCTTTGTTACTATGAGAAATACAAAATATTTTTTCTAAACAGTTTTATGTAAGTAATGGACATGATTTCAAGTATGTTCTGAAATGACATTTTATTTCTTATAACTCTCCATGTTTCACAGATGTAGAAAAGGAATAGAAAGCAACCATTTTTCAATCTAACATTTTTCTGTTCCCCCAAACAAAGAAGAAATAACTAGTGACTCAAAGTTTGAGCAACAGGCCATTTTGTACACACTTGGGTCACTATTGTCTGCTTCCTGCTGACAGTTGCAGTTTATATATATATATATATATATATATATAAAGATTTTATGTTTTCAAAAAGCCTAAACTTAGATTTGGAAGATGAATGTTTATTTTTTGTTTAATTATATTTTAACCATTAAATAATCTTGTTGTCACTCATCAAAACTTATTTATATGACCTGTCTTAGTTAAATAATGGAGCTATAAATATAATGCACAAATGAAATAAACTATCCAATTTTATGTTTCAAAAAATAGATAACCAGTATTAGACTTTGTTGACATCAGTTGAGTGATATCTGTAATAAACCTTTTATTGGTTAATTCATTAAAACATTTTCATATTATAGTAAAGATGAATGACTATGATTTTATGTGATGGTTACAAATTAAAAATCTGTCACTTGATTAAGTGTAATTGATTATTTGTGATTTTTTTTTCTCTCAAAGTAAACTAAGGGACTGGAATTATTTAAAACCTGTTTTACTATTTTCTTATACAGTTATGTTTACACTATGAAAGGTACAATCATTAAGTTTACAGTCTTATTAAATTTCCATTCAAGATTAATTTGTTTACTATATTTAGAAACATCCTAAGTAGTTTATTTATCTTTGTATACAATCCAAATTAAATTTTGAGTGTTTGACTTTTTGTCTTCCTTCCTACCAATTATGATTACATTTTCTTTTATTGCACGATTTTGGCTTACTAACCAACCAACAGAACATCATGTCAATAAACTTTACTGGTGTTGTCATTTAGTGTTGCATTTAATATCTATGTATCTGTCAAAGAGAAGCTCCACAATTTGTGTGTGTGTGCATGTGATAGCATGGCTCCTGGGAGGGGATAAGGATGAGAGCTTGGAGTAAAATGAAGGAGGAAGAAGCACAGCTTGCATCCTGTCCTTAGGCATCACATCATTGATAAATGTCTGCTGACATCATTCTTTCAACTTGGCTTGATCTGATTGTCCAGCCATAACTTAAGGTAAGTTAATTAATCTTACAGGCTAAGCAAGCTTTTAACTCTTCTCTCTTCTTTTAGATAAAACCGGAATGGCTTGTTATACTGTACATATTTTATATCTTTGGACTCTCCTCCTCCTTTTTCTCTATGCTCTTCTGCATAATTTTATTAGGCATTTAAATTTTAGTTAACCTTAGTAGTACAGAAAAATGAGATTGCTTGCTTTAAAATGACCCAGTTTGAATGTTGGGATTTCACAAATTAATGATTATACAGATTCCATCATACTTTACAAGAGGATTAAGTCTAAATCTATGCATAGCACCTCAGTACAATAAAGATTAGATAAATTGACACAAGATATATATTGATAGAAACAAGATATGTAAACAGATTTTTTAAAATATGTTATATTTTCCTTTTTCTTCTCGTCATTTCTTTCTATATTGAAGAAGTTTTCTTGATATTGATCTATTTTCATGGAGCTCTTTTCTACCCTTTTCAGTGTTTCAGTTTTTCTATATTTTTTCTTTGATAGCAATTGCAGATAAATATCTCAAACAGTTTTTAAATATATAGTGATGCGAGCACCTGAATTTATTTAATGTCTTAAATTCTGTAGTGGGTATACTTGTTTTTCTTATACAAGGTCTGTTTTATATTTAAAGATTTTTTTTTTAAAGATTCTAATGTCTTTGATTTGTCACAATTATAATCAATTCAAAGAACTTTTTTTCCATTTTACTTTGTACATGAACAAAAAAGACTTAAATTAATCTCTTTAGTTAGGTTATTAATTTTTATTCTGGAAAAAGGTTACTTTATTTTTGTTGTGTTTTCTTATTGCTTTTCCATTTCCTCCTTTTTAACATCTGCCACTTTTTATTTTAAATTTTCTGTTGGCAAGAATCCCTTCCCCATTACAAATTGTTCTTTTCTTTGCATCCACATTTGGTGGTAATTAAATTTTCCCTTTTTGATCTTCCCACTTTTGCATTGTTTAATTCGGATATGATACATATGTCTGAAGTATGCTTTCTTTTCTTTTTTTAAATTATGGTGGTATATATGTCTTACTCTTCACTTTAAAATCATATGATAGCAAAATTACTGAAAGCCATAAATTTTATTCTTTTATTTAAAATATAAAATCTCTAAATTTTAAAAATATATCCTAGGATAATCTAACTCTAAGCAGTGATCTGTTAAGAAAGAAGGTGCTTTCTTTGATATAATTTCTGTAATGGTTATTCTCCATTTAATGATCTTATGTATATGTATTGAAACAATTTTTTAAAACTAATTTAAAAGCCAAAAATTAGTTAAAATATATACAATTTTATCCATGAACAGATACTGTTATAGTTAAACAAACTTATTTAAAAAAAAAAAAAAAAAATCTTGTTTGTTTCCAAATCTCTTACTGTTTGTCATTTTCAGTGTTGTCTTTTTTTTCTTTTTTTTTTCCAATGTTGTCATTCATTTGGTGTTATTACTGGTGACATTTGTCTCCTTAACATTTTGCCATCACTTAATGCTTTAAAAAATTGTGTATCTTCATTCAGGAGAACCTTTAGCTTCGAAAATTTGGAGCAAATTAGTTGCTCAACTCCTGTTCCCATTTTTATAAAAAGTATTCTGTTTTTTTCTTTCGCAATAAACTAGCAAAGTTTACATTTACATTTCTTAAGATTTTCTTGTGTTTTATTGATAAAATTCAAATCAGAACCCTGAAATTATAAAAAATTCAAATTTCATTTTTAATTTATCAAATTTACTAGAATTTTTAACATTCTTCTTTTTGAAAAAATATTCTTTTGGATATTCTCATTCTTTTAAATATATGAACTGTCTTTTGGGAACAGTACATTTAATAATCTGTTTTAATTTTCATCCCTATCTGTTTATACAAAAACAAACTCCTGTTTTAACAATATTTTCCAAAAATGTTAGGTCTTCTTGCTTTTCGAATTTTGTAAATGTCATTGCCTTTCTTGAAATTGTCGACATGTTTTGGGGTAAGTACATTTTATGAGAAAGGAGGGCAAGAAGAAGAAGAAAAAAAAATCAACCTGGGTTTTGTATTGCAGCCAGAGCAGCTGGAATCTAGTGTGGGTGTGAGTGACCTTTTGTCAGCTCTATCATTATTCTATTCTTTTTAGTGCATTGGTGACTTCACTTTTGGTCGTAGTCTGAGCACCTCCCTCCCAAGCATGACTCTCACTTTTCACCTAGGCTAGAGCCCTGTCAAGCATCTTCTACCCACCTCTCTTCAACATTGCTTTTTGTTTATTATATTTATTTAATTTAAATATTTTATTTTTTCCCACACCTATCCTTGATAAAACTTTGAGTGTGCTGAAAATAGCTTATCAAAACATTTACAACCAAAACCACCTGCCCTGTCAATAACAGTAATCTGTCAGCCTAAACTTGGTGGAGCCATATTTCCAGATCTCTTTAGGATGAAATTGCTTTAATCTATAAACCCATACCAATCTCTTGTTTTTATGGGAGATGGGAACCGCTCACTATGGCCTGGTGATTTTCAACCAATACTTGAAAAAGAGATGAGTGGGAAATAAAAAACAGCATTTGTGTTTTCTTAAACATTATACTGAGAATTCTCAAATGAAGCTAACGAAAAGAATGTCAGTTTTTTTGTTGCATTGTTTTAGGGCACTCTCTAATTATATTTGCTATTTTTATAGTTGATTTTGCTTAGTGATTTAAGAGATTTTCTTTTGGTCATACTTTGTTTATTCAGCAATCAGTTATTTTCTTGTTTTGGCCTGTAGAAAGTTCAAAACTGCCTAGGCATCTGCAAGGAATGTCATCTTTTAGGTTTTTTATTTATTTATTTTTTTTTTAGGCTTCTTCAATTTGTCATGGTTATCTCTTTTTTTCTATAGTCTTTGTAGTTGATATGTGCATAGCTTTTTAACACCATTTTTTTATATACCAAGATGGCAAATGCATGCAGCACTAATTTTGTTGGTTTATAATATCAAAGGTCACCCTTTAGGATCTTTTTTTAAATCTTGTCTAGTAGAAAAAGAACAATTTTAACTAGTTGTTTTTATTCAATATTGCAGCAAATAGTTTTGCACTGTTGATTCTTAAACTTTATTTCACTTGGGCTCATCTATTGGAACAAGCATCTTTTTCTGCCTATTGATTTTTATAATTTTTTTTTATCTCTTTTGCTTACCAAATTTTAAGATCATTAATATTAAGACAAGATTTAGTGTTTTTATTTGTTGATGAAAAGATTTTTCGCTTATGTGAACTTTGCTTTTAAATTTCCTGATTAATGTTGATGGTTATCTAAATCAAATGAGAGAAATACATAAATTTAGTCCCAAATTTTTTATTAGAATTCTATTTTCTTGGGCTTTTTTCATCAATGACAAAGTTTGAGTGATATCCACTCTCTGAAAATAGTTAAATGAATTGGTTTTAGTTTAATAGTACAAAAACTCTCATGTGTCTGATCATAGAAACTAAAAGTAGTGGAAAATTTAGATCTTAATGTTAGGTTTCTTAAATTATCTTCATTCAGCAAAGATAAAATAGTTGCTCATATCTGTTGGAATAGTGATAAAAAAAATTCAATTATCAGCCTATATCAAATCTGCAAATTGAATGTAATTTTATTTAGATGTGTGTGTATTTGTATGCATTTGGATGAATCACTTGAAACTTGGAAGTTTGATAAAACAGTGTTACACTCAAAATAATATTTTAGTATGAAAATATTTTTCTCTTGATTTTTTTTTTTTTTTTTTTTTTTTTTTTTTTTTTCTAATAATTTAATGCTAATAATTTCACAATAAAAATGCCTGCAGTTCTCACAAGTTTTATTTGTATAATTAAATATCTGCATTAATTATTTCATTTTGTTATAGCATAAAGATTGAATACAAATTTTGAAGCAGAAGTACAATTCTAGGAAGAAATTTATATTAATAAGCATCATCCTGGTCAGACTTTTCATAAAAAGAATCGTCAATAGAAATCTGTATAGCATCGATAAATTTGGTAAGATCAACCTGTAATTAGACGTTAGTAAATAAAGTTTGACTTTGAAAATAATTTTCACAGAGTTAGTTTTATATAGGTTGTTTTCAAAATAATTTCACTTCTTACTGTTAATTTGCTTTGTGTATCAACCAAGAATGACAGATAAGATCAAATAGAAATTTGGCTATTTACATTTATTTGACAATTAAAAAAATTATCTTTGAACAAGAAAAGAAAAAGCTAACTTAAATAGTAAAAAATGCAAATTCCTCCCTTTGGCTCCTTACCAAAATGTACTAGTCCAGTCCTCAGACCTCATCACTGCTGCAGCCGCAACAGCATCTCTATCAGCAGAAGGCAAAATGAAAAAAAATAAACAACGGTAGATACCTGTCGAGTTAGTATTTACTGTTCTGTTATTTTGTACGGCAGGTAGATCCCCAACGCAGGCGTGTCATTTTCCCCCCTGAGATTGAAGATCAGCCTGAGAAAGAAAATAAACTCCGGCGCCGGGATACACCGCACCACTTAAAGAACAAGCGCATCAACGTGACGGCCTCGAAGGACGATGCGGATCAAGTGCGCGAAATCCTGGCCCAGGCGGTTGCTGCTGCCAAATTGGACAAAATGGAGGAGCAGTCAATCCTCAAGGTAGGAAGGAGCTACCAACGGGTGGGCTGGTTGGGTTTTCTGTTTAGTTTCCATGTGTAAAAGGAAACATGAAAACATAATTTTCTACCACTACCTCTTCAATTATTGCGTCCTCAATCCTCTCCTCCCACAAAAGAGGTGTGGTGCTGCATCCCCTTTCTCATCAGTTGTTCTAAGGCACTCAATTTGCCAAAAATACCTGAAGGGATACTTCATCCTTTTATGTCTTGGGCAACCTTTTGTCTTTATATATATATATATATATATATATATATATATATTCTAGGTATTTGTTTTTCAAACAGGTGAATTTTTTCTTCTCATCCTTTCTCTTACTGAATCATTTTTCTCTTTGTCTTTTTTCCCATGTCTTTCCTTCTCCCCCCCCTTTTTTTTATTAATAATGTCTAGTTTTTCAATGCAGATTTCCCTTGCAATTAATTGATCATCTTAGCTTCCTGAGTTCTTCTTTAGATTGTCCTTCAGTGCCATTAGTTGCATGTTATAAGTAATGGAAATGCCTTTTCCTCAATATCCCTCCCCTTAGAATGGTCAGTATGGTGTTGGTTGCACATGCTTGAGCAAAGCTTGAGGGCTAAATTAGAAATTTCTTTTGTACCTCCATCTCTTTTTGCAAAATCAACAGTTTGTCTATTTGGCAAACTTAATAACAGTGAGCAAGACATGAACAGGAAAAAAAATACAACTTCTAAAAATTATTTGGTGATTGTTTCCCCTTTCCACATTCTTGAATTTTTATTCCCTATTTTTCTTGAAATATTTGCTTTTTAAGTCTAATGATTTTTCTTTAAAAAAAAAAAAAAAACCCCAAAAAAAACAACCTACTGTCTGATCTTTTGCTCATTTTCCTTTTTAACAGATATTCATATCATTATTCTTGCAGAATTTACAAATACTAGACTGATTGCTAGGAGGGTGGGTTCTTTGCATTTGCTTTAAACTAATTTTACTTTACCACAATGTGCTAGAGTTATATCTTTAGCCCTGCTGGTCTGTATTCCTATACTCTTTCAATAAGCTGTTTAGGAAATTATTTATGTCTCACTTATCACTACATTAAAGTTTTCTTTTTGGTTTATAAATGAAGTTACTTTTGATAAAAAGGACAGATTTTTTTTTCAACTGTCATTGATCAATTGAAACATTTAAAAAGAAAAAGAAAAACATTTAACCTTTTAAACCTTTAGACATATCTATTAGGTAACTGTAAGTTGATATTTGCAGAGACATAATTACACTAATATTTGTAATTTGTAAGTTTTCATCTTTGTTTTTACCCTAAAATGATATTTCAGTTAAATTTTTTTAATCATTGGACAGTCATGGTGTTTGGAGAGCATACTGATCAAATCTATGCAGAGGAAGATAGCAGTAATAATCAGTTAACTTAAGTTATAAATTAAATTAATGATTAAAGAAAAATGGTATTTACTACATCAGACAATATTGTCATAAATATCATTACAAATGTTGCAAGTTATTGAGTCAAATGTTTTGTAAAAAAAAAAAAATTAGGTTTAACTTTTGTTAAATATTTTATTAATCTATTTGGAAATTTTACATGTATTTATAAAGCATTGGGGACCCACATTTTGTGATCCCAATGAAATTGATTTTGATGTGTTTTAATCACATTATCAATTTTTAATACTATGCTCTACTTAATAAAAATAAACAATATTTATAAAAACCAGTTAACATTTATTTAACTGATGATATTAAAGAAATTGTATTCATGCACCATTAATTCAATGCATATGATTCCTTTATAATACTGGTTAATGTAGTACTTCAGTACCATGGATCTGTCATGTCATTTGTGGGTACTTCTCTTTACCGACATAACATTTAAAATAAGAATGCTTTATAATTATGAAATGATGCTGAAAAGTTCTTGGCTTGATCCACTTCTCAAAATATGACCAAACTTTTCATCACACATCTTTTAATTTTAAAGATTAGTTCAAATTGCACTTTTTTAATTGATACTGTAAGCTAATGAATTAAGTTTCTGTTTAAAAGTGCTCTTAGATTACTGTGACATTGATAAAACATAAATATTTGTTTCTTACATAATATTTTCTAAAGCACAATGAGGGATGTGTGTGTATGTATGTATGTATGTATATATATATATATATATATATATATATATATATATATATATATATATATATATATTGTATGTTAAATCATTGGTCAGTTAACATTTTTGTCATTCTTACCTAAATTCTGGCAGATAATAATTTATTAATGTACTTTAAAATACTCCTTAGGTCAAATGAGTTAAAAAAATAAAAAAAAATAATAATAATAAATTTCTTGTACTCATTCTTTAATTTTCACATTAACTTTAACATTAATTCAGAATTCATATTTAGCAATAATTTTAGACTGACACAACCAGGCAAACTATTCACTTCACTTTTTTCATTTTAGGAATTTAAAAAAATATGTTCCAAACTACTTATATTTTGAAAGTAATATCAAATAGTTTAATTTAGATGATTTACTTTTGATTCAGTTATCATATAATAAATAAACTTAATTTTTTTTTTTTTTTATAAACTGCCAAAAAAATATAAAATGTGCAATTTTATCAGATATAAAAATGCCCTGTATGGGGGTAAAATGTAATTATTTTTGTATATTACATGGGTTTGTCACATTCTATAATTTGGAAATGAAAGATTATCATTTTAAAGGCTGTTAATATTATTGATAGCATTGTTTATTTTAGTTGTTACCACAATATTTCAACTGATCTATTCTTCCATCTTCCTTAGATATTAAATCTGTATGGAAGGGGTCTCTTTCTCTAGTATCTACCAGTTTTTTGTGTTTTTTTTCTACAGTTGGGATGGGAAAGAAAATTGGAAGACATTGTCTGGAAAGAAAGAAAAAAATCCCTCATTTCATACAGATATTGTATGAAACTACTAAAACAACAAACAAAAATGAGATGAATAGTCCAAACAATTCTTAGATTGTATAATATTCATTTACACCGATTGTTTATCTTTAATTTATAGATAAATCTAAAATGGCAAAATGTTGACTTATCATTTATCTGAAGATGAAAGTTTTCTTTGAGACAAATGAACTGTCTAAATAAAATTCTTATAAATATGAGCACGTGTGAAATTAATGTCTTTTGTTAATTATAAGTATTCAGTAGATAAGAAACTTTTTGTCAATTTCAAAGCTTCTTAATACTTAGTATTGATTTTAGAGCTTTGATAACCAGTGAGTAAACATACTCCTATTTTCCATCTTTACTAATTAAAGCTAACAGTTGATCTCTTAAAAATATTGTTTTAAAATTGCTTAACAATTAAATATATTCTCATGTGTGTGTGTGTGTGCAAATGACAGTTTTACTTGTTTCAAGGTACATAATATTGGCTGATTTTGACTTTGGCTCAAAAGTGACTGTTTGCTTCATGAGGACACGTTTTTTTATCTAAGTCCAACACTACTGACTTTCACTGTTTTAACCAATTGTTTTATCGCAATATTATAAATCAATGTTACTTTAGTTTTATGTCCTAATTGAAGAAAATAGGAGTAGATTCAAACAAATTATGCAAGTTTTTCAAAATTGTCATTAAAGATACTAAAAGACATCATTCTTTAAAGCTTTGTAAGTACAAACTTATCAAATAAGTAAATTTTAAATATAAATATTTATTACTCTTTTATATGTATTTGAATTAGATTATTATAAATTATGTAATGCCTCATAGACAGATGTTTATACTTTAAGCTGTATTCACTTCTGCCATTATGACTAATCTAGAAAAAAAAACTCATTTGTGTATAGGAAAAGCTTTGGGAAAATTACTGTGATAATGACTAATATAAAGCTATTAATTTCTAATATTGTTTTATTAATAGTTTTTAATTGCTATTAACATGTGATTAGCATTTTATTAACTTCTAAATTGTTCATAGAATATGTAAGTTCATAAATTGCTTCAAAAACTGTTTTATTTGCTTGCTGAGGTGATAAGACCTAAAAAAAAATTGTAATTTAGGGATTAATCAATATCAGAAAAAGAATTATCCTCATCAGTTGATTGGTATCTAATTATCTTTTGGCACTTCAATCAGTGACTGTTCTAACATTGATCTGTCCGAAACCTTAGAAGAGGCAAAAAGTTTGCTCTGTTTTTTTTTTTTTTGTTTTTTTTCTTGTTGTTGCTAAAATATAAATGAACTAGTTTTACAAATATTCTAAAGAAAATGCTAACTTAGATAAATTTTAATTCTGTAAAGATATTTCTGTCAATGTCTTACAATAATAATCTTCATACTAAATATCTCTTTCTGTGTCAGTTTCATACAAGGAATCAAGCTACTTTTTTTTTTTTTCCTAACTTTAAATCCCTTCTTCACCACATTTTAAGATGTTTTTAGGGGAATAATATTGAACGAAATGCATGCAGACCATATTGACATTTTTCTTTCCCTGTTCATAATAGTGACTCATTACAAATATGTCTTCTCTCTATCACAAAAGAATACTAAGAATAAATCAGCATTTAACTTGACATTTTTATTCATTCATTCTCTTCATCCTCCTCTCCAATTTAAAAAAAAAAAAAATTAAACCATTCTGAAGCAGTTGTAAATGATATGGTAGTTTAATAGGGAGAAAATCCATAGGTAGTTAGGGACCTACATTCTATTGGTGATTTCACATTTTGATTCTTTTAACTCTTCACCATTCCCTTCATTAAACATCAGCCTCAAACTAATTTTTGTTTTTTTTCCATAGTATAAATTAATGTAGTTTCCAAAAGTGACCTTTAAAAATTCATTATCAGATTTATGTTAATAAATACTGACTTTATTAAAAATAAAGCTGACTTAAAACTCCTGTGATACATACATTTCAGGTTCCCAATTAAGTTCAAAGATGGGAGATTATAAGTGATTAAATCTTTAAAATAGCAAACACTCATTCTTTGGAGTACCAAGAAGATCTCTCTCTTATTTATCATCTGTTACTTAAAATATTTTAGTTTTCTTCTTACTAATATTGTTAATTTCTAATATTTCACCTTTGCAAACAATGTATAAAAAGGTTGATTATCTTTCTTACAGGCATTTAAGAATAAAAATCCACTAGTGGAATGTAATCTGGGTTACAATGCATGCTAAATGTTTTTACTTTATGATTAAAAATGTAGATTTGTTAGAAATGTTTCTTTGTCTGGCTACCATTATTCTGCTTTGGTGGAGGTGTGCTTGCTGCTATGATTCAACCAATCAGGAGGGAATTGTTCATCACGAATATTCATATTATTATGATTCTGCTTTAGCATTTGCTGGTGTTGGTTGACACCATCCTTAGCCTTCTTTTATTAGTTGTGCATTTGTTTCTAACTCTACTCACATGTTTTGTCTTTTAGTTATTCTATCATCCCTTGGTCATTTTGTGGTTATCATTCTTTTCAATTTTTCATTGACAGATCAATTTCACTTAGCTTCTCATAAAGAAGCTTTAAAACTTTAAAATGTTCTGTTTATCTCTTTTGTTTGTATCTCATGTGTCCCTATACAAAATGAACATACATACACACACAAAAATACTGTCTCTTTCCTTTTGTGTAGCTTCAAAGCAAAAAATTTCAAGATATAGTTGATAAAATTTTAACTTAGTTTTTTCATATTTTTTTCTTTCTTTTTTTTCTTTTTTCTTTTTCCTTCCTATCCTCCCTTCTCATCAGTATCTGACCAACTTCTATCTTTTGGATTTTAATGCTCTAACTGCATGCTTCCTCCTCATCTACCCCATCCTTTCTTTTCTTCTTTCTTTTTTAATTTTAAATCACAAATCATTGCTGAACTATCCACACAGCCTGAAAATATCTCTAAGTTTCATTTACTTTTTTTGTACTTTTTTGCATTACTTATCAACCTTTTAGATAATGCTTTCTATCTCTTCCCATAACCTGCACCTATGGCATGTCTCACTTGTTATCTATTCCCAGCAAGAGATTTTTTACTAAAGAGCCTGTGCTAAAGTTTAAGCATCAAATTCTCAACAGAAATGATCTGCAAGCTGATCATAATACAAAAAAAAATGGTACTTGCCAAATACATCAGCTTTGACAGTTGCTTTGACTGGAGTGCTTTGATGAGCAGCCATTCACTGCTGTTTTATGTATTGTTTTATTATTTCTATTTTGTGGAAAATTGTTTTTAAAGTTTCTTGACACCTTTAATCAGCAAATTTTCACACATTATTGCTTTTTCTTATTGTTAAAAAAACGTTTACCAAAATTGTAAATGTCTTCTTTTAATGTTTCTAAATTTTAATTTTGAGTTATTTTCTCAGAAGTTGTATGGTTTTTTTGTTTTTTTTTGTTCTCATTTTTTTGTACATTAAAACTTGGCCTTCAGTTTGTTTAGCAGCCTTAAACAAATGACTGTGTGTGTGTGTGTGTGTATATATATATATTATTATAAAACTCTTGAAAATGATTTTATCTAGAATATTATCTTGTAGGCAAATTTATATATTTTTTTAATCTAGGTACCATTAACCATGTTACATTTTCTTAATTTATACCTATTAATATTGTTACTATGAGGTACTAAAATTCTCAGCTCAACTAAGAAACTTAGAAAATAAATTCTGATATTTAATCATATGATGCAATTTTGGGAAGAGTGCTGGCAAAGAACTTCTCAATCCATCGTCATATTTGCCAAGTAACCTAAAAAAAATGTTTAATCAATTATTACACTATAAAGATACAACTTCAAGATCATAATGAATTTTTTGCAGAATAAACAGTTTCAAATTTTAATTATTTTATATTGTTTTAAATTGTAATTGAACTGATTGAAATCTCATAACTTATTAGTTGGAAAACATTAGTTGGCACTGAAAACAAATTCTTCAAAATGAAATAGTATGAATTGTGATGCCACATTCTTACTTTTCTTCTTTCAATCTATTTTACATTTATTTATTATAAATGTTTTTCTGCAAATTCTTCAAATTGTGATGGAATTAACCAGCGTAGGTCAGTAATGAAAATATCCTTTTTCCTTAGAAAATAAATGCTAGATCAGAAATTAATATCACCCTCTTTCAGTTGAAAAATACCTGTTGAATTCTTGATTTCTCTTACTGGTGGGGGTTAGAAGACTTTTTCTTTTCTTTTTTTTCTTTTTTTTTTTTTTTTTTTCAGGTATTTTAATTTGCTTTTTGACTTGGAATGTTGACTTGTTAGTAAATTTTTTTTTAAATTTTTATTATTACTACTACTATTTCTAATTCATTAACTACTACCTTCATTCTTGGATTTGGCAAAACCTATACTCTTAAGAAATCATTGTTCTTTAAATAGCATGAAAATACCACTTATTTTTTGTTTCATTATTTAAATTTTGTATTTGAATATTTTAAAAATCAGTTGTAAGTTATGGAAATTAACAATATTGTAATAGTGTAAAAATATTTTTTTTTTACTTGTAATAATTAAATTTCCTTTTTAAAATATTAGACTAATGCAACCAATTATGAATTAACCTGTGAAACCAAATTAATTTTTATCATAACTCCATATTATTTATTTATTTATATATTTTTTTTGTAAACATATTTCTTGTATGTATGAAGACATGCCATATTTCCTGGATGTATATTTCTTGGAAATTTTACTGAGGCATATTTTAGATAATGGCGTAATTATGGATATTATATCAAATCAATTTTATAATATCCTAAAGTTTATGTAAAACATTTTTTAACATAAATTGGACATTTCATTATTATCTAAAAGAAATATGCCTAAACAGTCATTTTTGAGAAACATAGTATATTTATAATAAAATCAAAACAAAATAAGACATTTTTAACTTAATTTTAAAATATGTATATCTTTTTGTTTTTAATATTTTAGTCAATTATGAATAACCATATATAATTGTTTACTTGTTTGCTGTGAAGTTTTGGTTAAAGAAAATAAAATAGTAATATAATTCTTTCACCATGAGTTGTCCAAATGAAAAATTGAACATTTTAAATAGATATAGGCAAAATATAAATGAATTTTTTTTTATATGCTAACCATATTTGCTTTTTCTCTGTCAGTCTACTTTTTTTTATTAATGGTTTGTTCAGTCCAGCCTGCCAAACAGAGATAAATGCTATCCTTTTTAAATTACTTGCAAATGACAAAACCAATTTCATTTTTTTTTTTTTTTTTTTTTTTAATTTCATTTCCTATTTAGGAATCTATGTCTGAAGCTGTTGATGCTGCTGTAGCCTCCTCAGTTGAAGAGGTAGAAGAAGAAGAAATTAAATTACATGTTACCAGACTTGTTGGACAAGGCTTAGGAATTAGCATTTCTGGTGGTAAGGGTTCTACACCTTATAAAGGAAATGATGAGGTGAGCTACCGTCCATGATTTTTTTTTTTTTTTTTTTTTTGAATACTTAAATATTAACCACCAACTAATTAACTAATTATAATCTTCATTTATTGCAAATATAACAAATGACTACAATTATCAATGAGGTTTTAGACTTGAAAATACATGAAAATATATCTTAAACTAATCATGAAAATTATCTTTGAAAATTCAAGACCCATAGGAAGCTGTATTAATACTTGGAGATTTATAATGAATAAATCTATATTAGATCCCTGCAATTTAGATCTCTCATATTTTAAACTGTATGTATATGCATTGTTTATTTCTGTAGGTTTCTATATTTTATCCATTGTTAAAAATTTTATTATATCTGAAGTTAATAAACTTTCAGAATTTGATGAAATTACAAATTTCTAAAAGAAAGTATTTTTTTCTTTATATTCTTCAGTTATATAACACTCTAGAGAATGTTATATTACTCGGAAATTACCTTAGCTGAAAGTGTAATTTTAAAAAAAATTGCTCTGGCATAAACATACTCATTATGTATTGACAATACCACTAGTTGTAAATATTTTTGTCTGATGTCCTATGTAACTTTTAACTGCATTTCTAAAGAATAAAAAACTTTAAAAAATAAATCTGTATTAAATATTTTATCATTTGATAAGGAAAAAAAATCTCATCTTAAAATTTTGAGCTATGTACACAATTTTCTTAATTTCCATGGAAGAGAAAAAATATCTAAAATTTTGGCAACATCTAACGTTCTATCATTTGTTTTCCACTTTTTTAGAGTGTTTTTATATCAAGAGTTGCAGAAACTGGTCCAGCTCATCAGTGTGGTGTCAAAGTGGGTGACAGATTAATATCTGTAAGTAGCATTTCTTGAACTTCTTTGGTCATGCAAAATTCAATGCACAATACAAAACTGAGAGTAGAGTTTAACAAAAATTAAATAGCACAAATTTATATCTAAATGTTATTATTTACACTGCTTTACATTTATTTACATATGCTGATTATTATTATTATTTACACTACTTATTATTATTATTATTTACACTGCTTTACACTTATTTACATATGCTGATTATTGTCCTTGTCTTTGTTGTTGCCCTCCAGCCTTCATCAGATATGTATTGACTTGGGTAGTCTATAGGGAATTACAAGCTGAACCCTTTATTTAATCTACAGGAGTAGACTGTTCTTGTTCCACTGCCCATGCCTAGGGATATCTCATCTCGTTCTTATTTTTAGTACTGTTCAGTTATTGCTCACCTTGTTTCCACTGAGTCCAAGTACACTCTACCCATCCCAGGGATTGAACTCACAATTACTGTCACCAAATTCACAAACCAACCCATTAATTTACTAGGCTTTTGTCCCATGGGACAATTCTGTGGAATTAGCCTTAAACCTAACCCGTTTAATTGTATCAGATTTATGCAAAAAGTATATCCTCCAGTTAGCAGATCTTTAAAATGCTAAATATTTATTAAAATAGTTATCTATACAAAAAAGCTTGTTGGTGACAAAAAATTTGATTTTATGTGACCCATAAAAATGTTTCAATGTGAGAATATGTTAAGTGATGGTAGTGAAAATTAATTTTCATTTATAATGAGAAACATATTATCCCATATAATAAGAAATTTATTATCTCAAGTGAAGTCACTGCTAAGTTAAGCCCACAGATTCACATTACAGAGTAATTTATCAAGTTTGTTCAATATGATTTGTTTTTGTATTGTATTTATTTTTCTATTATAGGTCAATGGTACCTCTTTGGAAGATGCTGACCACTACAGGGCTGTTGAAGTGCTGAAGAACAGTGGTTATGACATCACTCTTGTAGTAGCTAGAGAGCGGCCTGTAACCCGTCCAGAAAATATGGTCAGTTTTATTTATTTCTGATACTAGAATGTTTTTGTTTGTGTGTAAAATAAATGTTTCACAAATTGTTAGTAAAATAGAACAATGCTGTATAGAACTGCTATTTTCTGTTAACCATGTGATTCTTATATTTTAGAGTATAATCTAAATTAATATCTGAGAAAATTAGAAATATAAATTACACAGGTATATCAATCAAGCACAACACAAAGAACTTGAAATGTTAGAAAAAGTTGAGCTATACAGATAGAATATACAAATAATCTGCAATTTATATTGGGAAAATGCTTTGTATGTGAATAGATAACAAATTGAGTATACTAAAATAGAAAGGAGTATGGCAAGGATGTGTTTTTATCAATGGGTTTGTTGAACTTGTGCAGCAAGGTGATTCCAAAAGAATTAGATGACCTATCATGATTAATTATATGCTGGGTGTAATTGTAACATGTACTAATGTAAATGACACTGTTGGCAGATTCAGAAAGAAAACAGTAGGAACTATTAGAGAAGTTTGTTGATGAAAGTAAGAATGGACTAACCATTAATTGGAATAAGATGGAACACATGGGGATTAGCAAAAGAGACAATTACTGAAAATGTGTGTTGTCCATTAAAAACATCAAAATTAAACAAGTGCAGAAATTCAACTATTCAGGCAGTGTAATAACAGACAATGGAAAATGTCATGCAGAAACTGATATATTGGAATGGTGAAAGACACTTTTCAGAAATTGAGTAAAAATCTTTTTCTTTTTATATTTTTTTTAATTAAATCCTTTCATCTCAAGCAAGGTGATAAAGCCATTAAGATGCAAGTGTGAAAGAAACTTTAAAAAAAAAAAATTATTAAAGAGGGCAATAAAAGAACAGGTATTAAGAAGACAGAATATTATATTTGACATTACATTTAAACTTTTTAAAGAGAAAAAAAATTCCATGCAAGTGAATGTAAAACTTTAGCAAGACTAAAAAATCACATTTGTGCTGAGCATATGTGAAGATGCATCATGCAATGGTTTTTGCTCACATTTGAGTCACAGCCATATATATATATATATATATATATATATATACACACACACACGCACATATACATACACATATATATATATATATATATATATATATATATATGCTCTAGCTTAAAAGCCACCCTATCAGGTGGCATTTAAGCTAGTTGCTGTGGAGGGCTCTTGATTGGGCATTTGGCTTGTTCAGGAGTTTGAGAGTCATTAAGTTTTTGCATATTCTCAGCAAAGCTTTCCAGGCTGCCATTTGACTTGGGTTTTCATTTGCATGGGAATTGCTTTTCCTTGCTGTAGTCTTGGCTCTTCTGATTACAATCTGGTCTTTTGTTGGCAGAGATTTCTTTTTGCGAGGCATACTGCTGCTGTATGTGATAGGCAAAAATAAACTACAAAAGAACTCAAAATTGATCACTGCAATTAAGTATTGCATTAATATTTAATCTTACCTTTTAAAAGTTTAATGATAATTCTTCTGCTGCCATTTAATTTAAAGACCATTTAATGTACATAGGTCCTTACTTTCTGTACAAACAATTATCTTTATTTTATGGGTAACTTTAGCTGGATTTCACAGTTAATTCCAGTTATTCCCAAATTTATTTCCAGGTTATAAAAATTATTGTACCCAAAAATATTTACAAAAAATCATGTAAAAAATTCAACAAAAACAATCACAGTAATAAAAATTTGGGAATTTCAGGATTGTGAGTCTGGATCCGGCCTTAAATGTTTTTAATTTGCTCATGAAGTCAGCCTGATTCAAAACAGAATATGTTGTGCTATACCCTCTAGGGTTAAAGTTGAAAAAGTGTGACACTAGCATTTTTATATATATATATATATATATATATATATATATATATATATATATATATATATATAATTTCTCTCTCTCCACTGAAAGAAAATCACCTGTCATAAAAAGATCTTTATATATATTCTGAAAAATTTATTTTTTATACAATAGAAAAATATTAATAAAAACAAATAACCATAAGATGCTTTTTTTTCTCTCCAGTAATTGTACAATTTGTTTTTAATGATATTCTTAGTTTTGCTTTCTTTACACTAAAAACCAAATATTTAAATACATCCTATTTTTTCATTAAGAAATATAAACGATCAAAACTAATTTAAACAATCTTTTTTATTCTTCTATAATAAAACAGTTCTATTAAAACTGTTTTATATTTTCTACTTGATTTTCAGATGGCCGAGGAGGAAGATAATACTGGTATTGCCACTGTAAGCTTTACTGAAGAGCCAGAAATGGAAGTGTATGGCGAAGTACGTGTAAATCTTTTTCTTTTTTCCTTTTGGAAATGTACTTTAGTCAATTTTTTCCCACTACCTTATTTTTTTCACCTTCTCAAAATAGCTTCTCTTATTTTTGTAGTAAATAATTAAATTTTTCACACACCTATAATCACCAAAACTTGATACAGCTGTTAAATTTTACAAGGCCTCAATTTTGAACATTTGTAAATTTGCTGGATAATTTATTTTTCACATTTAACCTCTTAATCAACTGATAAATTTAAATTATTTGAATTTTTCTGGATAATTTTAAACTTCCACTATTATTTTAGAAATGAGTGCAGTCACTTGTTTTCAATTTGTTTTAAATAATCTGGCAAATATCAAAAAGAAACAAGGCTCCAAATATTGGTTACATGAATGAAGTAAACAAGTCTGCCTTATCACTTTACTATTGATTGGAAGTCACTTAAAAAGGATTTTCCTCTTGTTTTAAAATTATTGCATTTGTATGATTTTATCACAAACTTCTTTGTGTACTTGAGGTGATGAAAGGATTTTTTTTTGTTTGTTGACCATTGTAATTTCACTTACCGATTTTGTCTTTGGAAGCCTTTTTTCTTATTTTTTCCTTTTTTTCAATGTGGTTAATAGCTTTGCAGAATGCAAAGGAATGTTATTTTGCATAAATATATACACTACATTTTTTGGTTGTGGCCTGTATCACTCAAAAATATTTTGTCTAATGACTGCATTTATCCAGATACCATCTTCAAGTTGAAAAGTGACCTGCCTGCCTGCAAAACAATACTCCACCTTCCCATTATTGTTTTCTAAATAACCTTTGTTGAATATTTCCATGAATAATACAATTTTTGGCCCAGTCTTCAGATCCACCCAATAAAAAAATTACTATTAAATAACTTTTTCTGTACTTTTTTTCACCCAACTTATACATTTTGGTTTCATATTTATTTAATTGGTTACTTTCATGCCTTCATCTGATGTTTTTAATATTCTCCGTTTTTTTCTCTCTATTTATATTTACATCAGCTTCGGACATTTTCTAGCAGATAAATCTGCTTTTCCTGCTTATTACCCTTTGAATTCCTCTTAAATCTTTTTTGTGACAGCCTTAAAACCATTATGTCTTTTATTGTTCTTACCTTGCCAATGTTTTCAATTTCTTTTTTTATTCTCTTGTGATCTCTGTAACAGAAAATCATTTATACTCCAGTTATTGAAATGTCATATTTGATTCTTTTCTCTAAGATCTTTCTTGTGAAAATTGTTTAAAGTATATTGGAACACACATACAAATGCATCCACATATTTATCAGTACCTTTTATTATTGCAGCTTGTATCTAAGAATTGAGTGAAAATGTTTTGTTTCAATTTCAGTGAAAACCTTTACTATTTGAATTCCTTTGTTATTCATTTCAGACAATTTCTACAGTATTGACAAGGGATCATAATGGTCTGGGCTTCAGTATTGCTGGTGGTAGAGGTGCCACACCCTTTAAGGCAAATGACCATGTATGTATTCTAATATTGCTTTCCTAAACTTTTAAAATATAAGTTTATTTTTGGATTACATGAGGGCTCTAAAAATCATGTATATTAATATTTTATTTATTTATTCCCTCCTACAAAGTCAATTTCATGATTGACTTTTTAATAACAAATATAGCATTATTACAATGAGATAATTTCAATTTATAAGTAGATTTTTAACTACTGGAATGATTTAAAATAAAGGCATATTCAAATATTTTAGACTGGTAAAGTGCATATCAAATATTAAGTTTAACACTTATATAAAAATATATAATATTTTGAAAAAATTTTTTACTTTCTTTGGGATATTTTTATTCAAAGATTTTTCTCTAACAAATCTTACCTAGGACTGCTTATTTGTATATACAACATATTGTTAGTTTCATTTACAGTATCTATAATCATTGTAGCAGGTGTTTTTATATTTTGACTTCATAATGATCATTCTTCTTTTGTTAAGGGCAGGTTTCAAAAATTTAATTTTCAAAATTATTATTTCATTTATGATATTTGAAATCTGATTTTTGCAACACTTAGAAAGATATTTGATTACTTTCTTTGTTTGAATAAATGGGAACTTTTATTACTGAATATGAAAAAAGTTTTAATCATTATTTCCAAAACCTTTTTACTGACAAAGAACCAAAAATATTTCTACAAGCAAATCTTTGAACAGATGATTTTTTTTCTCCATTTCGGCAAAGAATTCTCCATTAACTTGCATGCCAACCTTTTTAATAAGCACAATAGAATCAATTATTGAGATTGGCCTTTTATGAAGTAATCCATATTTTATAATAATTGACATCTTTTGTGGGTTTCAGAGTATTTTTACTTTGATTAAATTTCAATATTAGGGAAATAAAGTATTTTGAAAAATTAGGAATTGCCTTAATTTCATTGAAAAAAAAAAAAAAATTTTTTTTTTTTCCTGATACATCCTCTCAAAATTTTCTTTCCTCTTGTCAAACTCGCCCTTCCTCACCAATGAAAACAGTGAAATCTGTAAAAGAGAACTTGAATATAAAGAATTTTGTTTCATCAGTTTAAATGTCATCCTTTGAATTGGTGGACTTACGTTTGACAACAGAATCACTTTCTAAATATATTTATTCTGCTTATTTAATTTTTTTCTGCATATTTGAGTACATTTAACATTTTCCTGGCATTTATTGCTATCAAATAATGCACTGAGAAAATTACCAAGTATCTTGATTCTAATTTTATTCCTTGAAACCATGTATCTTGTCAGCTTTTATTTATCTTCAGTTCTATTTATTTCCCTTCAATGTAATTATTTGCAAGCTCATCTACAGAAAACTAAATTATTAAAAATTAATTTTTAAACATCTGAATCTTGGTATTAATATTTGTTTTTTAAATGCTACATTTTGCATTAAATCTAAGATGAATGAAAAAAACAAACTTCACATTTTTAAAATATTCTCTTTTGAGCTGAAAATTCTTTTACTTGTTTCTATTATCTATTTGTTTTCATTTTGTTTGTTTCTTGCAACCAGATTGCCATCATAAAAGTGAATATGTGTCTTTGCAACATACATTGATGTGCATGAGTTGGATGTCAGCTCGCTGTGTCCACCCATTCTGTGTTTTCTCATTTCTCAACATCTTTTATTTATTTAATGTTTCAATTCATTTTTCATTCCCATTTTTTTACAACCTAAAAAAATATTTGGACATATTTTCAATCAACACTAATACATTTTATATCTTTAACCCTCTCTCCTATTTCATATTTTCTTAATTTTTCTCTCTAATTCTTCTTTTTTTTTCCCTTTTGCTAGTTTTCTACTGAAATATATTTCTTTCTTTAGCAGCTGTACTGGAGATAATCTTCATTAATTAATTTACCTACACTCTTTAAAATTCATGCTCTCTAAATACTTTTCAATATTCTGAATCACTAAAGTCCATATTTCTGATTATTTTCTCTATCTAATTAATATATATCATATAAAAATAAAATCCTGAAATTCAACCTTTCCCAGTATTACTCCTGCCATAATGTTTTGCAATGGAAGATTGTTGCTGTTTACTATGAATTGGAAAATTATTTATTTTATGTAGCATGTGCTGCATCTAAATGCTGCTCCTGGCTTCTTATCTACTAACAGATGAAAAAAAAACTGTTTATATTTTTCT
The DNA here is from genome assembly GCA_964036315.1 of Acanthosepion esculentum. Classification (NCBI taxonomy): domain Eukaryota; kingdom Metazoa; phylum Mollusca; class Cephalopoda; order Sepiida; family Sepiidae; genus Acanthosepion; species Acanthosepion esculentum. The sequence continues at coordinate 24,187,778 of OZ038483.1, read as the reverse complement.
CAAATAATTATCAGAGGACAAAAGCCCATAGTTATTAAAGCAGTTATTATATAAACTATTAGACTTTTTATAAGTGTAAACTCTAAGCATTATCCTCAATGTTTAAGATATTTAATTATCACCTCTTTAATAACAATTTCCCTTTCCAGATCTTTTATTATATTTCATTAAGGCTGCTATCAGCAAATGGCATTTTAACTTATAATATTTGGCCTTTATTTCAAAGTGGTTTATCTGATATGTATTCAGAATCTGTTAGACAAAATAGGAAAGAGTTGTTTTTTGGGTTTTTTTTTTTTCGTTTCTAAAAATGTTTTAAAACAACTAAATATCAGCTGTTAATTTTCTTTTATTCCTTAAATTGTTTTGAATTATTACAGAATACCTAAATTTCTGAATTTTTTAAAATTTAATTACTATATTTTTGAAAAATCTTTTTAAGGATTTTATAAGATTTTTTATTTTAAGCTTCCATCTATTTAAATTCAGTTACTATGAATGACAAGTATAGCATCCTCACAGGATCATTTTTTTTTTTAATTTAGGTTGAAAATGATTGATTGCGGCGAATTTGTCTGCTTCTTTAGAATTAATCAATAGGTCAGCAAGTTATATTTTAAAAATAAATCATTCAAGAACATTTCTTGAAAATATGCTAACTCAACAACTTGTTTTATATAAAAAATTTCAGTAACTTTATATAGAATTTATAATATGGATTATAACATTCTACATTTTTATATAGGCCAAAATATATTTATTGGACATTGCACACAACTGCCAACATCTTTGACTTAGACAAACTCTGATGTGATACTTCAAAGAAAAAATTTATTTGTAAAGTTGACATTCTTAATGGTAGTTTACTCTTAATTTATTTTTAAGAGCACTGGCAAAGATAAGGAGTAAACTTGAAATGTTATAATCCGTTTCACTTCTGTTCAGTTAATAGTCTAGTAGAAACTTAAAAATATTTTCAAAATACTTTTTACTAACTATATTCGAAGTGAAGTGTAATATTTTTTTATCTGGACATATTAACATTAATTCAAGACCGTAATTTAGCCTTTTGGAAACCCAGAAAAAGACTGCATTAGAGAGAATTTGGTGGCAAAATTCAGACAATTAAAATAGTATTATAATTTCTAAGCACTTAAACAAAAACAGATTAATAGATTTACTAAAATAAGAATATTTAAAGACATCTTGATAAAAGGACAAGAGTTACCTATTTGAGTGAAAGAAATGCAAAGATGCTTTATTAGTGAGGTAAATCAATCTTGCATCATAACTTACGATGAATGTTTAGCCTTGTTCTTGCCACATGATGCAGATGAAGCTAAAATGAGATTAATCTTAAGTTCACAACTTTCAAGCCTGGCTTTCATTGATGGTAACATGAAATGTTTTTTATTCTGACTCAATGAAAAAAAAAATTTTCTTTTCTTAAATTTATACCCTAAATACTTTTCACAAAACTTTAATATACTTAGGTTTGGAATATCTGTTTAAATAAAGGAAATAACTCTGTTGATTTTATATATAAATTATGTCTTTGTTTAAAATTTCTTTAGCTAAAAACTGATTTTGATAAAATTATTGAATTTATTGTTGTAATCGCTTTTCAATTAAGTTGGAAGCTTATGAACATAAAAATTAAATGGGACCATGAAAATCTTAAAGAGTACAATTATTACAATTAAAACTATTCTCTTTGAATCTCTGTTAATACAAAATAAATTTACATGAAACATTTGTGCCTATCAGTAATTATTTCTTTTATTTTTTATAAGCAAACGTGCGTACACACACACACACACACACACACTAATTTGTTTAATTAGGAACACCCTGTCTGTTCTTAGAAACACAAATATAGAACTGAGAAGTATACTGATCTTTTTAAAATTTAATCTTTTTAAAAACTGAGAAATGATTTAAATAATTTGTTCAAATTTTAAGCAATTGAAGAAAGATTATTATACATCATAAAAATTTTGAAAAGTTTAATAAAGATCTGATAAATTTTCCATAAAGTTGAATTTAATTTTCAATCATGTTTACTTTAGAATGTGTCTCATGAACCTGAAAAATGTGTGACAGAAATGTAGATATTTCAATGTGTACACTTACAACCTCTTTAATTCTCATGCATCACTCTACTATCCATCAGTTCCTTTTGGAACAATGCTTTCAATGCTTATAAAGCAATTAACATCTATTAATAGTGCATTTCTACATTTATTGTAGGTATTCTAATTTGGGTTTTATAATATTTTCATGAATTCATTTTTATTTGTTCTAGGTAGTCATAATATTTAAAAAAAAAAAAAAGATTCATTTGATGGTTTTGTCTTTATCATTTCTAATTTATTTTTAAAACTCAGAAAGAAAATTAGAAATAAACAATATTTGTTTCTGTTTATACATTTTTAGAATACTTTTATAACTGATCCTCACCACCAAAAGAAAAAATTGACAAAGTAATAGTTTACTTTTAATCAGTAGTTTCAATAGATATGTAATTTTCTTGTGATGAGTAATAATTGGTAAAGAATTCCTGCATATAGTGTCTTCAAATATAAAATCAAACATTGGCTCAGTGCACAATATTTTTCATTATTCTTTAATATAACATAGTGAATGAGGCAACTAAACTTGTAACAATCATTTTTTTCTTTAGTATGTTCAAAATGACAAACTCTTAGAGGATTTTACAAATTTTTTAACTGATTCAAAATAATATATCAGTTAAAAAATAATAATCTATTTATTTTTACAATAACTTTTCATAACAAACACCAAAATTTGTAATTTTGTGTGAAGAGCTTTTGAAATATTATGTTGAGTATTTTACCACTGTACAACATCTCAGTTTTTAATACATACTAGTCATGAACAGGTCAACTCAGGGATCAAAACTTTGAAATCTTCATTTGGACAAGCAAAGAGAATATTTTGACATTAGGTTTAATTATAATACATGTAATTAGTGAACTATTATTGCCCATATAATGTTACTAAAGCTTTTAGTTGTTATTTCTTTCTTCACACCCCCACTTTTCTTAACCTTTAGAAAAATCATCAGTCCATTTTTATGATGCTCATTGAATTTACTTTGTAATTTATATTGGGTGCCTCATAATTTTCTGAGAGAGAGAGGGAAAAAAAAAACATTACCCCAAATTGATACTCAAAATTTGCCTATATGAAACAGCAACAGTTACATTACTACTATATTTTTTTTAACCACTTTCACAGTTTACCATAGTTTGTGAGGGTTACTCCAAAAGTAATGTCTCCTATTTGATTATACATTTCATGATCTCAGAAGTAAATGTTGGTGGTATAGAAGTAGAGGTTGAATTACTAATAACCTCTTAACTTTTTTTTTGCCTTGTTATAGATAGCAGCTGAACAGGGGTCTGGTAAAATGATGTCTGACATGAAAGTGCATACAAAGCAGAGATATACCATTGAATTTTGTACCAATTGACACTTAGTGATACTTGATGAACATTTATAAGACTAAACAGTGCATGTGAGCACAGTTAGGTGGGCAGTGTTCCAGCAGTTTCAACAATGATGTGTGTGTATGGCACATCCATGAAATGAAGAGCATCTTTTTGGGATGGTGAATAATGAATTGAATGGACAACATTTTTGTTCCAATGATGCCATTATTACTGCTCTGAAAAAGTGGGATTACATTCACTGGATAGGAGACATTACTATGAAGATTTTTTTTCTTTTCTTGGTTAGGCTGATAACATTCCCGCATTCACTTGCTTGTGTATGTGTGTGCACATATATATATATATATATATATATATATATATATATATATAATGTGTGATTTATCAACTATTATTTCTTTCTTTGCTCCTTAAAAAGTATTTTATTAAAGAGAATTAAACTAAAAAAACAAAATAAAAAGGAGCAGTTTAATTTTAACCTTATGAATGTACTATCTAAATTATACAAAATATTCAAAAGGTGTGTCTGTATGTTTATTTCTGCTTACACTTGTTGTCTGTTAATAATGGTTGTGATGATGATGGTGGTGGTGGTAATGGTTGTACTTGTTGGTATCACCTGTATCATTCATTGCTTGCTTGCTTCTCTGCCCAAGACCCCCAGTCAATTATGTTAGTGAAATTCTCATCAACATGTTCTTGCTTCCCTTTTGTTGTTGCAGCAGTTTTATACTTTCCTGGAGGTCAGTATCTTGCGGAATGTCCTTACAGTCTGGTCTGAAACAATGAACTTTCTCCACTTTTTTCTATATTATTTCTCACTTGGTTAAATAGCAGGTGACAAACTGCAGCATCTATCACTTGTATTTTTTTTTTTTTTTTTTTTCAATCAGACTAGTATTCATGCCATGGATAAAAATAACACTGAATAGTTTATCAGTCAGATTTTAGTTTTATTGTATACAAATAGTGCTAAACAATGTTGACAAAGAAGGATATTACATTTGTAAATCTTAACAAGTTTCATAAAAATATGTGAAAGAACATAACCTCTATGGCATTAAACATTTATGACCTGAACACTAAAAAATATTTTGCTTAATTATTTGTACTCTAAAGCCATCACTGATTATAATTGGTTGAATAAAAAAATTGTATCTCAAACTTTTTGATGTTTAAGACTTTGGGCAGCAGTATATTTGAAAGAAAAATGTTCTGGAGATTATCAAAGCCCTGTAACATTTAACCTGATATTTTTTTTAACAAATAAGCATTTAAGAATTGAAAGAAAGCTGAGAAAATATTTTAGCTTATTTTAAGAAAAGAGAATGATTGTTTTTAAAAATTAGCTGCTTTTAAGCCTTTCTTTCTCAAACAAATGAATAGAATTTTGTCTTTCAATTGAAGACTTTGTCATTCTTAAATTTGACACTATTTTGATTTCTTAATTAAATTAAGGGATAAAAAAAATACACTTGTTTTTATTTAATACCACACTCCATTAATTTTTGTTGCAACTAAAGAATAGGCTTGCTTCTTAAATTATTAAGACTTTAATAGTCTTATCAACTTTTATGTACAAAAAGAAAAAAAATTGCACAATACATATGTGTTCTTGAATGTTGTTTTTGAATAATGGTGACATTTTTATATATATATATATATATATATATATAAATCAAAACAAAAACTGTTAGGTATTATATAAGGTTATAAGTCAGCACTAATTTAGATCAAATTACTAAGGATAAACTCTTCTGCAATTGTTTTACATTGACTGTGTAAAGTTTTAATAATAAAACAGTGGAATTTGTTATGGTTGGTAATGTAGATTATCAGTCAAGCTCTATGCTTCCAGTAGAAAACTTTTAAAGCCACAAATATTTATTCATCATATCTTTAGGCATTATCCATGCATACAGCATGATGCAATATAGTTTTTTGAACTGTCCCATTATTGTACTTAATCTATTAGATATCTATCTATGGCAGTATATGTAGCAAAATGAGGTATGAAGACTAATTCTGAATATGATGAACAACCAGCCAGTACTATTTTAAATTTGCAAAAGAAAAAATATTACATTTTTAGAGAACTTTCTTGGTAATGGCTTTTTTTCTCAATTTAAATTGCTTGTAGTAGTTCTTTATAAGAATAAAGATGCAAAGAAGTAATTGTTTTTTTAATTAAAATACTCAAAGAAATGTTCTGCTTGTTTACATATAGATCCATTATTTCTATATTTTATAAGTTTGTACATATGTAGACTTAATTTTTTTCTCTTTAAGGCTTGATAGATGCTGCTGTTTGCCACCTTGCTAAAACATGTTGTTGAAATATACCAGTTAATAACATATATATATACTATATATATATATACACATATATATATATATATATATATATATATATATATATACTATATATTACATACACATACATACGCACACACAAAATAAAATTGCAAAACCCTGAATGTGTTTTAATTGTACAGTTAATGTAACTTGATTACAGTAAATGCTCACATATGCAGATCAATACATGCACAGGTTCCAAAATAAGATGTATCAACAATACTCTTACATTAATACACCATATATACTCTTTGGACATTAACATAAGCCTATACTCTTGCATGCATACAATCATACAGATGGCATATACCGTTTTGCAATACATTATTCCATACTTCTTGCACTTGTTTACACAATACAGCAAGAGGGTGTGCTAACAGAAATCAGGCATCATCTTCTGCCCCATATATGTTCATGCCAGTAGAGAAGTTAAAATATATTGGAGAGCATATAGAGTAACACAAGCATCATGTGGTCAGGCATTATCCTGTTTGAAGAACTGTGCATTTTCAAGTTACAAGAATGGCAACAAAATGAATTGAACAAGGTTTTTGAATATACATTTCCCTTTTCAGTATTCACTCTACAAACACAAAAAACAAGTAAGTGTTGTAAGTTATGGCACTTCACATCATGGTATCAAGGGTTTGGCTTATATGTCATAAGTGAATACACTCTAGAATATGATACTCTCCAGATCTCTCACACATGCAAACAACCTGCTCATGGCATAACCTACTCTCATCATTGAACATTACAGACCACTAATTGATTCCCTAGGTGAGCTTCACCTGATGATACCACTAAAGATATGAATGATTGTATTAAGGCATAAATGGAAGTCTGGCTAGAGACATGTATATCTGTCATTTTACTGTAGGTAAAAAATTCCAAATGATTGATACTGATCAGTAATGTGGATGTCCTGCATTCTTCAACTTCTTCCCTTACAATGTATTACTCTTGGCATTTACGTGTATATTTAACCACTGTTGTCAACATTGCAACACCACTATCATGCAGTATTCAACAAGTACATCAATTCTTCTAAAATTACCATCCAGTTTCTTGATTAGCCCATAATCACACCCTCTGAATCAACCCTAACTGAATTAAAGGAACATGTATACATCTTCTTGATAGGACATCTACTTGCACTGTACTCTTTCACTACACTGAATCTTATTGTAGCATGTGTCACCTTCTGAAGCTCAGGCAAAGATGGTGCACTGGTATGAGTGCTACTACATCTCAAGTTGCTCAAAAGTTTGAAAATTTTGTCAGAATATTTAATCTCTCCTGGCATACATATACTATATCCAAGTCAAAATCACTATTGGCCTTCAGGGTGTTGCAATTTTATTTTCTGTTAGCATGTGTATGTAGGCATATATATATATATATATATATATATACACAATGTAACCGTTGTGCTTTGCTCTTATGTTGACTTTATCCTGTTCTCTATCTTTGTTTTTTTTTTCTTCTCTATTTAGCCCCCAGCCCATTACTAACTTTTTCAGCTTGTCATCTACTTATGTGGAAAATTATCAAGTTGTTAACAGCATGACCATTCTGTGTTGTTATTTTTAAGCCTCCACCCTGTTGTTTCTTTTTTTTTTTTTTCTTTTTTTTTTTTTCTTTTTTTTTTCCTGATGAAGCACTTTCAATCAGCTGAATTATTACAGGAAACTTTTAGGAATTTCTTCAGTCACACTCATTTTTCTTTTTAGAGTTTTGTTTCTATCAGTATATTCTTTCATATTTACATTATGAGTCGGAAGAATTTTGAATGGTCCACAGCAACTAACCATATCATTTTAAAGCAGAAGACAATCTGGGTGGAAACATGGGTAATCAATTTTTAAAAAAATACTAATATCTAAATTGATACACCTATTTTTACAAAGGATGATATAAAATCTATATCTCATTTTCATATTGTAAAATTTACTTTGTGAAAAGGTATAAAAATGAGCTTTGAATGACTTAAACTGATATCACATTTGATTCAGAATATTAAAGTGTTAATGACATTTTTAAAAATTTACTTTCACAAAGCAAAATGGAAGCAATGATTTGTAATAGTCATTCAAATCATTTTATGTTTTTGTAAGCATTAATTAGTGGCTTTATTAAGGTTTTTTTTTCTGTTTATATTTCTTCATGAGAGTTAACCGTATTATTTATTTTTGCTCATTTAACCAAATGCTAATCATTAAAATTATATTGATATTAATTTAAGTTAAATGCATAAAGTACTTTTCATTATGACCTATATTGGAAAGAATTTGTTCTAGAAATATTAGTTTTTGTTATGTATAATTTTTCTAAAATTCAGTAATTTGATTGTAGTGATATCTTCAGCTTAAATACATTTTTTTTATTTTGTTGATATCCATATTCTTTGATTCTCTTTGGCCATAACATAACACTGAATCTAGGGTTCAAAATAGAGATGGACATCTTGAAAATTCAATAAGGTTCAAATAAGTTTCATGAGTTCCATCTCTAACCAGAACACTAAGTTCAGAATGTCTATGTATATTTGATGACAATCTGAGGGAATATCAAAATATATAAATAAATTACTTCAATGAACATGTTGTTCTCATTGAGTTGTAATTTCATTACTTAAATCCAAATATTTTTTCTTCATGATTTTATTCTTCATTCATTCCCTGTCAGTATGTGTGCACCTATGTCTGTTTGTCTGTGCATTTATTTGGAATGCCAACATCAAGCAGTCCTGTGCATGGTGGGACGCATCTTGATTGTGTCTTGGTTAGTAGTCATTAGATTTGATGATGATGCCTGCCTTATTACGTGTTTTTTGTGTTCTTGTTGTATTCTACTAGATTTCTTTTTCAACTTTTTGTTAAATTACTCATAATTTGTTCTTGCTAATTGTTTGTAATTCAATTTTTTTTTCCAAGTCTGTTCTTTTTCTTTAGGTTTTAATTTTTCAATTGAAAGAGCAAATTTAAAATATTTTCTAATTATTACATTATAATTTCTGGATTTTTAGTATTTTGAATAATTTTGGAGATTTCTGCCAATGTTAAATTATCATTTATGTAATGATAAAATTACAATTAACTTAAATTCTATTTAATCTTGTGTTGGCTTTGACTGGTCATGAATGTTCCTCTGGCAAAGCAGTAAATAAACATTGAATTCAACTACATATACTTATGTGTCAAAAGCCATATGTAAAGGTAATGGTAGGTGGCCCTATTGTACCATGTAAATGCCCTGACCTCTATTAAGTCAGTGGGAACAACAGTTAAACTGTTCATGGCACAACGATATGAATTATTGGTGTTTGAATGGGACACGATAATGGGTGACAGATAGGACATTCCATTTCTGAAATTGTGGGAGCATTTGTTTGACATAGCCTTGATTTACAGTGTCACATGGAATGCATTACCATCCACTGTGGGAAGTGCAGTGGCTGATCACGGGTTCTTAATGATCATAACCAGAGGTGTTTAGCTAAAATTATCTATAGACAAATGACACAGGCTCAAGTAACTTCCACATTCAATGCAGGTGATAGCAGATGCATATTCAGCAAGTCAATTCAGTATTCTTAGCTTCTATAGGATATAGGGACAGAAGACCTTCTATGGTAACCCTGTTAACATCATGACTCCAGATACTATGACTCAACTGGGCTTATGACATCACTAATTGGATACTGGAGGACTGCTAGCATGTGGAATAGTTTTATGATGGTAAGGTTATGGTGTGGTTCAGACCCTCATAAAACCATGGACCCCAGTTGTCACCAAAGCATCAAGCAAGTTATTGGTGGATCAATAATAGTATGGAGTATATTCATGTAGCATGTTTTGGTTCTGTCAGTCTGCTTAAACAAGTCATTGGCTAGTAATGGCTATGTTGCACTACTTCATGACCATTTGTATTTATTCATGAATTCCATGTATCTAAACAATGATAGGTTAATAATAAACAGGATAATGCGCTGTGTCATTAGGCCCAAATAACAGACTTCTGTCAAATGGCGTGGCCACTATGTTTACTTGAATGGGGCAAATCAAGCATTTATGGAACATGGTGGAAAGGTCTATTGACATACAAGATCCTGCAGCTACAAATATCAGGGAGCTGTGAACAGCTGTTGAGATGACATCTCAACATTTCTCCAAAGGTCATCTGCTCATTTCAGGCTTTTGACATGTCAGTGTAGTTTGCATTTAATTTTTCTGAGAAATCTTCAATTTTAGTCAAATTGAGTTATTTTTTATAAATTGTTTAGATTGCAAAATGATTCTAAGATAATTTTCATGTGGATTTTATAAAATTTATAATTAGTTATTTTCTTTGTAAAAGTAGGGCTTTTATATCTATTTTTTTTTTTTTTAAGATTTAAAGGTAATATTTCAAGAAACTGTAATTTTTTTTTTTTTTTCACAAAAATGTTGAAATATGTTTAAATTTGTTTTAGATTGTAAGAGGTGAAATAGTTGTAGCTTTTATGGGTGAAAATAGAAAAAAAAAGCTTAAATAGAAAATGAGAAATTAGCTAATAAAGTTATTAAGTCAAAAATTTAGGCTTGGGAATAAATTTAAAATTATTTTTTCAACTTTTTTTTCATTTTATTTCTTTTTCATTCTCTATACACTATCATGTTTTTCTTTGTTTATTTCCTTTGCAGGCAATTTACATTTCCCGTATTGTGGAAGGAGCTGCTGCTCATAGAGATGGAAGATTGTTGGTTGGAGATAGAATCATTTCAGTTAGTAACAACATTCTCAAATTTATACACTTGTATAGTATTGTATGAATGTTAAAATTTACATTAAATACAGATTAACAATGTCTATAAATGGTAAAATATATAGCTCAGGATATACATTGCTGATGACTGGATCTTAATGTTGGCTTAGATATATTGACATAAGATTTTATTTTTCTTTTGTTGCCAATCTGCAGTATGATACAGTTTATATACAGAAAAAATTGTACTTCTAATGTACAGCTGATGATTAGCTATAAAAAAAAAACTCTAGTTTTGTTAAAGATGACTACTGCTAATTTTCAAATTATTTGGATTGCTCTGAGTTCAACCATTTTATATTTTGATTAATTTCATGAAATTCAGTTTCCAATCAAAAGAATATTGTTAGGACTTCCTTTTTTTATTTACTTAGTGTATATTTCTTTTATTTCTCTTGATAAATCCTAAAAGAAATACATTGGTTGTTAGAATATAAATGAAAATAATCTTGAGTTATTTTCAATTTGAATGAATATTAACTAACCTACCTATTTATTGACTTTGCTTCTTTGTTTTGCATAATAACACCATTAATAAATTGTTTAAAAATCTTTTTCTTCAGATCAATGGTGTTGATATGCAAGATGCACGTCATGACCAAGCTGTGTCATTATTAACTGGAATAGACAAAGAGATTAAGCTTGTGGTATATCGTGAACGCCTGGTTCCCAAAGATTCCAGCAACAATCTTGAAGCTCCTAACATGCAAAAATTGCCTCACATGACTCAGCCTCGCATTACCTGGACGAATAAGCCACCTGATGCATCTGTGCCAACACTCTCCAATATGACTCTTAATCAACCAAATGTTTCTGCAGATTCTGTTGGCTACAACACAGAAGTTCCCATCACATATACACATTTACTGAAGCCTTCTGCAGCTCCTACATCAGTTTCGAGCAGTTTACAGACTTCTCCTGCACTACAAATTGTCAGAAACCAATCACATTCACCTAACATTTCCTCTGCTAGTACATCACCATCTTTTCGGACTTTGTCATCAGACTGGTCAACTCCGGCACCAACAATTCAGCCACCCCGCTTTCATTATCCAGGTTTTAATAAGTCTCCTACAGCGTCCACAAAATCCACTTCAAATGAACAAAGAGACCCCACTACTCAAGCCAGAGCATCTCCTGTTGGTTCTTACCAATCCCCTCTACGAAATAAACCCCATATTGACTCTAGACCTCCTGTCAGTGGCAGTGGTGTATCTATCACTACTAACACCACTGTACCTTCTGTGTCAGGGACAAACTCTACACCATTGCTACCTAAAGCCAATATGAACCATGATGATTTGCATGCTTATCCCGTAGAGGTAAGTTTATCTGGATATGAAATCCCATCTTGACACTTTGGTGAAAGAAAAAAACAGGGTGCACGCTGAATGCTTTGGGCAGCGGTCTTTTATAGTATGTTTTTTAATTTCATTTTTTTCTTTTTTAATAATTTGAAGAAAAACAAAATTTAAACAAAAAGAAAAATGAAGACACTATCCAGTTTTCTCACTCCTTTTTATCCCAAAGTAAAAATTTATATTTTATTTTTATTTTCTCTTAATTCTTTCTGTCATCCTGTACGAAAAATTCTATATTTTCTCCCATGTATAGTTGACAGTTAATTTAAAATGCAAATTATCTTTTTGTTACTCCCCTTTCACTCTTTTACATATATATATATATATATATATATATATATATATATACCCATACCCACCTGTCTCTGCTGTAAATTGTCATTCATTTTCAATTTTAATTTTCAATCTTAATTGTCATTAATAATGAAACTTCCTGGGAGGTTCACTATTTCTTTCTTTTTATAAACCATTTCAAATCTTCTCTTTTATTTTCTTAAGTAACCCCCATTTCATTGCTAATATTTTTCTTCCTTTTCTGAAATGAAATTATTTTTTTTTTAATTTTACTATGCATTTTTATTTTAATAAAAATGTTTAAAAAAAATACAAATAAAAGCTCAAATTTCTCCCTTTTTCGTTCGTTTTTGCTCCTAAAATGTCTTTTTCCTCCCCTAGTGTTTGCAACAATTTCTTCCACTGTTGTCCACTTTCTTCTGTCCATACTTAGAATATTGAAAAGTTTTCTATTTTACATTTTTTTTTTCCTATTTGGTTTAGGAGGGTGTCTTCATTTATTAATATTTCATTTCCTCACCCACCCTTATCTCTTGATGTGTGTGTTTGTGCACCTGTCACTGATGAGCTTAAGAATGAGATATATAAAATCTATGACTGCTTGCTTTATTAGAATATCTGTCCCGGTGCTCTATTTTTCCCCCCAAAGCACATCATCTGTGAGAAAACAAGGGACTTCAGGGGAGGTAACTGCTTACCATTTTGAAAATTAACATTAGAAACTTTCCATGTTTTCATCTATCTTCATCTGTCTTATTCCATCATTTTGCTAATCCAGTAAAGTTGAGTTTTAAAGGACTAATGAAAATGGGAAATTTCTGATAGCTTTATAATTCATGACTTATGAAATATGATTTAAAATTTTTTTAAAAATCTAGAAAATTTTAGAAAATCCTAAACTGAAAGCAGTAAATGGTTATAACTCAAGGCATGGTTGGCTTAATATGGATGATAATTTATTTTCTTTTATTCTTTAATTTTTTATATTATTTAAAGGGGGGCATGATTGGGTTTGTTTATTTGTCAAGAGAAAATTGGCACAACAAACAAACAAAAAAATGTTAGGTAAACAAAAAAGTATTTTATTTCAGTTTTTTAATCACATTATTCTTAGTTCAATGATGATATAACCTTACAGTTTCATACAGTGGAGAGTTTTTCATTATCTTGTATGGCTCTTGAAAATGTTTCTTAAATCAGCTAGTTTAAGCTTAAAAAAGAAAAAGAAAAAAAAGTGGCATGTTCAGATTTTGTGCTTAATACAGTCAGTTCATGATCTGATAAAATCTGCAGTGCCCATGATGAAGCTATAACTGCAATTAAAAGAATAGTTTCTTTCAATTATTGTCAGTGCTTTTCTTTGCTTCATCATTTTATTTTTAGATGGAATATCATGATTTACAAGATATTGATAAGCCAGAATTTTTCTCCATTGTATTATGATTTAGCGTACTACTTATTTTTCTTGAAACACTCCCTAAAAAGTCCCAGCTCACAATCAAATAATTGCATTTCCCATTTTTCACTGATGACTACATTTATTATTTATCTAAGTAGCTGAAATCTGTACTTCTTGATAGTTTTGATTTTCAGCTTCTTGTGCATACTTTTCCTAATGTCTAAATCCCATAATAATGCAAATTCTTGGGGTTGGAGATATAAACCCCAATCAAAATGTCTTGCAAACCACAATAATTCTCCTAGCCAGGAGTGCTACTACTTTTATACACAAGATTTTTCCATTATATATGCATTAATAAAAATGAAAACACCTGAAGTATTTGTGGAAGAACTTTTGTGGATTCTGTTTAGCATTTTTTCGTAAAGGCATTTGGAGTATCAGGCAAAACTAATATACTTTTGGACTTCATAAAAGTTGCTTTCCCATTTTAATGAGTAGAATAAATAGCGGGTACATATTGAAAGATTTTGAAAATAATGATCTGATAACAGTCGCTTTAGTTTTATAATTATTTTTTTTTTTTTAAAAGTTTAACTAAAAAAATGTGTATTTTTAAATATTTGCTAATTCTTTCAAAGGTAAAATTTTAATTATCAAATTATAAAGCAAATATAGATATAATTATTTCTTAGATCATGTTTTCCTATCATTCTTATTTTCTTTTATTGCTATATTGTGAATACTTAAAATATTGGAGGTTGTCTGTCTAATTAGTTTAAAATTTGAAAATATTTTTACATGTAAGATATTGTAGGAATTTCACCAAGAAAATATTGCAAATGTTTTACAGGAAATTGTGTATAAAGTGTTCCCTGTAAGATCTCTTTATTTTATAAGAATGATAAATACTTCAAATTATCAACATCATAGCAAAAATGTAAATAGTAATAAGTTGGGTCAAATTGGATGTTTCATCTTTGGATATTTTTTCATATCTTTCAAGCCAAACTTTCATCACTACATACTTTCCTAATTTATTTCCTCTTGCATTCTCTTAATATCTAATATTCTTGGGGTTCAAAATTGTTTGAAAATACTAATTTTAACTTACTCAAAACATGAAAGCCTTTTGCTGTGGTAATTTCATATAAAAATAGTAAGGAACTTTTCAAAATCAATACAGCCATTTTCAAAAATTGAGCTCCCAATTTCTGGCACACACAAGATCTTTTTTCTTTTTTTTTTCTTTTTTGTCATGTTCATTTATGTACATTTTTCACAATTTATGCTGATAAAATTTTATGTGAAAATTTTTTTATTTTATTTTATTTAAATCCTAATATTTTTTCCAACAGAAGTAATGCCAATTGATGAAATATCCAGATAACTGCTGATAAATTTTAACTTTCCTATGTTGCTTACTAATTGTTACAGTAGGCAAGAGAAAGTTCTTTTTCCCCTTGTGGAAATGTATTAGTTTCTTTTGGCTGTTTTTGCAATCATTTAAAAAAATATATAAAATCATCTAAACCATTTTCCTTAATTTTTTAATTTTTTTTTTTATTTTAACTTTTTATTTGGATTATAGTCATTTTGGTTAGTTTTGGAAGAGGTGTCTTTAAACTCATAATTGATATATTTTAATTTCATTTGATTATTATATTTCCTGACGTAATACCTTATTTTTGCATTTGCTTTAAGTAATTGGATTTCCTTTTAAGTGTTTTCAAACTTTTTTATTAATACAAGAACGAATTGGTTAAAAATGATTTATTATCTGACCTATTTTGGATATGCATCTTTTTAAACTTTTAACATTTAAGTCTTTTTAAGATGTCAAAAACATTGAAACACTGCCCAGATTAAATTTCATTAAACTGAAAATAGATTTAAAAAATGCCTGGGTAACATTAAAAATCCAAGTTAAATTTATTATACTAGAAATTTCCTTTGTGCAAGTGTGCTAAACAAATATTGTGAACTGTACTGGTAGTCTTTTGAAAGCTTAGATCATTTTTTAAATTTCTTTTTTTCTTTTTTTTTTGTTTTCTTTTGTTTTTGTATTTTCTGCTACCTCAAAAGACTAAATGTTGAATTTATGAATATAAGTTTAGTAAAAAAAAATAGTATTTTAGTAGTAATTTTTAATGTTGTCTTTTTAAATAAGACATTTTTGAGCAAGTGACACTGTCACAAATGACAGCTTAATTATTTGTAAAGTTCAACTTTTTGTTGTCATGCACTAATTCATGTAGATATTTTTCAAATACATGGTGATAAATATTGGAATTGAACTCATGACCAACCATTTGTTCAAACCCTCAACCCCCCACTTCTCTCATATTCACATGTTTTAAAAAATATACATAGATTAACGGGACAGTTGATGTTAATCTGTAGATATTTTTCAGTCCAGTTGATGTCATTAAATCATTTAATGGTACTAAGTGTCCTAATTTGGGATTTTCTTTTTAACAAAGGGCTCATACTTTCACTTTGCTTGAAATTCACTTTCAAAATCAAAGCCAAAATTTGAGGGGAGAATAATAATATTTATTTTTGTCTACAAACTCCTTTTAAAACTTATATTTGCAAATGATTTTTTGTCTCCTCTCTGTTTTAGTCTTAGAGATTTGTCTATCATAAAGTTACTTGCTTTATTTCTCTAAACTCTAGTTTTCAATGTATTACTATTTAAAAGTTTTTAGATAAAATGTATAAAGTTACAAAGTTTTGCTGAAGATTTAAGTTTAAACAAATTACTAAATTCAATGCAATCTTTCTTTAATAAAATACTATTTGAAAATACATTTGGCCAAATGAATCCAGTTTTGTTTACTAACAAAAGTTCATTATTAAACTTTTGTTAAATTTGCAGTCCTTTTAAGTTTCAATTTTCCTAAGTTAAGCTCTGTACTTGTATGACTACAAGATTCTAAAAAATATTTTGTTGATAGTTTTAAGAATTTGGTGAAATCATATCAGTTCCTCACTGGTTTTGTTATGTCATATCTGTAAGTCATAGCTCAGTCACTTCTGAAGAAATGGTATTTTTATAGGACAAACGATAATTTACTTCAATATGAACTAAAATAATTTTTTGTTTATTTAATTGGTTTAGAAGCTCTTTTTCATTAAACAAAAGGAATATACAATACTGGATACAAATTTTAGGCAAGTACATCAAAGGTGTCTTTCCATGATTTCTGCTGACAGCTCAGTAAAATGTGTCTTGTATGTTGTAGAATGTAATCACTTTTTTAAATTCTTTGTACATGCTTCATTAGAGAATATTAATTTAAATGTTTAATCAAAATTTTTCCATTATCAGTTTTGTTACAATTATTATTCTTAATTTTGATTTATCATATTTTCTCTTTGTTTTTCACTTGTTTGAGTTTTGGCCTGTCACTAACTGCTTTACTTTTTGCCAACTTTCTTCTTGATATCAAGGATAAATTATGTATCAGCCATTATTTAGGAATTATCTGCCAATTTGTACAATCTTGTTCTCAGGGATAAATGATGTACATTATTTTTAATTTATTGTGCAAAACATCAAGTTTATAACCAATTATTTGTAATTATTGAATGGTTTCATTTGTTCAGTCACTTTTTAACTTTGAAAAATAAAGGAGAAAAAAATTTTTGTTGAAAATAAAGCAAAAAAAAAAAATTGTTGTAATACGAATATCTAAAATTGTTTTTAGTACTTTATTGTGGTAGAGTAGGAGTTAGTCTTTGAAAATTTAATTTCCCAAATACACGGTTATTTAATAATTCTTTGTCAGCAATTTATAAGTCTTTGATGTTGTCAATATTTTACAATAGAAAAGAAAGAATCTCTTGCTCCCAAAATATCTGTGATTCATTCAATAAGTTAGTGTTAAGAGTACTCTCCCCTCGATTGCTGCTGTGATCTACTGAAAGTAATTTCTCATCTAATGAAAGCAATTTTTCTTTATGTTCAATCATTAAATATATTGTACAGGCTATCATATTTTACAGTGTTCTTCTTTTGGGTTGCTGCCCCCCACCCCCAATAAAAACAAACTTGGCAATATAAAATCATTAAAAAGAAATATCACACATCATTTTTGTCAAGTAATTACTTTTTTAATTATGTTATTTGGAAAGTTAGCTTATTGTTTGAAGTTATTTCATTTATTTTTCATTTGACACCAATCCAAACAATTTAATCTTCATTAAAATCTTTCATCTGCTCTTTTTACACACTCATGCTGAACCTTTCTTTGGTATTATAGTTGTTCATGCATTTAAAAAAATTGATAAATTATTTTAATTTCACTTTTTTTTTTTCTTTTAAAAAATGCAAACAAGCAAGCAATTAAAAAAAAAAACAAAAAAAAAAAAACTTTCTTTTTGATAAGAATATCTGTTGGTATAGTTCCACTGGTTCAGAATCCAGCAGATATTTCATTAATTTGTTTTGTTTTATTGTTATAATACATGCTTTTTGACTGCCCTTGCCAACTGATACTGACACATTCAAATGGTTCAAATATAAAAATGTACCCTCTGTGGGAAGGGATACTGAAAGAAATATGGGTGCTGCTGGCATCTGGTTCAATACTTAATCTATTTAACTCTTGATCTTATAATTTTCTTTTTCAATTTTCTTTTCTGCCTGTAAATTGATTTTACATTAAAAAATATCAGTGTATCATATTTTTATTTCGTATGGTTCAAATTAATTTTTGTTTTGGCGTTTTTTGTTTTTGTTTTTTTACTTTAAGCAATGACGTGATTCTTGTCTTATCTATAACTGGATCTCATACTGACTTGTTTAAAAATTAAAAAAGAAATGACATTTACCTGTTTATCATTAATCTTGCATTCACCCTACCTGTCACAATTCTCTAGCTATCATTTATTCTATCCATAAGTGAAGAAAACAAAAGAAGAAAGAAAGCAAGCACTTTTTTGTTTGTCTGATTAATTTGTAGATTGTGCAGTGATTTGATTTTACATCACTCTAAGAAGGAAAGTTTGTTATATCCAACAATAACTTTAATGGATTCTTTCAACAGGAAACTTTGAAGGGTGTAAAAACAATCCTACTTCCCAATCAATCGCACAAATTTTATAACACTGACATTATAACAGGAATTTCTTTTTATATGGTTGAGATTAAATGTTGGATTCTAGATTTTAAAACGAATTTTCATATTTATCCAGTTAACCTGTTATTTCCTCCACCTCCCTGCCCAATGATTTATTTTCTATTATTTTGTTATCCTTTGTCATTCCTATGGGGCTTTTGGAGATGTTTTTGTTTCTCCTTCCCATTAAGGTGTAATGTTAAAGATACAAATAGCCATTATTTTATAAAGTGTGGTCATGAGCTGACGAGAAGGGGCTTCTTGTGGCAAGAATATCAGACCTGTTAACCATTTTGTTGTTGGTAATATGGATAATTCATTTTTGTGCCACAAAACAACCATATCTGCTAATGGCAAATCTTTCATACCCTTTCCCTGCAGAGGCCACTCTATTGTTCTTGTAAAATTTGCTTCATCAAAAGGGGTATGAGTTTTTATTTGTTGTGGCTGCTGCAGTTTGTTTATTTATTCTAGTTCTCTAATAATGAGCATTAATTATTTATTTTTTGGTCTAGGAGGGGAATGAATGATTGTTTATCTTTTTTATGTTTGTTCTTCACCATTGCCTCCATCATTATATAAGTTTCTATTTAACTTCCCTTTTTCCAATGCCTTCAAACTACCTTTATGAACCTACCCCACCCTCCATTTCTGTATTTCTCTACTCCCCTCCCCTTTGAATGGGGCTGGATTACTAAGCAAGCTTCATTTACTGCAAGCATTGTTTGTTTATTATGATGATTATTTACTTTTTTAATTAATCAATGATGCCATTTTTGTTTTGTTTACTTTTTTAATTTACAAAAAAATAAAGACAAACTTTGAACAGAGAAAGTGGACATGCATGTTTTTGTATTTGCATGTTTGCTCAATTTTCATGAGAGAAAAAGTGCGTCTTGTAAATAAATGGAAGGGGAAACATTGGGAAGTGATTTTATGAAAGAATTGCAAAAAAAGATTGAATAAAATATTCAATGGTGGAACTGATGCAGAATTTTTTTTTTTTTTTTTAAAGACACTGTTGTTCAAGCCTGTTTACAGAACCTTGTTATCAACTTACAATATTACTGTTATTGTGGGAGAAAAACTGAAACTGTATATGAAATGTGGAATTTGTGGAACCCTTTTTTCCTGCAGTGTGCAGCATTGTTTGTTAAAAAAATTTTCTTGTAAATAAATGTGATAAAATCCATTTCAAGACCAAACTATTTAATGAATGAATAAATGAATGAACGAAACTTGTGGACATGAAAAGGATAAAAAGACAGAGGGGTATAAATGTTGCATGTACTGCTTCCTTCATTCTGAGAAAATCAACCTTTTCTATACTGAGGATTATCATATCTTCCAAGATAGTTGGGAAAGGAAAAAACTGGTTATTGACATTGTTTTCATCAGGTATTATGATATCTGGCTTATGATATCTGTCATTATAAACCATTGACTCTTGTTCTGCAAAAAATTCTGACTGCTGTCACATCATTCTTTGGAAAAATTCATGTGATCCATTAATTTAAAAAAATTTTTTTTATGACTTTTGGTACCACAGTTTTCTTAGTACAGTTTTTAATATCAATATTTTAAATATTTTATATTCCATTAGTAAGCTAGTACTTGTGACTAATCTCCATTCCTCTCGGACTTTAAGAAGGAAATAGCTTAGAGCTTAGCTTTGGACTGTACAGGTATAGTATTTGCAAGTATTTTTATAGATTTATTGGTAGTAAAACAGTTTTGGTTATTATATAAAACCAACAGTTATCCCTAACATTACAAACTAAATTTACATATTGAATTATTAAAACATACATGTGTTCTGCTTGCTTGGATATATATTTTACCTAAGTTCCATTTTATATTAATAAAATGTTTGATAACTTTTATATGAGTATACAGTCTCATTAAATTCCTACAGTGTTTCTCTAAATAAATTTGTAAGTAAGTGTTAATTTCATAATTGTCAACTCCTAAAACATTTACAACAAATTTATTAAATACAATTTATAAATTTGTCTGAATCTTATGTCAAACTATCAGATTTTATGCTTGATATGTGATTATTTTAAGTATAAACAATTCTCAAACTTTGTTAAACTTACAACAGATATTTTGTGGATATTTACTTCATAATTTGGAAATGTTACAAGTGGAGGAAAAATTAAACTGTGAAACTGTTTCTTTAACAAATGATTTCAATTATTTTATTTGATTATGATGTTTTTTGCCACTGTGGTACCAATGAGTGTCAGCTATATTTTATATAATCAGTCAAGTGGATTTTATGACAGGTTTCACAGATTGTCAGGTCATTTTTGTAATTTGCTCAATATCAAAACCTCCAGGTTAATAATTACATTATCTTCTTTAAAGCTAACATGAACTGCTTAGATCATTTCTTCCTATTGTTTTTCGACATCATATATTTTTATAAATGCCTTGAGAGTATTTTCTCTAAAGTTGACAATTCCTTTTTTTCCTTTTAGACATGGGATACTTAAAGTTGATCTAAAAATTGAAATAGCTGTGCTTTCATTGGAAATTATTCTCTAATTGTTTTTCTGGATGGCCCCAATATTTTAATACAGCAAGATTGTCTGTCACAAAAATATCTCTTTGACTTAAAATCACTTTCTTCCCAGTTATAAAACTTTTTAGAAATTGGCTGATGGCATTATTAGCTTTTGCATACTGAGATTGACCATATATATACAAGTATTGCTCCCAAAGTAATGCCTCCTATTTTATTATGCTGGCCTACAAATTCAGAGGCACATTTTGATGATATGCTAGAAACAGTTCACCTTTTTGCCATGAACCCATCATTTTTCTTTAAAGATAAGTCTTGCAAAATGCAGTTTGATATGATAGTGCACACAAAGCAGAAGTATGTCATTGAATTTTTCCATGCTAAAAATTTGAACTTATTGACATTCAGTGATACTGAACATTTATAGAGAGACCAAACAGTAGATGTGAGCACAGTTAGGTGGTGGGTGATGCATTTCAGCAGTGGCAATAGTGGTGTGTGTGACAAGCTGTGTTCTTGCACAGTTGTCAACCCACAAAATGAAGTGTGTCTCAATAATACATAGTGGTGACTATGTGGAAAAATTTTGTAGCTGAAAAATTGCTCTATCCAACAGTTTTATTGTGCTCTCAATATCTGTTGCAGTTTCTGTGGTAATAAATAAGAAGCATTATTTTGGGAGCATCTCTCATATATTATGTATATTATATATACAAAAAAAAGTATTTTTTTATAATTTAGCACTTTTTTTTTTTTTAACTAACATAAGACAATGAAGTTGAAACATTTACATGATTTATTCTCACTCAAGATAAACTTTGTGAGAAAACTGAATAAAAATTATTTTTAGCTTTCTTCATGGACAGTCTTGGAAAAGATTATTTAAAAAATGTTTTTGTAATAAACCCTTCTATTTTGTATATTCACTTGCTGCTTGAGTTCTTTCAGATATTTATTATTAGAACTAATATCTGGGCAAGTTGGAAAATTTACTAATGTTCATGATTCCTTATTTGGATGTGCCAAATGTCAGAAATAAAGACTCTTAGATGTTTCTTTTGTCATTTTAAATCAAGTGACAATATATCATGAACAACAGAAATAAATTGGATTTACATACATGTCTTTAGAATTTTTTGTGTGAACTTTATCCAATCAAGATGAATTTTCAGATTTCTTAAAAAACCTGGAAATTTTATCTAAAAATAAAAGAAATTTACTTTTTCTTGCTTTAAATATATTTTAAATTAGAAATTTATAAAATTGTCTTTATATAGTATTAAATCATGTATTTTTATTAATGCTACTTCAGGTTGGATTTTTTAGTGTATATATGTTGTTAACCTGAACGTGAATATTCCAAGGAAATAATTAGAAATCTTTAATTAACCATTGTTCAGTTATATTAAAATATTTATTTTGTGTATTGTATACTCATACAATTTTTAATATTGCCATAAAATATGCTTCTTTTGTGGACATTACCTTATTTATAAGTAAGGAAAATTTTGAAGAAATGAGAACTTTTGAAGTGGTTAGACAGCATTGTTTGGTGTTCAGTTTTGATGCTACTCACATAAAATTGGAAGATTAATGAGGGGTGATGAAGAGTTGTTAGACCATGAACTTTTTGGCACTCCTCAAAAAAAAAAAGAAAAAAAGTCTGCTGAATAAGATTTTTAAATGCATTCATCTTACTTAATCTTAACTAAATTCTCACTGTAGCAAAGACAATATTTTTTTCTTTTGTTTTTCTTTTAATCAGCATTGCCTCAAGTGATAAATGGAAATCCAGCTGTGAAAATTTCCAGGAATTATCAGGGTTTAATATTTGAGAGATATTCCACCAGGCTTAACTGGTACAGATATTGGTTATGGGTTAAAACCTAGTAAACTTCCTGCAGAGCAAGACTGGAATCAGTTAAAGACACTTGAAAGAATTCTAATGTAAATAATTATCTAATAAATCAACAGTGAAAGGGTTTATCTTTGTAATTTGTGTGGTTCTTTTTTAATGGAAAATTTCTGCATGAAAAAAGATTTCATCTTTGGATATCAACTTGCATTTTAAATGTTTAAACATTAAGTGATTTTCCTATCTTTTTATATACACCATGAAGGAATATTTTGTTGAAATGTTGCTCAAGGAGAAACATTTAACAACATTCTCTCCTTGGCTTTAAAAACAAAAAGTTTTTTTTTTATTGTTCAGCATCAGGTTTTATATTGCTTACTCACTCCACACAGTAGAATACTTTGTATTCTTTTAAAAGCCATCAGATTTGAATTCCCACTTGTTTATAGATCTTTCAGCTCAAGAGAGTTCAACTCTTGGTCTCAAGTATTTGAAAAAAATGAAAGTCTTAAACTTTTCCCTTTCAGTTATCATTTACTATGCATGATATGTCAAAGCATTATCTTTATATTTTATGATTTGAAGCATTGTCAACCATATTACTACTGACAAGTATTTACTAATTTTATTTAGTCACATTTTAAAATTACAACTAAAGTAAATACTAACCAAATGTCATAGTAATGGTTGACAGTATTTCAGAGTTAATAAAAAATGATAATACTGCTACTACTAATACTCTTAATATAAAACAAATATGGTATCAAGGGAGGTCATGGAATGAAGAGTCATTTTAAAGATTAGAGTTGATCTTCTGCAAAGCTGTCAAGTTCTCAGAACTCCATCAAAAAGAGCAACTGGTGTCCTACCCTGAAGCAAAAGTAACAGGAGTTTGAATCTCATCAAGAGCTTACCCTTTATTTCCAATCCATGCTGTCTCAGTAGGTTGATGGCTTAAGTAAAGTTGTAATAAGAAACAACTGAAAAATTAAAGTATGGCAGTTAAAATTACTAATGATAATGGTAAACCAAAATCTGTAGATGCCCATCTTGATGATGTCAACATAGTTGATATGTCATTGGTTTTATCCAATTATTGCATAAACTAATAACACTGGATAGGTTTTCTTGTTAAAAGAACTAAACAAACTTCATTATTTCTTTTGATAATTTAGTTTTTTGCTTACAATAAAAACTCTTAAAAAATGTAATATTTTCTTTTTATAAAAATGAAAATTGGGGTAAAAATTTGCATCACATTAATCTGCTTCTAAAATTACATAAACTCCTTTATCTATTTGACTTTACTAGTAACATATACATTTTTATTTTTTTAATTATGATAGAAACTCTTTGCAAAATAGATGTTCACAAAAATCATTTAAATGTTTGTTATTATTATAGCTGTTATTCCACTTAACCATAAACATTCTGATCAGCTGAGATAAACTTTGATCAGTAGTTATTTCATCTCTCTTTCAGTGTGCTTTAAAAACCCCAGCAATATTGAGAGAAAAATGAAAAACATGCAGTTTTGATATAGGAAAATAAATTATTTGAGTAATAAACTATTAGATACTAGCACAAAAAAATCGAAATATTTTCTTGTTAGCAACTGATTTCTTTTTATATATCTATATTAGAAACATAAAAAAATTGATTATTTCAAGGAAATGATATGTTCTGATTTGGTAAATATTTTGTGAACATTTAGTTTCATGAGATCTACCTGATTTTAATATATTTAGATTATAGAATTCACTCATTTTCAGATCCCTATAATTGCTGATACTAATCAGCAATTATAGGGATCTGAAAATACTTTTGAGTTGAACATGATAATTGCAGTAATACAAGTTATAAAAAATTGTC
This sequence comes from Acanthosepion esculentum, assembly GCA_964036315.1. NCBI lineage: Eukaryota > Metazoa > Mollusca > Cephalopoda > Sepiida > Sepiidae > Acanthosepion > Acanthosepion esculentum. Next base: position 24,162,706 of record OZ038483.1, on the reverse strand, counting down.
TCAATATTTGAATTAATTGCTTTGAAAATAAATGGTTACTCTTAAGTGTTAATTCAGTAATCTGGTATTTCTGGTAAACATTGTTTTATTGAATTCAGTATATTGATTAACTCATTTTGTACAACATCAAAGATTGTCAGAACTCTTCTTTTTTTTTTTTTAATATATGAATATATAATTAACACTTTAACACATAATTACTATAAAAAGAACAAATTAAATTTCATAAGTGTTTTTAGTTAGATAATTATCAGTTTTTTTAATGGGGAAACTTCACACTTTAGGCTTAACCAACCACCATTAATTTACCTAAAATTCAAGCACATTTTGGTAAACACTGCATATTTACAGCAACAAGACCTACCTTAATTACATATGGTACGTTAAATACGCATAAATGAGTTTGAACCTAAACTTTTTGTGCACATTTTAATCTCAGAATCATTTGAGTTTTAGTAATTTGAATTTTGTTAATTACTATTTAAGAGTATTATTTGTATTGTCAACCATATTACTATGGTTTATTATTTGTATTATTAGAAAATCTCACTTAGAATTATTTTGATCTCATCTCAATATATGAGTGGATTATCAGTCAAGATTGCAAAAGTTACCAGTTTTAACAAGGTTAAGTATAACTAATTGTTTTAGAATGACTTGGAGAAGGAAGCCAATTTAAATATATATAATTGCACACATTATTTGTTTGATGGGATATTTCAAGGGGGAAAAAACTGAAACTGGATTGATTGCCAAAAGTGGGTCAAAAAGTTTACATGAATTTAAAAAAGAAAAAACATTAAGAAAAAGAGAGAGAGAAAAAGATACCCAGGAGCTGAGAGAGGGAAGAATTATGAAAGGTCATATTCATCTTCAGCAGTTGAGAAAGAGATGCTTCAAACAAATGACTTCACTGTCCTGAAAAATTTCTATGGGACCAGGTTGATCAGACTGTAATGAAGTACATTATGGATACATTTGGTAGGAATACAATGCTTTTTAACTTTTCTCTTGCTAGAATCTTTAAAATGTCTCTTGCTCCTCTAAGAAAGATTATTTTAACTCTTTTGGAGAAAGAAGTTTTAAATTGAATCATTTATATAATATTTTTAAAAGCGTAAATTTTAAACTCTGTATGTTTCTTATTAAAGGAGATACCAATACATAGATTTTTCTTTATTTACTAACATAGTAGCCATAAAAATTATCAAAATTATTTATGTATGAATAAATACATTTGATCAGATAAAAGTGGTGTATCTGAACTCTGCAAAGCATTTTATATATGTGGATGAATAAATATTTAACTTCCAAATTAAAGGTAAACAGATTAGTGATAATTTTTTTTGGTTTGTGGATAGTTATATGATAATAAATGATAGATTTGAGTTTTTCTCATTCAAGTAAGGATTTTACAAAACCTGTAAAGAAATATAATTGTGGCAACTTCATCTTGGTCAGTATCTACATTAAAAACAGATCAAGAAGTATTTCTGCCTACTCAGAATTTTTATATATTGTTAGTCTCACAAATGCCAATATAAGTGGCTATTTTGATAGTATTTGGAGTCATTGTGAACGAATAGGAAGATTTGCTTAATATCATCTTACATGGCAGTTACAACATTGGCATTTGTTTACATCTTATTTCTACATATAAAAATACTTGGTTCTTCAGTTGATTAATTTTCAAAAGTAGAAGCAAGAAAGTAAGTTAAAAATGAGTACATTTGAACTGTTAACAATATCACATTTTACTTTTCAGTCAATGAATATTAAATATGGTGTATTTACAGTATAACTTTTTCATTGGCTTTGAAAACTTAAAAATATAAACCTTTTAGAAGAATATATTTGAGTTTCTGTTGAAATATAATGTACATACTTAGAAATACCCCAAATAAATTTAAATGTTACCTGATCAGTGTATATTTATTTCTTTTCAAATTGATCAGGAGTATTTTAATGTTTTAGAAATAATTGCAAGAGAAAGGTTTAAGCTTGTATATGTTATGAACATTTTTATTTACTTTTTTAGCTTTGCCTCTTTTTTTGACTTAATTAGTTCTTTTATACATTTCTGTTCTGCATGGTCTCTTTTGTGTTGATCCTTTCTTTGTATTGATTGTTGTCAAATGTTCTTATTCAGAAACAATAGCATGATAGCACATTCTATTTGCAAACTCTATCTATTTCTGTGCATGTTCCTATATCTTAAAAGTCCATTCTTTCTATTATCTTCTCTCTCTCTCTCTCTTTTTAACCTGTAATCTTTTTCTTGGAATTTTCTCCTTACCAAACTAGCTAAATTTTTAAGATGTGCAAAATGTTTTCATTTACTGAAAAATGTTTTTAATTTTACTGTAGTTTCATTATTTTATGTAAAATAGTAACTTGATTTATTTGAACTTGTTTTTAAAACAATGTTTAAACTGGTTAAGTAAACTTTCTATCAATTTTTTTCTTTCCTTTTGGGAAGCAATTTCATGCCTTATTTTTCTCATAATTTTTATTACTTGTTAATTGCAATTTGTTTTCTTTAATTTGGTTATTAATGTGCATGATTGGATTGAGTTTTTGCTGCTATCTATTTCTTAAAAGGTTCTTTTTGCATGCAACTATAATGGGAGTGATTTCTCCTCATACACACTATAGCTCATTTGTGTCAGATATTGTTAAGATTATTAAGCTATTGTTACAATATACTTTATAATTTTACATTTTAGTTCTACACTGCAACTTCTATTCAATAAAATATAGTATTTTTTAGATAAGCCTAAGGTTTATTAAAGATTGATAATTAAAAATTGATTTTGATAATTATAAAATAATATTGTGAATAAGATTCAAGATTTTGCTAGCTGTTATTCAATTATTGTCTAAAATATACTGAAATGAAAGTTTCAAACAAAGTCATACTTTGATGTTCATGTCTTATGAAAATATTTATGTACTATTCAGTTTTTTATTCAGTATTTTGTAATTCCATATTCATCAACTATGATGATTGCCCCTAGCATGAAACAGCCTGTCACCTCTGAGTGTTGACTTCAATGTTCACTTTTATGCTTATATTTATGTTCATGTTTATATTTGTTTACATACGCTCTATCTCTTATATTGAGCACTTTATTTCATAAATATAGCACATCTTAAAACTATATTTCTTTATATATATATATATATATATATATATATATATAAGATTAATTCTAACATTTAACTAATACCTTAAATGTTGATAAAGGATATCAAATTTTAAAATTTTTTAGCCATCTGAATAGGTCTTTAGGAAGATAAGGGACAGAAATAACATTACCAGTTATCGAAAACATTTAATTAGCTAAATTATTTTAATTAAATAAAACATTTATGTTTAACATTTTAATTAGAAAAGTACACTTAAAGTAGGATTTAAAAAGAAATAAATGTTACTTAACTATCAATCTTGGATTTACAAAATTCATAATTGAATATTTTAGATAAATTTTTGGAACTTATTATTCACAGTATGTAAATTAATTTTTATATTTGATATCTTTTTTTAATGAAAAGTATTGGATTTTATTTGGAATGCTGGCATATAGTTAAGTAAAAAAAATATTTACTCCTCATTAAATTTTTTTTTATATATATATATATATATATATATATATATATATATATATATATATGATTGTAAAACCATTGCCCTTTGTAATAGATTTGTATGATGTGATTTCTGGAATGTTGGCAATTTATTTTTATCTTCACAAATAGATTTTCTGTTTTCTGATGTATATACTATTAGTTTCATGGCTATTATTGATTGATGTGATATTACCTATTATAGAGCTTTTCTCAAACCTTTACATGAAAACCCTTTTATAGATTCCTTTGTTAACTTATCATTAATATCAAACATTATTATTATTAGATAAATTATTTTTCAATTTTAAATTTTGTGTGTAATTTACCTGACTTGAGGATGTACAGTCAATAAATTATTAACATTTTTTTAAAAATATTTTTTAATACATGTGATATTTCCAATTAAAATTATTGAATATTTTGCCATTATAATACAAGTCTGGATATGAGCTGCATTGAATTAGAATCCATTTCTTATTCTATACTAAAAACTGAGAAACTTATGTCAATTAACAAATATGCTATCAAGTCTGAATTTTTAAATGGAAGCAAATGATCATCTTGTATATAAATACAACTAGATTGTTTAGTAAAGATTACAGGAAATCTATTGAATCTTTTAACTATTTTAAGTAATAATTGAACATAAAAGAATCAGCATCGGTTATATGCCTGTCTATTCTCTTATGTCTTGCTTAATTATAAGTTTTTATTAAGAAATTTAAACATTTTGAGATTTTAATTTTGATATGTTAAAGTATTTTAAAAAGTTATTTTTTAGTTTTTGGTACTTTCTTTTCTGTTATAGTCTTGATAAATACTTTTGTTAGTGATATATTTATCCAGTTTCAGTGTGTCTGATAATCTTAATTTTTCTGATTGAAAAAACAAAAACAAACCTGATATGTATCAAAAGCATGTTGATGTTGAGTGTTTTAAAATATGGCATGTATCTCATTTTAAAATCTTTTACACTGAATCTAATATGAAAGAAAAATGCATGGATCATTGTTATTTTAAGAAGAAAAAAACAAGCAAATCAAATATGCAGAAGGTAACTTTTATTCTGTATTATTTGGTCAGTAATCAGATATTGTGAAAAAAAAATCAATATTTTGGCATTGAACTCTTTTTGGAATCAAAAGTTTATAATATATGCCCATAGTAAAGCAAATTTTCATGACATTAGAGATTTTATCTTTCAATCAGTTAGTATGACTTGGTAAATGAATTAAAGGAAAATGTAACTATGTCTAATAGCAATGTAAGATAAAATTTTCTGATTAAGTTTGTTCAAAAGATCAAAAAAGATGAAATTTAACTTGATTATTGGAAAAAAAAATATCACTAGAATTGATGATGTAACTTAACCCCATAAATAGCTCATAAGAATATCATATATTGGACAATATTTAAACTAAGGGCTAAAGGATATTAATTAGAAAAAGAATTCCCATGAGGTACATGTTATGTTACTGTTTCAAATAGATGTTTATTTACTTTAACTGTTTAGTATAGAATAAAAAGCAGCAATCATTGAAATTATTTGTAACACTAACTTAATTCATTTTTGTTTTAGGAGTATATTATAACATAATTAGAATTGTAATTTTTAAAAGTTACAAAGATTCTTCTTTTTTATCTCTTCTGATAATGATTATTTAAAGTACAAGAAAAATTTAACTTTTTTTTTTAAAAAATCATGACCATTTTGCATCTTGTATATAAATTCTTTTCTAACAATAAGTATGTTTAAATATTTATTTCAATCTATGATTGTTCTTCGTTCATTATATTAAATTTATCAATGAATGATGATTATCAGTTACTTACTTGGGGTAATTAAACCTCTATAAGTGTTTCCTTTTCTATGTGAACTTCTTATTTAGAAATACTAACAAGTGCCTCTGTTGAAATTCTAAGTACTTTTTGTGCATTTATTCCTAACATAAATACCACGGAATGTTTTTGACTTAGTTGTTGGCTTGTGTTGAAAAATGAATGCATGGTATTAAAATTTGTAAGGCAATGGGGAATGTAAGTATCCCTCTTTACAATGGAATTCATCAGGTGATGATTGCTTTTTTTCATATATCTGCATGAGATGAATGATAAAATTTGCAGATTATCCTGTCCTATTAGTATATTTGCATGCAAAAAAGAAAATGTATATTTTCATGGTGATATCTATATCTGTTTCTTATGAAATCTATTCAGATATAAATAATGCAATGAGTTTTTACAAACTTCCAGTACTTTGATGGCAAATTTGAATTAAAACAGCTGAAAATTTCAACTGTGTAGCCTTGTCTACTATTAAGACAGATGATAATTCTTTATCTGTTTTTAATCCTACCACTTCCTTGTTGGAACTAATCACACAAATGTGATGACAACTGTGAAAAGTTCTAGGTTTGGTCAAGAAGCCCTGCAAAAAAAATGATGTTTGGCCAAGTTTTAAGCCCTCTTACTATAAATAAAAACAATATATAATTATAAATAAGTTTCAAAGATGTGTAGAGTGATTATTTACTCTGCCACCTTGTTTTTCTTTTTAACTATCACAACTCTGCTAGAAAAATTGCAAATTATTTGTTCTGAATATAATAAATTATATTCTACATATTCATGTTTTATTATCAGTTAGCAAATAATTATGAACAAACTGTGTTTTATATGAAAAGATAAAATCTATAAATTGTATGTATATAAATGGCACATCAACTTGACTGTCAATTTTTTTTTTTTTTTTAACTGTTGAAAGCATATTCCAAAATAAGTGACATTAAATTATTGAAGTAATTTTTATGACTGCCTTTCCACAGGGAAAGGAAAAAAACTGTAGCTTACTAATATACCAAAATATTGAAAAAAAATTTAGTCAAATGTTTATATAATAACCATATTTATTATTTCATGCTACTAATTTACTATTATTTAACCACACAAATGAACTTATATTTTAAATTGGTTCTAATTTGTGTGTATATAATTGGTTGTATTCATATTAGCTAATTATGAATATTTTAAGTATATCAAATAATCATGAAAATTAAATTTGTATTTCTCCATTTAATGGAAAGAATTCAATATTCATCAGTTATTGGTGATGGTCTTCTTGCAGGCAATTATTAAAATTGATACAAAATTGTTGACACAGACAGGTATTTTGAATTCAGATAACCTTGTTTATATAATGATGAATGCGAATGTGCGCTGAGAAAGATTTTTGATTCAAAAGCTCAAACACTTCTGACACTAATCACTTCAAGTTGTATCATAGCAATCATGTGATTTGTGACTGTTATCACATGACTTAGACCTTGGTTGCTATAAGTTTAGTATATTATGTTATAATGAAACTAGCTGAACTTTTTAAAAATATATCTTAAATTTTATTATGTGGAAGTGAGAGAAACTATCCAGTATCTAATGTAAGATGTATGGAAAGTTGTCTGTCAATTAGCTCTTAATAGCCTTCAGTTTCCTGAAAGTTTGAATACACAATATTAACTTAAATATTTTTTTTAAATATCATGTGATATTTTAATAATACTCTAGAGCAATGCATAAAATTATACAATATTTATTGTACAATAACTTTTTTAAAATTCTGAACATTTTTTATCATTGACTATTTCATAACTGTTCAGTTTATGTACAAGTGTGTATATACTGTATACATTCAAATAATTAGGAATTAATTTGTAATGAAATAAATTCTCTCTTATAATTTAATGTAAGTTGATAATAATTGTCTATCACTCAGCATTTTTCTTTGTATCTCATTATAATTTTGTCCCTTTTCATTAGGACATCATCATCAGCAAAACTGGAGGACCACTGGGGCTGAGTATTGTTGGAGGCTCTGATCATTCTTGCCTACCATTTGGAGTTGGTGAACCAGGTGTCTTTGTTTCTAAGGTAACTCTTATTGTTTTTATTTTTCGTTGCCTTTGTATTTATGGGATGAACTGGCATAAGAACATTAGTCAAATATAGCGAATTTAAATTTGTGTTTAACATCAAACTTAAAAACCATCCTGATAAAATTTTCCATAAATATTTGTGAAGAGGGAAAATTATTGGAAGATTGTTTTTTGTTAGCTAGTGTTATAAAATATTGGGTTATTCAACATGAAATTGCCAATTTATTTATTCAAAATCAGTTGTTAAATTCATAGTAAAATTGTTTATTCAATCAAAATATTCTCCTTTGTTTATTCTAATATGCTAGTAATTTGTTAACTTCTTTTCTAAAGTATTCTTCATTTAAACAATGAATAAAATCATTGGAACCACCTTTTTAATTTAATACCCAAAGACCTCATATTGATCTCAATTAACTATACATAACACACACAGAGCCATTCTATTATAGAAGACAATATTTAGACATCTTTGCATTTGAGATCTTTATATTTTTCACTTTTATGGAGGAAGCAAAGGGTATAGGTGTGAAGCGGACCATCTAAATATGATTGTTTTAGTTATGTTTTAAAGTCATTTGTAATCACTGCAAAATGATGTAAATGTCATAAAGGTTTCAGCATATATTATCTATCCCACTAGACACATCAAAACAAAAAAAGCTGGGATAAAATAAAATGCAAGGCCAATTTTACTAATTTGAGGCTCTCTGGATCAGCATCACCTCGCCTGTCTACTATCTGCTTCACAACCGAGTAGTGGCGCCTGGCTCAACGCAGTGCCCTCTTCATCTACCGGTACCCTTCTAGATGATGAGTGCACTCCGGTCGGAGTCGCAATCCGTCTTGGACTCAAATTATGTGAGCGTCACAGATGCAGATGTGGAGCCTCCATCGATGAGTTTGGTTTGCATCCTCTCTCCTGTCGTCGTAGTGCCGGCCGCTTTCCACAGCATGCAGCAATTAACGAGGTTTGGATGCAGCTGGGTTCCCTTTCCAAATCGAACCCGTAGGCCTCGACCGTGGTGATGGAAAGCGGCTGAATGGCATTACCATCTTCCCTTTTAAAATGGGTAAGTTGTTGATTTGGGATGCAACCTGTGCAGATACATTTTCGGCCGGTAATTTGATCAGGTCCGCAGTTGAGCCAGGATTCGTCGCCTGAGACGCAGAGATAAAAAAATTAGCTAAATATTCTTCTCTTGCTGATAGATTTTTTTTTACTCCTGTGGCAGTGGAGACTTCAGGGGTTATTGGCCCTCATTCGATGGCGTTCCTTTGGAGGATTGCGTCTCGATTAAGGAATGAGCCTCACGAAACGGAGTGGCTCTTGCAGCGTGTCTCACTGCCGACGGTTCTAGGTAATGCTTTCTCCATCATAGCAGGTGGCAGAGGATAGAAAAAATTGTTTATAGTTACGTTGTTCTGGAATTGTCATCATTGGTTGACTGAACTTGCTTTGTTTCAATGACTTTTGTTTTGTTATTAAACCTAATATTCATGTCATCTTTACTAATGACGGTATTGCCTAATTTTTCTTTTATCTTAAAGTTTTTAATCACAAGTTATCAGCCTTAGCATCATTAAAAACTAATTTTGTATTTGAACAAGGTGGAATACGAATAGCCAAGCAACTAGTGATACTCTTGTATGTTCCTGAATAAATGATGGAAACAAGTATTTAAATTCAAACTAAGTTGGATCATTCTATTACATTCTAAGATCCAGGTGGAGATATGAGGAGACTCAGAAATAAGAATTAAATTTCTTTTCTTTTTACAAAAATGTAAGGACATAAAATGCATAAGTCCATAGCCTAATGATAAAAGCATTTATTTTACACAAATATTTTTCAACATTATATTCTATAAAACAATGCATGCCACCTGATCCAGTATTAGTAATGAAATATTCCAATATTATGGTAACTGGAAACATTACTTGATACAAGTAAGCAAATATATCATTAGTAAATAGGGGATATCAGGCTACTAATACAGAGATTTTGTTTCATATTAGCTTTCTTTGGATATTTTTATTTTAATGAGTTAGCAGAATTCTTTTTTCTTGCATGTGGTAATAGTTAATTGTATAAATAAAACTGAGATTACTTATGCAGAAATAGAACCAGTGCTGTTGCAAAATTACTAAAATGTTACTAATTTTTTTTTTAACTATTTCACTCCAAGCAAGGCAATAAAGCCACTAAGGTGCAAGAATATGTGAAAGAATATGAGAAAAAGAAAACATTATTAAGGAGAGAGAACAAAAGAATTGAAATTAAGAAAACAGAAGATAATTGTTGACATTGCATTTAAATTTTTGAAGATCAAACTTGATTGGAAAGCAAGAAACTGGAAGAATATTCCACAAGTGAAAAGTGCAAGAGAAGAAACTGTTAGCATAGAACTTATGGTTGCATCTAGCCATTTCTACTGTAAAATGATGAAACTTTGCCATCAATCTAGTAGTATGCTTAAATTCATAAAGTCTAGGTACCAAAGAGGAAAGAACAATTGCCATGAAAATATTTATAGAAAAGGTACAGGGAAGTTATGTTACAGTGGTGGAAAAGTGACTGAAACAGATGTCAGATCAAGACCAGTAGTATTGCAGATTCTTTATATTTTATCAAGAATCTCTAAATACATAGCAGAAGCACTAGGTCAGATGTGTCAGCTATATTCAAAACAAGGACAAATGGTAGACTTATAAATTTTAAGATAGATTCTGATGAGAAAAATTATCTAACACGCTACAGTGAACCAACTTTCCTAGCAGCAGACCTAGCAGTTGATTCAATAGGATCTTTCCACTTCATGTCAGTGGAAAACGTTAGCTCAAGAAGTCATAAGGAGTCACTTTCCTGACAGTCAGCATCAGCCATGCTGAAGGAAGGAAAAAGAGAATTTGTAAAATGCAATGAAAGTAGGGGCTATATCTTTAGCTAGGGACTTTGGCCAAGTTTGAGGGAAACCAAGGAAAATGGTCAGAAGATTGTACTGAAAAAGCAACTCTTTTGTGATATATACCTGTGGCTGTGGACAATCATAAGGCTTGTTACTGACTTCAGTGTTAGCAACATTGAGTCAATCAAGTTGATCTTCAGTGACCACTACTGATAGCCCATTGGATATAACATTTATTTAATCTGAAACTGCTTATGAGCATAATGAATCTCTTATTTCAGATAAATCGATATAAATAATTCAGTGCTGGAATCAGTACTATGCTGTGCCTTCTGAGATCATTGCAAATGTCTGATTATAAGTTACAGAGTATTATGATTCCACATTTAATGCATGTACAGATTCATATTGTTGAAACAAGCTGATAGTTAAATACTTCCATATTTGTTACTTTATCACTCTTCTATTGACTATTTTCTTTAGACAAGAAGAAAAATCCTCAAAAACAAAGAATGTTCTGTAATGAGATAATCAATAATTTTCAATTTCTGCTCATTGTGTCACTCGTCAATCAGTGTAATCAATTATTTTTAGCTATCATGAATCATTTGCACCCACCTGTGCACACACTCTTTCTTCCTCAATATCTGTAGAAGTGATATTTTCACTGTCAGACTAATAAAATTAAATTACATAATAAAAGCTTTTATTGGCTTTAGAAACTTTAGTATTCCCAAGACAGAACATGCCTATTCTGATTCAAAAGTTTGATATTTTGTTTTTAGATTAACAGGTTGATTTGTTCCAACACTGATTTCATAATCTGCAGCATAATCAAGTTATACCAAAAGAGTGAGGAATATCTTACAAGCTTTAATTTACTTCATCCTATTTTGAAATCTCTCTTCCTCTCTCTCTCTCTCTCTTTTGCACACCAAATTATAAAAATAAAACTTTATTTCTTAAAACTCTGTGCAAAGAATTAGCTTCATTAATTACACATATCCTGAACACTAATTTCTTCTATAATTTTTGTTAAAGTAAATTTAATAAGATGCAGCTGAAATCTTTATTTTTAACTTTTTTCTATATGTATGCAGAATGTTAAAAGAAAATAAATGTTATTTTAATCTGATCAATTGAGAAAACTTTATTTTATAATTTACTATTAAAACAAGACTTATTAAAAAAAAATCCTCTTTTTCTCTTGTATTAAGTCTTTCATCATTGATATTAAAAATGGATATGACAAATGAAAAAAAATTTCTCTTATACAGAAATGAACTCTTCTAAAAGCGAATTATAAACTTACTAATAAACTTGAAATAATGTTATAATTTGTGATGCAATGATCAACACAGGAAAAAAAAATTATCAGTACCATTAATGTAAAGAACGTTTATCTTATTATATATACAATAATTTAAAGATAAAAGTTCTTTATTTTCATGTGTTGCCTATGAGGACTTTCACCTCTTCTTTTTTTTTTATGCATTGCATATGTAAATGCAAACATGCATTTGTATTTACATATGAGATACACATTTATTTTTTCATATTTCCTGAATTAATTCTTATTATCTGAAATATTTGTAAGCATAATACTTTTAAAATAATCTGAAAGTGATAACTTCCTCACCCTCTTATTTCTTTCTCAGTAGAAAAATGTTTATTTTTCACCATCATCCTCATCTATCTTTTTCATATCAGTATTTAGATTTTTACACAAGTTGAAATAATTTAGAAATAAAGAAATCAATATAAAGGGTAATGTTTAAATTGCAATAATAGTATTTGAAATCTTCAAGCATCATCCATTATTATTTCATCGAAGAAGCAATTAAAATGTATGTCATAGAAAAGACACTCAATACTTTTTATACTGTTTTGGGAAGCAAGAATGTAATTTGGATTAACCTTTGTGAAAAGGTTAATCCAAATGATATTCTCTTAAGAACATTCCAGAATTGCATATCTTCTATAAATGTATTGACTTTATTAATCTTAACTTGCTAACGTCATCGTTTTTTATTCTAACCTATTTGCTGCCTCAGCTGCAGGTAGCTTGAGTGTTTCTACTTAAATAGTTTACTCATATTTCCATTTTTCATGCACTCTCTTGCCATCAACTTCCTTCTCCTCCTCCTCCTCTCTTGGCAAATTCTCACTTCTTGACTCGGTGCACTTGCACTTATTATCCACTTAGCTTTCTAAAGAAGTAAAGATAAGTTTGATGGGAGGAACTACCTGCAAGTTGTTTACCTGAGCTTATTTTGATCTTAAACAATTTTTTTTAAAAATAGATTGACTGACTTATTTTGAATGTCTTAGCAGACACAATCTCTGGAAAATCTTTTACATACCATGACTCATTAAGACTAGTAAGTTTTAAAGATATCATTATAGAAATTAAAAATTTCTTCCTGTTAACAAAAAATTCTTAAAATAGAAAATGAGGTTATTGATATATAATAAGCTTAGCTTTATGTGACACAAAGCTAAATTAGAGGAAATAAAACAAGGAAGATTGTCATTAAACCAATGTAACTATTGTGTTAGAACAATAGTAGCATTTTTCAATAGGTGACTGAAATTTTACATCTATACATATTCTGAATGGTGACTTTTCAATACATCTTTCTATATGAGTTTGTGGATTGTGAATTTAAAAACTTTTTTATGAAAACTGAGAAAAATGAGTTGTATTTTCATTATTTGATGCTCTTTTATTTCTGGAAAGGAAAAACACTATATAAAAAAGATATGTGCCATTTATGGAGATGGTTCCATTGCTGAGAGTACTCTTCATAAGTGGTTCACTAGATTCAGAAGTGGAAATTTTTATCTGGAAGACCAAGAATGTTCCAGTAGGCCTGCAGTTATTGATGATGACCAAATCGAAATGCTGATTAAAAATAATTTAGGTCACATAACAGTGAGGTTCTATATAGCTATATAGTTCTATATCAGTGTGTTGTAAGACATTTGGAAACACTTTGGTGAATGAATTGCTGTGTTTGGGTGCCTCACAATTTAATGTAAAAAAATTAATGGGCTGCATTTCCCCTTGGTATTTTTTACTCATATGCAACAAAATCAACCAATTTTTGAAAAGAATGATTACAGGCCGTGAAAAATGGATTGTTTACAATGTGGAGCAAAAAAGGTCTTGGAGAAAACAAAATGATGGTCTGTATTTGAAGGTGATGTTATGTATCTAGTGAGATTGGAAGACTGTATTAAAAGCCTCTCTTGCAAAACCAGATATTGAATTCATGCAAGAACTGTTCCCAATTGGATTGGACTGATTAACCCTTCCTCACCAGTTATTTTGGGGGAAAAAATTTTCATTTTCAGACAATTTTTTTTACTTGTTTTTAATATAGTAACTAAGAAACTGAAGCACCTTGAAGTTCTTGAGCACTGTCTAACACCTCTACCAGACATGTGAGTTGACAATTGGATTCATTTCAAGCTCAGGACATAAAAAGGATCAAGATTGACATGTAAACATATCTGTAGCTGGTTTTTGAACATTGTTTTGGATGTGTTTATTTGTTGTGTCTGAAAAAGACACCTTTGGTAAAAACATATATACACATCTATGCCAGAGAAGGGGTTAAAGGCAGCAATCAATGAAAAGTGTTCAGAATTAGCCAAATGGAAGGATATTGCTTTTCATTAGAGCAAATACAGACCTTACATCTCTTTGCAGACCTTGCAGAAATTAGTACATCTTGGCTGAGATGCACCACTACACCTACTGTACTCTCCTGATCTTACACCTTCAAATTACTACTAATATCACTGAGAATAATTCATTGTAATTTCGAAATATAAATTCTAATTTCTTTTTCCTCTGATTGATAAATGTTGGCTGTATCTTAATATTGCAACAAAAAATCCTTTTAAGTTCTTCTGTTTGTGATCTAAGTGAAAATCAAATTTATCGAAAGTGAAATACTTATTTTTTTATTGTACATATTTTTTTATGCACTTATTTTGCATTCTAACTTTAAAATATTGTAAAGAATAGAGGTTTCCTCAAAAGAATTCTCCTCAGAGTAGGTGGCCAATTGAATTATATTGTTGTTTGAATTTTGGCATGAATCCTCTATTAACTAAGTGCATGGTCTGTCATGTGAACATAAAACCGGCTTTAAAACTAAATCTGTATAGCAAAGACTTTATGCCACAGATATTAATATTTCTAGAGTAGTTTGAAAAATGTGATTAAGAGTGTAATGTTATGGGCTTAATTCAAAAGTCAATCTAAAACTGATAGATGTGGTTGATTTTAGCTCATAATTAAATTTATAAAATAAACTTTACTTTTTGCTTAATTCTTTTTCTTTTTTGTTGCAGATTGTCAAAGATGGTATTACAGCTTCAACAAATCTTAAATTTGGAGATCGAATTCTGGAAGTGAGTATGAAATGCTAATGTACCTATTCATGAATTGCATTTTCATTGTTAGAGATCCGAACAAATTCCTTAAAATTTATGAAAAATTGTGTGCGCATGTGTACATATATAAAATCAATAGAAATGAATTAAGAAAAGTAGCAGGTGCAATTGCCAATTTCATACCAGGTGATCTTCAGGCATATAGTATACCTCCTGGGTTAGATATTATTGACAGATGGATGGTGGAAGAGTCAGTAAACATTTAATCAGGAGTTAGATAGGATTGTAGGTAACCAGTTTTGATGCCTACATTTAGAAAGTAATTCAGAATGTTTATTCAATAGTCTGTCCTATTTGAGGCTATTTTAAAATGCATAATTTTTCTTCTAACCAAAACTTAGTATATATGAGAGAGATTGTACTTGTATAGATAAATGAACATGCATTTATACTTTTAAGTATTTGGATGTAACACCTTTATATAGAAGCACCTTTCCCATCATTTGGAAACAACTAAGACATATCAATAACAGTGTCATGTGCATAAACAGCAAGCAATACAAATCTAGTAGAAGATTAGAGAATTTAGGACCATGGTGTTTCCATATGCTATCAGACTTTAGTAGGATTTGTTCATCGAAGAGCATTTGTGCCTGTGTTGGTTTGTGTGTTAATCTTGATTGCTTGGATATTGATAGTGAATGCAACTTTTTACTTTTGATATGAATCTTTGTGACATAGTTGGCTTTCTCAAAAAAAATATGTATTGGTTTGTCAACTGTTTTTCAAGTAATGGTATAAAATGAAATTATGTGAGATCATTAAACTAAAAAAAAAAAAACAAGAAAAAAAAAACCAGAATCTGAAACTTAGAATCTAGCAGACTGACTTGATAGAATGGTGGATCAAAGCTGTATCATTGACTTGATATCTGACTTTGGTTAACCTGACAAATTCAGCTATCATAGAAAATTAGAACCAATGGTGTGTAAAGTAACTATCTGTGATTAATGTCAAAGGTGAGTAATAGTATTGGAAATGCAACTACTGTTATTTATCACTGTGTTTATTTGTTTTATCTCTACAGGTAAATGGTAATGATGTAACAAATGCAACACATCAAGAAGTGGTTATGACACTCATTGATCCTGGTCCTCAATTACATCTAAAAGTACGACATGATCCTCCACTTCCAGGTCTACAGGTAGTTTAAACAACACTATTTTCTCAACATTTTATTTTATAGCTTAACTTATTCTACTGAAAAATTCCTAATATTCTATTATATCAGCTAGTTATCAGCTGTAATTAGGATAATAATTTGAAAATAAAATTCATGAATAAATCAGTTTACAGTTAACTCTTTGAATTTCTATTTATTAAGTTTCTTATTTTGTTTATAATTGTTTTTTAATTGACTGATAAGCAAAATAATTAATTTTCTGACTATAATAAGGAAAAGTGTATAAGAAATGAAAGTGAATATTATTAGTAAAATTAATACCTTTTTCTTGTATTTTAATAAATATTGATTAGCTAAAAGTACACTTATCAGATTTGATATTGTTTAATTTGTATGTTAAAGGAATTTATGTATAGTGAGTTAAAAATAATAGTGAAATTAACAATAAATTTTACATATTGAAACATTTAATTTCAACTGAATTTTTTAAGCATTTCAAGGACTTAAAATTTAAAGTTGTAACACTTGTTGATAAAAGATATACTTTCATTCTATAATTATCTTTGAGTATTAACAATAATCAATCTAAAATTATGATAAATGTTAAGACAATATTAAGAAACGTTAATATTGGTCTTTAATTATTATAAACTTTTGTTGGTAATATGCTTAAAATATAATGATTAAAACAAGACTAATAGATCATGAAATAATAACAATGTTTTGTCTAAAAATTTTGACAACTAGTTGTATTTGAGTAGTTTTGTATGTTATGAACATGCTGCATGAAATCTAACACTAGGAGAAACTTTGCACCATTTCAGTTGTAATGACTATATCCATTTATATTGTAATTGTTTCTTCCTGTCATAAATTTAACAAGTATTAAACTTAGATTTATTTTATTTTTTGTTTTAGATTTTAAACTGAATTGTAGGGAAACATTTTTGCCTGGTTTTGAAATCAGTTATTTTCTCAGCTGTGTAAGCTAAGATAAATTAATCTAAACTATCTTGCCTCTTGAGACAAATGCACTTGAATTAAACTTACAAACTTCTATGAAATTACATTTTTTAGATCTGTAGGTGATAATTTTTACCTTTAAATTTCTCTTATAATTACTTATTTTTTTTAAATCTCAGAATCCTTTTTTACAAAGATCTTGGGGGGATCATTTTTCATCTAAATTTATTTGCATTCTAAATCAATAACATTCAGTTAGAACTAGAATGGGACTTTAGCAGAGAGAAAAGGATGGCAGTTGCAATGCTATGCCAGGATTTTGTCATAATTCATCTGCATTCTTCCTGACCCCTGCTTATTTAGATAGTAATTTTTATGCTTACATTTTGTTTCTACAGGAATATTCTATTCACAAAGGCTCAAGAGAGAAGTTAGGCATGAGTATTAGAGGAGGTGCCTTAAATTACGCAGACAACACAATTGACCGGACAGATGATGGTATTTTCATATCCAAGGTATGTAATTGTTTTAGAATTATTTGAGATATGGAACTTCTTTGTAACCCCTAGTATTTGCTTAAAAAATAGTTTTCATCTCTTCCATACATCACAACTTCTTTCCAACAACAAGCATATATGAATAATTTAAATTTTTTTTGTTTTTCTTTCTTTCCTATCTTTGAAAATATTTGGCTTTCAATATTTGGCAAGCATATACATTCATGATTCAATTTTATATATAGTAATTTGTTAAAACAGCCATTGTGGTAGTTTTGCTTCAAGAATTATACACTACATCTCGCATTATTAGCCAATTTTATCAATATATATAAAACAAATACATTTTAGGATCTAGAGATGATAGCAACATTTATCTGTGCAGTTAAAATGAAAGCCTGTTCTTTCTTTGTAAAGGTAAACAAATGGCAACCATTTGTATGAAATGTCCTGAATTTCAAAATCTCAAATTACATTGTGAGTTTGAAGCTTTAAGATAGTTGATTTGACAGATAGTTTTATAACTTCAAACTAGAAAAATGAGGCCAACCTCTAGGTATACTGTTAAGACATTATAAAAAAATTCAATAAAGGGGCGGGTGGAAAGTATACCTAAAGACTGGTTTATTTTTTTTATTATTTTTTATTTTTTTCCCTTCCTCATTTGGATGCCAATGCTGTCCTTAATTTGCCAAATGGTTGTAGCAATGGCTCTGTGTCTAATGCTCTCAGAGGTTGAGATATCAACAAAACAGAAGGTGGAGAGATGCTGTGAGATGGGATTATAGGTAATGAAATAGTGGATTCATGGTGAATTCCAGATGGGGTTATGATGACATTTCAAGCAGACACAGATTTTTATTTCTTTATGGTTTGTATGGCGCCATGGATAATTGTCAAATAACTTCATAAAGATGAATTTTATGTTCAACAATGCTCTCACATTTGGTTTAGAGGGGGAGAAAATGGAGTATCTGAATAAAATAGGTTTGAAAGGCACTCATTTGGTGAAGTTTTGGATTGTTTAACTGACCTTAACTTAATTGAAAACTTCTGAAGAATTCTGATTGCTATACTGCAATTTAATGACCTTAAAGATGAACTTTAAAGAAATTTAAAGATGACCTTTGGAATGCCATCCTTGATGCCATGTACTCTTTCATATATCTACAACTGACAAAATTAATGGATGAACGCCTTTTTCTTTTTTTTTTTTTTAAGAATATGAAGCATACATTTTTCATTAATGTTACAACTTTGTTGTCATTACAATGGCATTTTTTCATTGCCTTTAAAGACTTTATGCACATTCTGTAATTATAATTTTGAATTACAATATTATGTTTCTTGGAGTTTCAGCAACCTATCTTATGAAGTGAACCTTGGAAAATTCAGTAAAATTCATAAAACGTTTGCTACACCATATGAGTGACATATAGTTTACTATAATTTAATTAACACATTAATAATACATATTTCCATTAATCATTAATTTTTTTTTTTTAATTTAGGAAAAATTAAGTGTTTGACAATATGTAATGAATGTCTATGCATTTTTTCAAAATGTTTTTATAAATATGTATCTAATTTTGATGATTGCATATACATTAAGAATTCAATTTTGTATATGTAGTTAACTTTAATGGATTCATGAATCTAACCCTGCTGGTGTTTTTTTTTTTTTTTTATAGTAGTCATTATTAATAGGTGCATAGCATATACAAAATCTGGTTAAACTCATTCAAGAAATAATGCACTCAAATTGTTTCTAATCCATATAAGCTATCTTATAAATTCATTCCACATAATGCCTTCAGGCTTTATGATAATCTTGACTATCAAGAAAATAATATCAAATTAATTAGATATTGACTGATTAACTTATCTATGGCTAATTGCAGCATGTGCTTCTCAGTTAAAGTCCTAATTGATCTGCTTTTTGTCATGGGTATTGCAGATTCTTCAATGGGAATCATTTCCTTCTAAATTTATTTGCATTCTACATCAATAACAGAACTGGCATGTGACTTTGGCAGAGAGAAAATGATGAAAATGCTGAGTATTTGCAGTAAAGTTTCTGTACAAGTTTTAAAATCAGATTCTCTTTCTCTAAACAAGTTTGACCAATTTCTCAAAACTTTCTAATTTTAATCTGTTGTTCAAACTTGTACCTCAACATTCTCATGAACTATCCACAGTATTTTGTTGTTTATAAGACAAATTTTTTTCCTATAAAATATCTCCAGAAACCACCTTGTGTCTTGTAAATTTAAGGTCAGTGATGGGAGTTAACTTCTCTTTTAATTATTACATTCTAAATAGTTACCATAAATTTGGTACTTCTCAGTATGTGATGAATTTAAGATTAGTTAGTTTCACACTTAAATATGCTATTTAGTGGGTATAGCCAGGAGGGCTAAAGTAAAAGCTTATTTCCAAATTTCTTATTTCAAAATTTGGGAGAGTATCTAATGCATTAGAGCATCTTATAAGCAGCCAAATATGATATCACTTTATGGTCAAGTCTTGCTACTTGAGTGATGTTTTATCATTGGTGATTTTATATCGTGCACATACACACTCGGTTCTTTTTTAATAAAATATTTCAGTCAAGCAATTTCATGCTAAAAGCAGGTGCTGAAAAATTCTCAGCCCAACATACTTCCCAAAATCTGATTGCATATCAGGATATTTTAATTTCTTCTTGGTTGGGATGAGAATTTTTCAGTATCCTTTGTATCAAGATTTGGAGTTTCAGATCATTAATTTTCTGTCTATTTTGAAATTTTATTAGTTTTTCCTTTTCTTTTTTGTAATATAAGAAATTGGATTGCCTTATCAATTTTCAAAAGTAGGCTGTTTGAATGTCTGAAACCAGAATTTAATTTAATTTTTTTAATTTTCAAGATTATAAACATCTTGATATGTAAAGAAAAAGTTGAGAGTACAAAATCTTAGTTAATTTAGTTTAATATCTCCATTTTGTATCTCTATCTACACACACACACTACAACTCTCATGTGTGTATATATATATATATATATATATATGGGCTTGATTGGAAAATGTACTCTTCCTACATGTCCCACAAATTATTTGATTTGTCATATGCAATCAAATACAGCATCTTAACCTCTGTATAAATATTTGAAAATATTTTTGCATTTTATTTTAATTTTTTATTTATTTTGTTGTCTTTAGATTGCTCCCGATGGAGCAATTGCTCGGCATGGGAAGCTAATGATTGGACAGAGAATATTAGAGGTAAGCTAATGTTCCACTTAATGTTTTCTAATACAACTAGTATGATTTTCCTGCTAAAGATGTTAGCTCTTTTACTATCCATATTAATTGTCCTCAAGAATTTGCTATATATCTGCTATAGTGGCTAAAGTATCATGTTTAGCTCACGCCTAAAGGTATTTTTACAACATTAGATAAGATTTTAATGCCATGTCTTTACTGTTTTTTCAGTCAATAACAGCAGATCTAATATATATATATATATATATATATATATATATATATATATATTTTGTCAAAGAATCAGGTGCTTGTTGAAAATTAGGTTGATACTCAATTTCCTATGGAGTGTGAGAACAAAAATACCAACTTGGTGTTAGTCCCAACACCAACAAGCTGTTAATTTTGAAATTGCTCTGTAAAATGCAGAGAACAAAATGCCCCCTCCTACAAAAAAAAAAACAGTAACAAACACTGTAAAAAGAAAAAACAACAAATAAACAGTTCTTTTTGAATATGTTTACAAATGCCACTAAGTATATGGCACAATATGGTGTTAAGATCAAGAATATTAAAAGAAAATTTCCTTAAAAGGTAATGTAAATTACTGTAATATATATTTTTTCTTCGTGTGTTATAGCTTTAACTGGAACTTCTAATTTTACAATTTAGAAAAATAAAACACAGATTTAAACTGTTATGGCAAGGCAATGTTTTCACAATGTAATTAGTAATATGTTGATATATTACTCATGTCCTAAATACCAACATTGGTTGGTTAATACTAGGTACCTCCACTAATTTTTGATTCCTTGGTTTAAAATGAATTTTATAAATGAAAAAGTTTTCTTGGATCTTTTATTTTAGCTTTAATTGAAAGCTAAAGCATTAAATTTACTATTTCCAGTAAGAAAAATACTCTAGTGTATTTCAAACAGAAATTATATTGATTGGAATCATTTTTATTTTTTTTATTTTTTCTGAAATAGCTGATTAGCGCCCATTTTTTTAGTCATCCTTCATTATAATGTAATTCTCTGTATTAAATCTTCCAAAAATAAAATATGCTTTTCTGAAACTTTATTTGAGGAATACTAACTGATTTAAAGTATAGTTAACCTGATTTGAAAATATATTATTTAATTTAAGTTTAAAATAATGCAGAAATGTATTTTTAAAATAAAATGGCAGCTGTTTTTTAACCAACATTGCTATGTTTTACATAATTGACAAAGTGTTGAGAAGTTTTGAGATAATGATTGCTGTTCTATGGAGAATTTATCTGTAAAACATAATTTAAGAAAATAACATGAGCACCCTTTATTTATACATGCATACATACATACATACATACATACATACATATATATATATATATATATATATATATATATATATATATATATATATATATAATTTTTAAGTATTCAGTAATCTTAAAAATGCTGGAAAATATTCTCTGTAATCTAATTTTAAGAATGTTGACTTTAAATCTACTATAATCATCGCTCTTATTTTCTATTATGTCGTATATGGTCAACCATACTTTCAAAAACGTGCATGTTACAAAATATTTTATATACATGAAAAATTATTTAAAAAATTTTGGTGCAAAATAATTTGTGTCAAGCTTTTCAATTCTTGATTAGAAAATATAGTTTTCACTTAATAACAATATCACCTAACTGGATGAAAGTAATGCAGGATTTTAAATGATTTATATATCATAAATTATTATAATTAAAATTAAAAAAAAAAAAAGAAATTCTTGTAAAAATTCATTATTCATCCAAAAACATTTTTTTTCTTAGGACGATATTGTCCTTAATAAAACTTATTTATAAAAGCAATTAAAAGCTTTTCTAATTTAGTTTTATTATTGCATTTTTTAATTTGCGATTCAGAGCTGATTTTCAGGTAATGTGTTGTAGTTTGAAAACATAAATTTATGATTGACTTGGGATGAAAATTTAATTTCATGAAATTAATTAGGGCAGTGGGGGAGGGTAACATATGAACTTCTGCTTTTTTTTTTTTTTTTTTTCTTCTGTTCACTAGATTTGGTATTTGCTAATGGTTTTGATGGAGGCATGGTGGAGTAATGGATAGTGGCACGGATTGAGGAATCGGAGAGCCGATTTGGAATTCCAGTCGAATCCATTACATTCACTTACGTGCTAATACCCTTGGGAAAGGTATGAAACCTCTTCTTCTCCCCCCAGCTATGGGTAAATAGCAGGATAGACCAGGTTCTATAACCTTGGATGGCAACTGGTCTACTGCAGAAAGAAATGGCCTCGTCAGTCATGTATTGAAAGATACATGATCACCTATGTGTGTATCACGCATGACACTTCTCATATTATTGTTAGAATGTTAAGCTTCATGCCAAACAAAATAAATCCTTTAGGTGCTATCTCTATTACTGTCAGTAATGTTTATATACTTCTAAAATTTTTATTTTTTTAATTTCAGGTAAATAATGAGAGTTTACTTGGTTCCAGTCATAAAGAAGCTGTAGATGCCTTGCGCAGTGTTGAAGGAAATTTTACAATTCTTGTGTGTGATGGCTGTTCTGAAGAGGAGGATCTCCTTAACAGTGCAATGATACCTTCCCCAGTGACACCTGTTTTGTTCAAGCCATTATCAACCTCTAATTATAGTATTGACCAGATGGATTCCTCCTTTACTATGCAACAGGTTAGTTTTTTTTTTTTTTTTCTTTCAATTTGTGTGTACATACATTTTAGAAGTATATTAATTTTGGAGTCAGATTTTAAATTCATGCTTATATCTATTTTAGTTTCTTTCAACTTAACATTGATGATGCAGCCATTATAAGTTGGAAATTATTTTATTTCTTTAAAATGTATATTTAATCAATATGCAACAAATGAAAAGCGATAAAATACGTGCTCATTGATAAAGAAATGAATTGTCAATTAAGAATTGAATATCTTCACATTGTAGATGCTGATGTACAAAAAAAAAAGCTTATTTAAATCAGAAATTGTACATACTGAAAATATATAGCACACCCTTTTCTGTTACCAATGGTTTCTAAGCATTAACTTCTTTTTTGGTAAGTATGATAAGAGCTGATTTAAACTCATTGTTCTTCAAGGCCTGGAGTATAATACTACCCCTGTAATGAATCAAGTCTAATAAATATATCACATTGTACATATTATTACAATGTTTATTTACTTAGAATAAATTTCTTGAGATTTTCAACTATATATAAAAACTAGATCACCCATGACCCGTTGGGTCAACCTTGTTATGTTTTACACTGTTTACATTTAGTTTCATGAAGAGTTTGTGAACGTAGAGATATTTTAAAAATACATATATTTGCAGTTAGTTTAGGAAACATATAATACATTTTATTAAACTTTATATTTATTTACAAAACACTTTTATTTACAATATTTTTTGCTTGTTAAAAGTATACTACCCATGACCCGTTGAGTCACTGAAGGTTCACATAAAACATTGAAGTTGCTTTCAACATTAAGAAAATTGTCTGAAGAAAGATGAAATAAAAATACTGTATAAACATATAGTATTTTTAAATCATGCAAGAGATATAATTTGTTTCTTACCATGGACGGGTTGCCATAGTCTGAAGCGGTCTCTTTGAAGTTTGTCAGCCGTGTCACTTTTAGCATGAGGTCATGAAGTTCACAAGCAGCAGTGGCATGGACCTTAATGACAGCTGTGCGTATCCTGTTTGGGCGTGGATTTCATGTGTTTTATACACTTTCTTGTAAGAAAATTGGTTCCAAAATTAAATTCTTTATTTACTTTCTAATTGGCCAAAATAAGCCATGTGGTATGTCTGCACGATATTTTGGCGGTAGTGGCGTGGTTCTTGATGACAGCTGTGCATATCCTGTTTAGGGCCAGATTTCGTGTGTTCTCCATTTCCTCCTCACCACATCCTACACAATAGTAAATATGCATCTTTCTTTACCCACTCTCTATATATGCCTTCTGGCAAGCAAACAAGCAAACAAAGTTCACCGAGTTTTATAGTAATATAGACACCTGCAGCAAGTTTTGGAATATTTATGGTTCAAGTACAAGATCAGGTCATACAGGAAAATAAGAATAAATGTTTTTGATATATAGAAAATTGAAGCAAAAGCACTTTCAATAAATAAAGAAATTTCACTAGGAAATATGATTAACTGAAATTTTAATCCTAAAAAATTTTCACAATAGAAATGTTAAAATCTTTCATAAGCTGACAGCATTTGAGAATTACTCAAATGAAGACGATTTGTAAAGTGAATATGCTTTACATTGTACTTAAAGTAGATGTTTTTTAGTATATCATTTTTATTTTTATTAACTGTGCCAATGTCTTAAAACTTTTGGATATTGAGCCCCCCCCCCCTTTTTTTTAAAGCAAAACTTTTGTACATTCCCACAAAACAAAGACGGATAAATTAATGATCGATTTTTCTCAAGAAGAGCAAAATTCTTTATTCAAATATTTTTCATTAATATTTAATTACTTTCCTTTGCATTCTGCATAAATGTGTGTGTGTATATATATATATATATATATATATATATATATATATTTGCTTTTTTCTATATACCTGTCTAATTTGATAGTCACTGGATGAATTTATATCTGAAATTTTCATAACATTGTTAGGTTTATGGAAAAATGTTAAGTGCATTGACAAGGAAGATTATCTTCAAAAGTAAATATTTGTGGAAAAATAAAAATAATTTGTATAAAATACCAGTAGGCTGCAGGCTTACTGATATATGTATGTATATACATTGTAAGCTTGTGAACTTGATGTATTAGATGGTTCTGGAAATGATGTTCAGTTTGTCAAGAAAGTTGCATTTCTTCTCAATGAAGAATGGGGGGTCCAGGTCAGGAGAAGCAGTCAGGTTGGTTCTCCAGCAGTGTTTTGCGAAAATACTGCCTCAGTTTTGCAACCCCAACACCTGTCAAGGATCTATTAACAATAATTTAAATGTGTTGTAATTGTAGCTATCTAGCTAACTCAGAGGTATAGTTGCTGTCCTGGTAACATTAGTTGGTGGTGGCCTATTTCTTCTCCCAATAATGGCTGAGTAACATTTGTTCCTTTCAGTAACAATTGTGGATTAGTCAATGGACACATGCTGGTTTAGCTAAGAACTCAAAAATTAAACTGCTAACAAATGGAGGAGGGAAAGTCTTTTTTATAACACAGACTGCTACTACATCTGGGCACAAGGCTATAGTTTTGTGAGGTACAACTTATTTTCCACGATATGCTAATGCACAGGGCCTTCTGACCAACTGCTGTCCTATGTAACAAAACAACAACCTCTTTTTTTCCACAAATTTTAGAATTTTATTCTGAATGAATGTATTTAAACAGTATTTAAATCACTCAAAATAGGAACCCTGAACATCTGTACATTTCTGCCATTGAATTACTAGATTATTTATACCTTTACAATAAAACTCTAAAGGTTTGGATGCCAAGTTTTTGAATGCAGTTTTTGCATCATGTATATTGGCTTAAAAAAATGTCAAGATGCTTGCAAAAGTGGTAGTCAGTGAGTGAGAGATCAGAAGATTATCATGAAGCAGAATTGGAGCTTGTCAATTAATCAGTGCTAGTTGCATTTTACTTAACTGAATGTGCATTTCAATTAGTTGCTGGCAGTAATCTTCAGCAGTGATGCTCTGGTTAGATTCATGAAAGCTGTAATGGATAACACCAATCACAGACCACCAGACAGACACCATAATCTTCTGTTGGCATGATTTCATTTTTCAAAAGTGTTTTGAGTGCTTTATCATAATCAAGCCATTGAGTCAATCATTTAAGTAAATGGTGCAGCCACTTGAATCTGAGGATGTCAATCTACTAAGACAGCTAGCTAATCCACATTGTAGACATCTGCTCAGGCACATTTGTGTTTGTTCAACACCCGCAGACCCAATTTGTTTATACTGCAACTATGCTGAGTGGACCTTAGAGTTTCTGGGAGAGAGTGTATTATCTAGTGTGATCAGCAATCTGAACAAGGCTAGCACACTCAAACCTTCAGTCACAATGACTTGTGACTTTGTGCTAGTGCAAGCACTGACAGCTTCCAAGGCCTCCATCTACCCAATTTCACTCACAAGACTTGGGTCAACCCGTGATATGGTTTTCAGGCACTTTCCAAAGATGCTGCATGCTGGGATTGCTTTCTCCAGACCAATAACAACAAAAAGTCACCTTGCTGACAAATTGACTATGGTGAGATTTGAACTCTGGTCCCATGGTCAGAAAGCAAATGTTCCAAATTCTCGGCCATACAGCAATATAAGCCATAGGGGTGTGATATCAGTTGGGGGGTGGGGGTTGAAGATACAGAATCATTACGGTTGGTTTATTAAGGAAACCCTAGTGTAGTGTTGATGATGAGTTCACCAATGGTCACCTGGAGCAATTCTGGGCTTCTCATTTGGAAACATATCCTGTACTGGCAAAAAGAAAGCTCTTGCTATGCTGGTGCCTTTCACGACTACATACCTGTGTGAAACTGGATTTTCCTGTCTGCTTCACATCAAAACCAAGAGCAGAAATTGACTGGATCCTCAACATGACATGCAAGTATCACTCAGCACCAAGACACTAAGATTTTATGTCATCATAAACAGAAAACAACACCAACAAAGTCACTGAGTTCGCTCAACCATAATCATTCACAGCACACCATGCATAATACAAGCACATATAATCTCACAACATAATGAACTGATTCTCCTAACAGCAGACTTCAATATAATCATTCTACTTAATGTCGGTGAAGATATAGTGATTCACAAGAATAGAGCTCTGTGAGATGCCCACATTAACAAAAAAAAGATCTAAAGAATCTATCTATATTTCTGAGATGAGTTATTGTAATTATTTAAACTACTTATAGTGTTCAGACTGTTGTCCTCATCTTTGTTGCCATATTCACAATGTTTCAGCTGTCGTATGCTCCAGCCTTCTTCAGGTGATTGAAATTTCAAACTGAACCCTTCAGATTGTTCTAGTTCCACATGCCATGCCTCTTCTGGATGTCTCGGTTATCTCCGTTTAACTCAACTCTCCGAGTTATTGTTCACCATGGCAGTAGCCAGGTGCTGAACTCACAACTCTTTGTGTTAAGTCACTGGATCCAACCAACGTTTTTATACACTGGGCCATTTGTCCCTGTCTCAATTTTTGGGACTTATAAACTTAATGTCTCGGTAAACGTTCTTCTTTTTTGTTTTTGTTTTTACCAGATTACCATATTGCAATTTTTGTTGTTATTATTGCTAGAGCACTCTGTATTACTGGTTTCCATATTGTCTTCATTTCTATGTTTGGCCGGCTTAGATTTTTCATTTTTGTATTTCCCAGTGATGTACTCGGCATATTATTCACAGGGAGAAGTTATTTCCCTTTTCCCTCTATATATGGTCAGTTACTCCTGATTTTCTATTTCTCCTCATGTTACAGTTTTACTCTTATTGAGTTCCCATGGTCCAGTAGTAGCTGAACCTTTTCCTGGTGTGGCCAAAGTATAAAGGTATCATCTACATATCTCAGCCATAGGGTTGGCTTTAGTGATGTGGATTCTAATACCATTTCTTTTTGAGGAATGTTTGGTCAGAATTATTAGGGAAACAAGTAGGGAAGTTTACTTTATGACAGAGATTGAGCAACAGAAAAATTGTAAGCCTGTATACCACCAGCATCAGTAGTATTAGAATTATGTAGCCATTTGATGTGATGAGCATTAAAATCACCAAACACAAAGATGTTTGCAGCTGAATGTAGAGAGAACCCATTCTATAATGTCAGATATTTTGTCTATCATGCTACAGTCCTAAGAAAGTAAACATTCTCTATATATTAATGATGTATTTTGTTTTACAATTTTAAATCTTTTGCTTCCAGCCTGAACAAGTGATAGAAATTGAAAATGAAACCAAGATAGAAAAAGCCTTTACTCAGGTAAGATATATTTTTACTGTTTTCTTCTTTTATAGAGGCAGGTACAAAATCTCACGAGCTATTTGCCCATATACAGGTCTAGCTTAGTCAGTTTCTTTTTTTTATCCATCATATTTTCATTTATGATAAATGAGAATTACTGATTGTTATTTTTTGCTTATTTTCTTTTTGTGTTCAATTTTTATATTAATTTTGCCATATTCTTTGTTTGGAATAAAATCAATAGCATTGTTTTAAAAAATGAAGATTTCACAATGCTAATAATGAAATTCTATTGCTCATGAATATGGATCAAAACAAAATTTTATTAGTGCCATTACACTGCATAAGTGATTTGTTTTTGTACTGCATAAACTGTATGTGTTTGTAATTTGTAGTTGATGAGGTAAATGTACACATATTGTAAGATTCCATGTGCATTGCATTTGGGATCTCAGCTTCTTATATTTGTGGCACAACTAAGTCAACATTAATGTTGGAAGATAGAAATTTTATTTCTGATACAATTTGGATGGCCTAACATTCATTGTTAATGGAAAGTATCAGATCTAAGCAAGAAATGATGTACTGTTATATTGCTTAATATTCAATAATGACTCTGTTCTTGGATTAAGACAAACTGTGAAAAGTATGTCTATTTGACAATATTTTTTAATAGACAGGAAAGTTTCCTATGATCTTAGTAATCTATGTATAGATGAGAGAGGAAGTTCATATTTATTGCGTATTTTTCTTCTTCCTCCAGCTGGAGATGTCTTTGTGTTAAATATCACAAGTATAAACTGATTGTGAAAATAGAGGTTAGAGATCTGATTTAATCTTAATCCATTACAACTACAATCAATTCAAGCTCCATTTCAACCTTACCAAAGTGGTTTGTTCATACTTTATAATTAAAACCAATGACTTCCTTTTTATATTCATTATTGTTAAAATTCCCTAATGTTACCTGGATATTGTTTAATCAGGTAAAATGTTGCTTAATGTTAGATGGTCAAATATAGACTGGTATTTGGACATAGATTTGATTATAAAATCATATGTCTGTCAAGTCTTATACAGAAATTAGATCCTTATCAACTTTTATTAAAGTGTTTTGTAAATAACAGAAAAAAAAGGTTTGTTTGTTGATAATTTGCCAACTTTCAAATACATTGTCTACAAAAAATGTTAAATAAGTACTTGCTTGCCATACCTATCTCCATATGATGTAGACTATAACAAAAAGTCAGTTTGTATTTTGTATATTTATCTATATTGTTAGGTGTCGAAGAACCTGATACCAGAATTTTTTGAATTTACTCTATGAAAGCAAAAACAAAATGCACCTTTAACACAGACATTATTCAATACTGTAGGCTTTACTCTGTCATTGATGATTTTGTCTTGAGGACGAATACTTGGTAATTATATTGCCTTTCAGCTAAATATTAATTGTAATACATGTCGTACTATATTTGATGATTTTTTTTTTTTTGATCATCAGTTTTTCTTATACACTCTTCTTAAAATTGTTATATAGCTTTTTAATATACTGGGATATTTCAAAATTTGATCAAGACAAACGTATGTCAACATATTTTCTTTCTCTGTGTTGACAATAAAAGCAATGAAGATATGAATCATCACTAATGTTAGTTCACACTTCCTAACATATTTGATTAATGATATCAAGGAGATAGTGAAACTTAAATATGAGCAGGCATGAGCTTCTATGATTTGACCATTTTATGTATATGGAATTAGCAAAATATTTTTGAAAAATCTTAGAAACTATTTTGTTTTGTTTTTTAAAACAATAAATAATGAGTAAAGTTGAGAAATCAACTATCAACCTCTGAAGAATAACTTTTAAAAGGTTTCTGGCTCCACTCCAATATATGAAAAAGATTAAACAAAGATTATTTTCAGCATATTTGTGTTCTAGGAAAATATCTATTTAGTCAAAATCTATATACAATAACATTAAATTTATATCAAATTTCAATGTCTTTGATTGATCAGGCAAAAGCTGTTAGGTTGGAAACAGCACCAATGATTCTTCAGATGCCAAGCAAAGGCCCAACCCTGAAAGCACCAGATGCAGGCCCCATCCTCAGAGCACCAGATGCAGATCCCATCCTCAAAGCACCAGATGCAGGGCTAACCTTGAAATCACTTGATGCAAACCCTACTCTCAAAGCTCCAGATGTTGGTCTTACAGCACAATTGGTAAACATAATGGCTGGCTACCTTTTATAAATTATTTTATTTCAAGTTAATCTTCTGAGGTTTTAAGTTCAAATACAGAGTAAATACATTACATGACAAACATCTTATTGCTGTATTTGTATAACATTTTGGATATGGCAATTCTGAATGATTAGACTAACAATAAAAGTTCAAAAGGAAGCAAAATATTTGACAATAAGTTTTGTTCTTCAAATTATTGAAGGCCTATGAATAAATTACATTCAAATGATGCAAGTAATAGGATTCATAGAAGATAAACCTGTGCAAAAGATGAATCAAAAATCATTTTTGAAGATTATTATTGTGCCTAGTCTGCAAAAACACTATTCAGATATGTTTTTTTTTTATTATGGATATTATCCATTTTATATTATTCATACATTAAAAAATAAAATTGATGTGTTTTATTACCATATTTACTAATTTCTACAAAGCTAACACTTATTCCTGATAAATATACACAGCAATTATTAATTATTCTCAAATTAACCAGATATTTTTATTATACAAAAGGAATAGGTGTAAAAACAAAATGTAATATTATAACCCAAATTCTTCCCTTTTGTCCTATCCTCAATAGCACAATTTTAACATGTTCACTGCCAAAGGTCAAGTGTAAAAACTGATTTCAAATGCCAACTTTATAATAGCCAACTTAGGCAATAAAAATTTTTTATGAGTTGATTTATAACTTCAACTAAAGTCTTAACATTGTTTTCACACTAAAAGTATCCTTGCAAATAAACTTGTTCGTACTCGCAGATGAAAATATATCAGAAAATAACAAGCACAAGATAACTTGTAATCTGCATGAGATAACTCATAGTCGTCATCATAATAAAAACTGCCAATCATGAGTTATTTCATGGTTGACAGTCATTGTTAACTTGGATTTCTTTTTTTTTGTAATCTGTTCTCAGAAACTGAATGTGTTTTGCTGTTTTGGATGCAATAGATTGACATCTCTAGTTTTATTGTCATTTAAATTGATTTTCTTCAAGATTAAAAAACCATTGCAATAAATCTGACATTTATAGACAATAGATTTGAAGCAGTTATATTTACAAAAAATCCACAATCTGTATTAATGTATGTAAATGACTTGTGAGGTATAGGTAGAATGAATCTGTTGTATCGTGTTGTTCTATGATACGTGATCAGTAGTCAACTTCTTCCCTGTCTCTTAGTTTACTATACAATTTATATCTCTTCTATTTAACATATAGAACTACATACAATCCTATTTTCCAATCAACTACATTCCCTGTGCTGAAGAGTTGGAGAATGTCTTTGGTTGTTCTCGAACTTCTTCTATAACCCCTCTCCTCTTCTCCCCCTTGAGGTTTATGTCCTATTTTTTTTTAATGGAGATCTTGGTTTCATCTCATTGTCTGTATCTGAATCCTTCCTGCTATCATCTACAGGCTTGTCTTCTATTTCATTGTCCAGATCTGAAGCTCATCCTTTCTTCTCTGTCAAAGTCTTCTTCCTCTTCAATTCTGGGTCTTAATTGGTCAGAATAGGCCATTAGGCTGTTTCCTTTCTTTGATATAATGATCATGTCCCCTTTGTATGATGAAACTAGCTCTTTCAGGACTTGCTACTTTGTCTTTCTTATACCACATCCTTTCATTTGTCGAATAAGACATCATTAATGGAGACTTTATTTGCCTACCCATTAACGCAGATAGGCTTTACAATCTGTCAGCATGTGGAATTGTCCTATAACTAAGCAGTAACCTTGGTAAGTATTGCTACTTTGGGGAAAATGCTTTTAATCCCATTTTTAATTTCTGTGCCATTCTTTCCACAATCCCATTAAATTGTGGCTGATACGGGGGTGTTTTGTAAGGGAAGCAGCCAGTCCACCTCAACCAATTGCATAGATCTTTATCACAAAATTCTGGTGCATTGTTTGAGGAACCCCATTTCCAGAAAATACCACTCTTAGTATTTGTTTTTACTGTAGTCATTTTTCTATCTTTAACGACTTCAGGCCATAGGCCATCCCAAAAAGTAGTCTATTAAAATTAGAAATAGTCTTGTGTCTTTAATGTATGCAGTGTCCATATGAACATGAGACCCTGGTTCTGTTTCTTTAGGCCAGGAGTGTAGTATCCTTTGTCAAAGATCTTTTATTTCTACACATTTTGGACATTTGTGTACATATCTTTCTATATCACAATAATACTCTGGCCATCTTGCCTCCAATTTTAACCTCCTCTGCATAGCCATTATTTCACAATGCACATCATCATGTACACTTTTTTAAATATTTTTCTTACCCTTTCTGATGGTACTATCACATCTCCATTACATATAACACCATTTTCCATCATTAATTTATGCCTTATTTCTTTAAGGTCTTTCAGCTTTGAAACAATTACTCCACCTGTTTCTTTTTACTCTTTCAGCAATCTTAATATTGGATCTTGTAGAGTTTCCAATACCAATCTTTGTAGAGATATGTCAGTTTCAATCCACTGTAATATTTCTTCATCTGTGTCCATTTTTTTCTTTCTGATCCTTATTAAATTGTAACCTTGACAGCACATTGACATGTGGTATTGTATTTCTTTTTGCATACTCAATGTCAAAATCATAAGCCATTACTTTTATGGCCCATCTTAGAATCCAGGAAGAAGTAACTTTTGGTAGCTCCTTTCTAAAATTAAAAATAAACTGTTTTTACTTATTCTGATTTTACATTAATGATTAATTTCAATGTATCCACCTTTAGCACATTTTATTTTTATTTTATTTTTTCAAAAGATATTATTTCCTTCGGTCTTTGTATTGAAAAAATATCCTCAATTCTCTCTCTTTCCACTTTTTCTATACTGTCTATTTTCTTTTTAACTTTGCAGACAGACTGAAAATGATTATTTTTTTTCAGCAGTTGTGTCAAATTTTTTTCAAAAGCGGAACACTTTTGTTAGTTTCATGCTCATAATTAAAGTATTTGCATTTCTTGCATCCCTTTTTTTTTTGTATACTGTATGTTACAACATTGCCCTCAGTAGAATTATATTTTTTAATCAATTCCAGCTGTTGTATAACTTCCACACATGCAATAAGAGACAGATTATTGAATTGTAATTGTTCCAATATCTTATATTTATGAAATGCATCAGCCATATCTTCAATCAACAGTAATTGAATCGATTCATCCTCAATAGTCAAATCTTGAGTTCCCAGCTTCTCAAATTTGCAGAATGTGCAAGCTTCTCTTAATCTGTGAAGATATTGTGCAATTGATTCATCTTGTTTCTGTTTAAAGGACAGAAACTTGGTTCTTTCCATTATGACAAATTTCTTTTTAGGTTATAAACTTTTTATCATTTCTGAAATTTCAATGAAAGTCAAATTCTCCTATTGTTTGGGGTATGCCATAACAAAATTTTATAAAAGCTTCGAAACCGATCAAACAACTAAAAAAATGAAGGAAAAATTATTACCATGGCAGCCTTGCTACTAGGCTGTAGTTTATAAAATGAAAAATATTTGTGAATAAAATCACTATCTGAACTATCAATGAGATTTGTAGATAAAAATTCTAAATGTAAAATAAATGGTTTAATGTTGGAAAATAAGTTGTAGTAAAAATAAATGATGTATATTCAAAGAAAATAATGATTACATATAATTCAAATTATAATTTATGATGATATTATTTAGGTGTTATGGAAAATATAGAATTAAAGTAAAAATTACAAAAAATTTTATTAACCTGTGTGTGTGTGTATATATATATATATATATATATATATATATATTCTTAGCCAGAAAAGGCGATATGTTATAAAAACCTATTTTTTGATTAATCGAATTGGGCCGTGATATCATAGCTGATTCAATAATCAAATTCAATAAATTGTTATAAATGAAATAGTTCATTAAGCATATAAAACCTTTTATTTTATTGATAAGTGGCAAATCTCTATTGACATATTTTGAATGATATCACTTTGCTTCTAAATTCTCAGCTCAGAAATAAACTTGAATCAGGATTTTTGTACTGATCAAAAGGTTTTTCTCATTACTATAGTATGAACATAAACAATAAAGAATATTCAAATTACTGAAAGGATTGAGTTTTCTCTTTTGACTAAAATAATGTAAATGAAAATTAATTTGCTTTCATTTTTCATATATATATATAGTTACTTGTAAATGTTACATTGTGAGATTTTTAATTGGCTAGGGTAAATATCATTTATTTGTGGTTAATCAACTGATTCTGCCCTCATTTTTAAACAACTTATGAATGCACTTTGATAATCTCATTAACTTCAGAATTGGCTACAAAATAAATTAGTCTTTCTCCAACAATCACTATTCATCATATTACATCATTAACAAAAGGAAGCAATCTACTTTGGTTTTGTTATGTTTGTGTAAATAACCAACTGTATCCTTATTGTAAATAAAGCACAAAAATAAGTGATAAGTGTTTAAGTATATCTTGTTCCTCATCCAGATATTTTGCTTTTCACACTGTCTTCCTTATATCTAATAATTATTTATCAGATTTTAATAACTCCTAATTCTGGTTTATGATTCATAATTCATTTGTTTTTATTGTTTTTTTATCCACTTTTTTGCTGAATGCTTTGCTTTGTTGCTTTTGCTCACAGAAATCAGAACCAGTGATCCCAAACCAAGACTCACTGAATGTAACATCACCTACCACGCCAAACAAATCAAATATCCCAATTGTAAGTGCCATTTTTTATTTCCATTGAAAAGAACTAATTTATTTGCTTTTTTTATCTCCTCAATGTTACAAATAAAGCTTGTATTTGATAGCATTAACGGACATTCAACAATATCAGAGGTATATGATATGAAAAGTATATTAGATTTTGTAAGAAGATTTAAGAAAAAGCCAAAAAAAGAAAGAAAGAAAAAGAAACTTAGAATAATCATTATACAGAATATAAGTATAGAGAATAAATTCTTTCTATTCATTTGGTGGAAATGAATCTTGATCACCTGATCAGAAGTTGTAGTGCAAATGAACTACCAAAAAAGATTTTCTTAAGAATTCCTTCATATTGAAATGTAATATTTCTTTCCAAGAACTTTAAAAAGATATATCACAAGGTATTTGCAGTTTAAGGCTA
Source organism: Acanthosepion esculentum (assembly GCA_964036315.1). NCBI lineage: Eukaryota > Metazoa > Mollusca > Cephalopoda > Sepiida > Sepiidae > Acanthosepion > Acanthosepion esculentum. The sequence continues at coordinate 24,126,581 of OZ038483.1, read as the reverse complement.
GTAATAGTGTGAAAGAAAATATCTTAAAATAATCTAACATAATCCTTATTATGATTCACTATCATAAATGGAAAAAAAGGAACTATAAAATTACCTTACCTTTGACCAAATCATTAAAAAAAAAAAAAAAACTTTTACCACTGTACTATAATTCCTTTCAGACATTTAATCAGTAAACCTTTCTTCAATACACCCACATAGCTTAAGATTATAATTCTAGATTTTGTTCTTGGTGAGTAGTGGATGGATTTTCTAGGTTACTGATTTTTTTAAAAGATCAGTCTTGCAGAAATTGTGTCTAAGCATAATCTCAAGGCAAAGAAATGGAAAAGATTTAATGAGCAAAACTGTCTTGCTTGCATTGACTAAATGATTAACTTGATTCTTTTTAGTTTAATGTTACGAAACAAGATTTTAAACCAATTATAATTATTCACATAATATATTCAATGTAACAAAGTATATCTTAGAAAATAATTTTTTTGTTTTTTTATATATTCCTTCTTAGTTTAGGAATTAATTATTTTGATTTGATTAAATTTCTTTCTAGAAAATGCATTTGAAATGCATAGAATGAAATTAATTCAGAAGAAAATTTTTCTTTGCAATCATGATTAAATTAGCAAACAAAACTTTAAAGTTGTTTCATGAGTTATATTAATTTTTGGTCACTCTTGAATAAAGGTCAGTCAGGTAAACATCTGAGTTTTCAACAATTTACTGTATTGTGTATTTTTTATTCTGCTAAACAAAAAAGTTTGATATGACCTCTGTTTCTATCTTAGATATAATTTTGGAACACTACTCTGACCTTATATCAGCCTCAGGATATTTTTTGTTGATTTTTAATTAAAAAAATGCTTTCATATGAGTAATAGAAGTTTCTTTAGCTAATCTGCTTTAATTGTGATTCTAGATTCAATCCCAAATTTAAATAAATGGCAAATCAGCAATCATATCAATCTACAATTTTTTCTGTATATTCGGAATATATAATAGGTAATAGATTTTAACAAGAATGACAAAGATTTTAGTGAGCAAATGTTTTTGGCACTATTGAGCACATTTTATAATTTAGTTACTAATGAAAATTTAGTTTAGCATAATTTAAAAACAAATAAAACTGAATTTTATTAAATTTATGTATTTTATTAGCAAATGTCACATGTTATATTTTTTAAATGCTGAATAGCTGCTCCTCTTTTTGGGGAAAGTAAATCCAAAGAAGAAGTTAACTATCTTCTAGGAATACCCCATTGTATTATGAAACAAATTTTTAAATAGTATTTTGAAATGCAAGATTTCTGAGATGGAATAGAATCTAATCATAAATGCGAATTATTTCAATGAAATGAAAGAGAAATAGTCATTGAATCAAAGAAACACTTGAGAAAAACTGTATTGTAGGTGTAGATACTATCAAATGTTGCTACAATGAAATAATTAGTTGCATTTCAAAAACAAAAAAAAATTGATAGCAAAACAAATGCTGAAAAATGAGGTCTGCTTTAAAAAAATAATAGTCTCAAACTGGAAAAAGATTTTCTTAGATGAATATCAAATTGAACTTTTCCAAATACAATATGTTAGAAGATGCCTCCTCCGCTTCATGATTTAGTAAAAAATATACTGCAAAAATGGTAAAACATACAGCGGTAATTACTGTATGCAGAGCAATTTAAGTAGATGGAAATTAAAAAAGAATAGGAATCTATACTTCATGAAATCAAGCCCAAAACACATGACATCATCAGTTCTCAACTGATGAGACAATTATTTCTCTATGCTGATGACACTGTTATTTACTCCTGTCTTAATAGTAAGTTTGATTGGTTCAATATGGTCAAATTGGCAGCTGATCTCAAAAATGGCTTGCAATCTGTTAACTGGGGTAAGGAATGGCTTGTTAATTTTAATGACTGCAAAACAAAACTGTTCTCTATTAATTATCTGAGAGAACCCTTTTTGCCTTCCATCAGCAGGGTTGATGTTATCCTACAGGAGAGTGACTCATTGCACCTTCTCGAGCTAACATTTTCTGCTGACATGAAGTGGAAAGCTTATATTGAATTAATTGCTAGAAAAGTTGGTTCACTGTGTCATGCTAGACAATTTTTCTTGATAGAACCTATCTTGCATATTTATAAGTTTACCATTCATTCGTGCTTTGAATATTGCTGCTACATCTGCTCTGTAAAGATTCTTGATAAAATCCAAAGAAAATTCTGCAATGTTATTAATCCTGACCTGTCATCTCTGCTTCAATCACTTTCCCACTGCTTTAATATAGCTTCCCCTTGCCTTTTCTGTAAATACTTTTATGGTAATTGTTCTGATGACCTTCCTCTATGGTACCTAGACTATGAATTCAAGTGCAGTATTAGATTTGCAACAAGGTCTCATCATTTTACAGTTGAAATGGCTAAATTTAACCATAATTTTTATGCTAATTGTTTCTTTTTTTGCATTTCTAGCTTGTGGAATTCTCTTCCAGCTTCTTGCTTCCCAGTCAATTTTGATCTTCAAAAATTTAAATGCAATGTCAATTGTTATCTTCTGTCTTAATTTCTGTTCTTTTATTGTTCTTTCTCCTTAATAGTGTTTTTTCTCTCATATTCTCTCACACTCGGTAACCCCTTCCCTTGCATCTTAGTGGCTTTAATGCCTTGTTTGGGGGGTGAAATGATTAAAAAAAAATGAACAGTTACACATTTTTCAAGGGGATTGTCTAAGTTTTCAGAATTCAAAGTTGACCATAAATTATTTAAAAGAAAATAGCATTGAAAATTTTTAAAAATGGCTAAGCTACTCACTCTCCTGACTTGAATATTACAGAAAATTGTTGGAATGTACTAAAGTGAAAGATAAATGTCTAGAAACTATTGATCCGCTTTGGGACATCATGAAACCTGAGTAGGCAATTATCAAGAATTCCTTAATTTTGAATTTATATATCAAAAAGAGTTTTACTTGTTTTATGTAATAAAGAAGTTAGTACAATGTACTACTTAATTTTTAAATTAAAGGACTAATAACATTTTAAATAATTTTTTGAAAGCATGGTTTATTTATTTATTATAAACTCTCTAAAACATATGTTTGCTAAAATTTTTGTAGTTGTCAAAATCTCTTATTACCTATTATATTCGAAATATATAGCAAAAAGTTTTACATTTACATTCTCTGATTTTATTTATTTTCCTATTTAAATTTTAGACTAAATCTAGAATCACAATTTCATATAATTTTGAATGCACTTGATACTGTGTTCCTAAAACATTTGCTCTCAAGACTACATTTGAAGGCCAACAGGACCTTATGCAGAAACGAGTTGTGGAAGAAGGCATTATTTCCAGGCTTTTTAATTAGTAGTTGTGTGATGTAAAAGAAAGTGGCAAGTTAGAAACAAGTTATTTTTGGAGAATTAACACATCTCCTTTTGATTCAGTAAGAGGCCTTTTCAGTTTTTCTTTTTATTAATAAAATTATATTTCTAATTGAAATATATACTTATTAACAATGTATCCACTATTGTTTCTTCAATATATGCAAGAAAAATAAAGTTAAAAAGCAAAAACAACTTATTTCTTCCATTTAACAGCGCTCAAAAGCCCGAACTGGACCCAAGCCACCTGTTCCAGCAAAAAGAAAATCATTGACTCTTCAGTCCAAGTTAATGTCACCTACAGAAACTCTCTCTCCAGAGGGTTCTAAATCTGCCATACGATCAAATGCAGTCCCACGCATGAACAGTACATCCTCTCCCAACCAGGCACCAACACTTCGTTCTACATCTCCCAGCACATCACCTGTTCTTGGCACTCCTTCTGCACAGAACAATGTTCGGCCAGTGTCCCCAAATAAACCTGCTGTAGAAACTGAATTTATTGACCCTATCAAGCAGTCTAAACAACCTTCAGGATTGCCTCTGAATACTTCAGTGGTGAGTTGAAATTTATTTCCCAACAAAACTTATCAATGGAAAAGGTACAAAGGCTTACACACTGTCCCCACCTTGCCTTATGCTAAAAGACAAAAAAAAATCTTCAAGGATTACAAGAACTTTTAAAGAACCTTGAATAAAAAAAAAAAAATATATATATATATCTCTTGCTTCTAGGTTGCTGACTACACATTGCGTGGTTATTTATCTACCCATATTTTTTGTTTGTTTTAAGGGTAGAATTGGGGTTGCATTTGTCTTCACTTAACTAACTTTTGGTCAAGTGATGTCAATAACCAAGGAAATGTGACTATTATGCTGTAATCTAATTTTTAATAAGTTTACTTTTTACTGTAAAGTTTTTAAAAATTCATTGAAAAATCAGAATTTATCAAAGTCTTTCTATTTCATCACTTGAAACTTTCACTTGATCAGATAAAAAATGTTTATAAACTTTGTTCAACTGATTTTGATGTATAATGTAGCTATTTTATACTACAATTTTGTTAAATAGAACAAATTGTTAAAAAATCCTATTTCTATACTTGATCAGAAATTAAGAGCAAATTTGAAGACATTCTTACCTTCCTTGTTATTGGCATTGAAAAACGTGTGCAGACATTTGACTTCACAAGCGTGGATATATGTTGCTAACTTGGTGTTGGTTTCAAGTTGATCATTGTTGATGAAGTGGTCACCCCACAAATTGATTATTTCACTGGTACAAGAGCCTATCTAGATACCTGTTGTATCTATTTCATAAGAGCTTTGCTCTTTTCTTTTTTCATTTTTAGTACCTCCTCTACATTTTCACTTTTCTCTTTCTTGCATCCCAAAGCACAAGATAAACTCCTGCTGCATCTCTGTGCCTTCTTTCAAACATTGAAGCTTAGCAATACTATTTTTCAGCTTGAGACTTGTATATAAGATCTATATTATTGTTGGAATTTTAGTCAATAGAGCAGTTTCACTCATTCTCTATTTTCATTTTTATTTGATCAACCTAATCATAAGAAAAAGATGAAAAAAAAAAGGTTTCACATCTTGAAATTGGGAGGCTTTAAAGAGAATTTGTACAGACTTAAGCCTATGAACAGGGATTTAACATTTAAGCAAATCTTCATTACCTGTACCTACTGTAGTCAATACATTCATCTACTTATAAAATTCTTTATATCATTGTTGTAAAAGTTTCATTTTCAATGATGATTTTTTTATATGTTGATATATGCAAAACATCTTATCTCACTGGCTTATTAATATCTCCATATTTATGTTGAGTGGAAGCCAAAGGCAGTTTAGTGGCATTCTGGATATTATTGTAATAAGGTTATAGATAATGAGCAAATATTTTCAAATTATTATTATTATTTAAAGAATACACTAATTATAAATTTAACTTCACAAGTTTGCAAGTTTTCTATTAGATGACATGATGGCCCACAATATTCAAATAATTGGTAACCACGGTGCCAAGGTTTTTCAGGAATTGGTCCAAATGCTTCTTTTCAGTTAACCTACAAATTGATCTATTTTAGTCATTTATTATCAGTTGATCAACTAAAGATGCATATTAACCTGAATGACCTTTGGGAGGTGAATATGTGCAGCTTGTCTGATGTTTGGACAAAGCTTGATGAATATGCATCATTGTGCCAGAACACTTTCATCTGACCTATTGCAATGTCAAAACAACAAACTCTAGTGCTGGGTGTTGGATCTTCACTTAATTATTTTGATTTTATTGATCAAGTGATAGTGCAAAGCAGTGAAGTAGAAATTGTTTTGCATCATTTAATCAAAGAATTTCATAATAATTATTAAAATATCCCTATGCAGGGATGTAAGATTGTTGGGTTGGCAGCTGGGTAATGAACAGATTTTTGTTTAATGTAAATGTGTGGAATTGGTAACAAAGTTAAAATTATTTGTATTGTCAGTATGGCAATAGGGAAGAACAAGTTTCCTTCATACACTGTTTCTTTTAATGGAAAATTTGACAAAAACCCAACCATTAACCCATTGTACACTTAAAGACACAAATTAAGGAGGATGATTGCTTTATTTTTATAATAATAATTAAGAGTAATGAAAATCAAAAGTTCACTCTCCAAGGAATTCTCTAAATATTTAATCTTGGGTGAAGCTTCTTTGTGGTCTGTTGGTTTCAATGGGTTGAAAATCAAATCATAGTTTCTCTGAAATCCAACTATACACCCCAGCTTGATGAGACTAATTGCAAGATACCTTGGGCATCAAAGGATTTTTTTTATCAGTAACTATTCTGAGGGATTACCCATATGGTACTTGTTGCAATATTAACTTTGATGTTTGACTCATCATTGCTGTTTCAAGCAGACTATTGCTGCGAGCATTCAAATAAGCCAGAAAAAGATAATGTTTCCATTAACTATTTAAAGAACCCAACAACATTTGTAGTTTATACTTGTCTACAATTTTCACCAAATAACTATTAGGAACTAGACCAAAATTTAAACTTTCAGTTTAAATCACGATCTGAAGAAGAAACTTGCCATGACTAGATTTTGCAATACTTGACACTACAATAAATAATTTCCCACCAGAGTCCAAACATCTGGTAATCCAGTATCTGTGGTAAAAAAATACAAATAGGTACTTCTATTAATTTTGTGATATTTTAAATTTATTTTGATCACATTTTTAATTCCAGAATTGTTTTGAAATTATATGAAATATTAGTGAGTACATAAAGTACACAGTGATCCTTTGAATGATAAGATTATAGCATAGCATTATTGAATTATTTACTTTGGTTTTGCCAGAAAAATCATTGATACGGTGAGGCTTTCGTAATTTGGATACTGAAAAATATGTATCTGTTAAGTTACATTACAGCATCTAATCTGTACTGAATTATCTCTCTCTCTCTGTTTACTAATCCAAGACTGCTCAACAGCAATTATAACTCATAAAACATTTCTTGTAGAATCATTTTGAGCATATAACACAAAATAAGTGCAACTGCCTAAGTAGACAAAATATCCAGCAATATTAAAATTATAATGAAATAATGCATTCTGATCACTTCAAGTCTAGTTGCTGCTACTGCTGCTGAGTAATTTCACTTTCCCATATTGATTTCTTTTTTCCACAAATTTTTTTTTCTGTCACTTGGACACCACACAATACCAAACTTGATTTAAAGAAGCTTATGAGACAACAAACTACCAATGTAAATCTGATGGACCAAGCTCATTTTTTGTGACAATCAGAATTCAAGCCTTGTCATGTAATTTAATGAATAAAAATGATTTTTTTCCATTTTTATGTTTGCATTTATATATGCATTATTAACATCAGGATATTGAAATTTTTTTTCTGATCATTTTCCAGGTTATTCACAAAACATCTACTTAATTTCTTTTTTAATAATTTCTTTAATAAATCAAATTTTATTTACTGATAAAAATAGATAAATGGCCATAGATTATTTTTTCTGTTTTTGGCATAAAAATAGAAAAGAAATCTATGACTATTTTTTGTTTAATAAATTTTGTATGGACTTTAAAAAATATTTTATTATAAATGCTGATGAAAAGATATTTAGACATCAGTTGTGTTTCCACTGATTTACTTTTTTTAAAACGATTTGCAATATGTAATCACTTGGAAAATGATAATTCAAAAAAAATTTTTTCGCTTTATTTTTTCCAGGATATAATAAGCAATTTTCTTTTTTGCTTCTGCTACTCTTTATATAATCACTGGCATTGCTTTTTTCTGCAATGGGAATTGTAAGGAACTAAATAATTTCACTTGTGATATCTTTAGGAGATAATTTTTTTTACTTTTGGTTGATTGAATTATTTTTATGTTGCAGGCTACAAAATAATGCCATTGCACAAGACTACTGTACAGTTTTGCTTCTTACC
>OZ038483.1:24049819-24111024 GCA_964036315.1 Acanthosepion esculentum | reverse complement strand
ACACACATATATATATATATATATCTATATATACACACACACATATATATATATATAATCTATATATACACACACACATATATATATATCTATATATACACACACACATATATATATATATCTATATATATATACACACACATATATATATATATATATCTATATACACACACATATATATATATATATCTATATACACACACATATATATATATATATATCTATATACACACACATATATATATATATATATCTATATACACACACATAATATATATATATATATCTATATATACACACACATATATATATATATATCTATATATACACACACACATATATATCTATATATACACACACACATATATATCTATATATACACACACACATATATATCTATATATACACACACACATATATATCTATATACACACACACACATATATATCTATATACACACACAGACACATATATATCTATATACACACACAGACACATATATATCTATATACACACACAGACACATATATATCGTATATATACACACATGACACATATATATTCTATATATACACACAGACACATATATATCTATATACACACAGACACATATATATCTATATACACACACAACACATATATATCTATATACACACACAAACACATATATATCTATATACACACACAGACACATATATATTTATATATACACATATATATATATATATCTATATACACACATATATATATATATATATCTATATACACACACACATATATATATATGTGTCTGTGTATATAGATATATATATATATATGTGTGTATATAGATATATATATGTGTGTGTATAGATATATATATATGTGTGTATATAGATATATATGTGTGTATATAGATATATATATGTGTGTATATAGATATATATATGTGTGTATATAGATATATATATATATATATATGCGTGTGTATATAGATATATATTGTCTGTTTATATAGAGATATATATATGTGTGTGTGTGTGTGTGTATATAGATATATATATATGTGTATATAGATATATATATATATATATGTGTATATAGATATATATATATGTGTATATAGATATATATATATGTGTATATAGATATAATATATATGTGTATATAGATATATATATATATATATGTGTGTGTGTATATAGATATATATATATATGTGTGTGTATAGACATATATATGTGTGTGTATAGACATATATATATGTGTGTATATAGATATATATATATATGTGTGTTGTGTATATAGATATATATTATATGTGGTGTGTGTATATAGATATATATATATATGTGTGTGTATATAGATATATATATCTATATACACACACATATATATGTGTGTGTATATAGACATATATATATATGTGTGTGTATATAGACTATATATATATATGTGTGTGTGTATATAGATATATATATATATATGTGTGTGGTATATAGATATATATATCTATATGCACACATATATATATATCTATATACACACACATATATATGTATCTATATACACACACATATATATGTATCTATATACACACACATATAATATATGTATCTATATGCACACACATATATATATGTATCTATATGCACACACATATATATATGTATCTATATGCACACACATATATATATATGTAATCTATATGCACACATATATATATGTATCTATATGCACACACATATATATATGTATCTATATGCACACACATATATATATGTATCTATATGCACACACATATATATATGTATCTATATGCACACACATATATATTATGTATCTATATGCACACACATATATATATGTATCTATATACACACACATATATATGTTTCTATATACACACACATATATATAATGTCATCTATATATACACACACACATATATATATATATGTATCTATATACACACACACATATATATATATATATATATGTATCTATATACACACACACACACACACATATATATATATTATATGTATCTATATACACACACACACACATATATATATATATATGTATCTATATACACACACACACACATATATATATATATATGTATCTATATACACACACACATATATATATATATATATATGTATCTATATACACACACATATATATATATATTATATGTATCTATATACACACATATATATATATATATATGTATCTATATACACACATATATATATATATATATATGTATCTATATACACACACATATATATATATATATATAGTATCTAACATACACACACATATATATATATATATATGTATCTATATAGACACACATATATATATATAATGTTCTATATACACACACATATATATATATATATGTATCTATATACACACACATATATATATAAATATGTATCTATATACACACACATATATATATATAATATATATATATACACACATATATATATATATTCTATATACACACATATATATATATATCTATATACACACATATATATATATCTATATACACACATATATATATATCTATATACACACATATATATATATCTATATACACACATATATATATATATATATACACACATATATATATATCTATATACACACATATATATATATCTATATACACACATATATATATATAATACAACATATATATATATATATATATATACACATATATATATATATCTATATACACACATATATATATATATCTATATACACATATATATATATAATATACACACATATATATATATATCTATATACACATATATATATATATCTATATACACATATATATATATATCTATATACACATATATATATATATCTATATAACACACATATATATATATATCTATATACACACATATATATATATATCTATATACACACATATATATTATATCTATATACACACATATATATATATATCTATATACACATATATATATATCTATATACACATATATATATATATCTATATACACATATATATATATATCTATATACACATATATATATATATATATCTATATACACATATATATATATATATCTATATACACACATATATATATTATATATATCTATATACACACATATATATATATATATATCTATATACACACATATATATATATATATCTATATACACACATATATATATATATATCTCTATACACACATATATATATATATATCTATATACACACATATATATATATATATCTATATACACACATATATATAAATATATATATATCTATACACACACATATATATATATATATATATATCTATATACACACATATATATATATATTATATCTATATACACACATATATAATATATATATCTATATACACACATATATTATATATATATATATCTATATACACACATATATATATATATATATATCTATATACACACATATATATATATATATATATATCTATATACACACATATATATATATATATATATCTATATACACACATATATATATATATATATATCTATATACACACATATATATATATATATATATATATATATCTATATACACACATATATATATATATATATATCTATATACACACATATATATATATATATATATCTATACACACATATATATATATATATATATATCTATATACACACATATATATATATATATATATATATCTATATACACACATATATATATATATATATATCTATATACACACATATATATATATATATATATCTATATACACACATATATATATATATATATCTATATACACACATATATATATATATATATATATATATACACACATATATATATATATATATATCTATATACACACATATATATATATATATATATATATATACACACATATATATATATATATATATATACACACATATATATATATATATATATCTATATACACACATATATATATATATATATATCTATATACACACACATATATATATATATATATCTATATACACACATATATATATATATATATCTATATACACACATATATATATATATATATCTATATACACACATATATATATATATATATATCTATATACACACATATATATATATATATATATATATATCTATATACACACATATATATATATATATATATATATATATCTATATACACACATATATATATATATATATATCTATATACACACATATATATATATATATATATCTATATACACACATATATATATATATATATATCTATATACACATTATATATATTATATATATCTATATACACACATATATATATATATATATCTATATACACACATATATATATATATATATCTATATACAACATATATATATATATATATCTATATGCACACATATATATATATATCTATATGCACATATATATATATATATATATATCTATATGCACACATATATATATATATATATCTATATGCACACATATATATATATATATATCTATATGCACACATATATATATATATATCTATATGCACACATATATATATATATTCTATATGCACACATATATATATATATATCTATATGCACACATATATATATATATATCTATATGCACACATATATATATATATCTATATGCACACATATAATATATATCTATATGCACACATATATATATATATCTATATGCACACATATATATATATATCTATATGCACACATATATATATATATCTATATGCACACATATATATATATATCTATATGCACACACATATATATATATCTATATGCACACACATATATATATATCTATATGCACACACATATATATATATCTATATGCACACACATATCTATATGCACACACATATCTATATACACACACATATATATATATCTATATACACACATATATATATATTTATATACACACACACATATATATATCTATATACACACACATATATATATCTATATACACACACATATATATATCTATATACACACACATATATATATCTATATACACACACATATATATATCTATATACACACACATATATATATCTATATACACACACATATATATATCTATATACACACACATATATATATCTATATACACACATATATATATCTATATACACAAATATATATATCTATATACACACATATATATATATCTATATACACACATACATATATATCTATATACACACATATATATATCTATATACACACATATATATATATCTATATACACACATATATATATCTATATACACACATATATATATATCTATATACACACATATATATATATCTATATACACACATATATATATATCTATATACACACATATATATATATCTATATACACACATATATATATCTATATACACACATATATATATCTATATACACACATATATATATCTATATACACACATATATATATATCTATATACACACATATATATATATCTATATACACACATATATATATATCTATATACACACATATATATATATCTATATACACACATATATATATATCTCTATACACACATATATATATATCTCTATACACACATATATATATATCTCTATACACACATATATATATATCTATATACACACATATATATATATCTATATACACACATATATATATATCTATATACACACATATATATATATCTATATACACACATATATATATATCTATATACACACATATATATATATCTATATACACACATATATATCTGTATATATACACACATATATATCTGTATATATACACACATATATATCTGTATATATACACACATATATATCTGTATATATACATATATCCATATACATATATCTATATACACACATATATATATATATATATATATATACATATATCCATATACATATATATATATACACACACATATATATATATATACATATATCCATATAAATATATCTATATACACACACACATATATATATATATATATATACATATATCCATATACATATATATATATACACACATCCATAGATGGATTGGTATTTGCATTGATTGGTTATTGTTATTAACACCTTATATAAAGAATCTTTAGTCAACAGTTGCATATTAATTTAACAACTAAATCTATAGATTTCAATTATTTATTGGTTTCTTAAAAGAAGCTATTTATCAACTATAAAAATGGTTTTCATGTGGGGAAACTATCAAAGCATATAACTTGTCTAGCATTCTGTGAGATTATCACTTTATTTTTCTTAGTAAATGACATTGTCTAAATGTACAACATGTATCCATTCACATCTGCTGCTGTTTGGCATCTGTTGCTGTCATTAATTTTAAACCTACGGGTCATGACCCATTTATGCAAAATATTTTCTTAAGTTTTGCTTCTTCCCTTAGCTCAAATTTAACGTAGATTGGTTGATCTAAGCAATGCCCACAAACATTATAACCGCCCCTCCCCTTTCCTTTTTTTGTAAAAAGAGGCTGTATTTTGTTTTAATTTGATTAAATCGTTCACTTGCTAGTAATTTACAATTGCCTAATGAAATGTGTTGTATGCGCATCGAGGCATGACTGAAATTGTGTAGCAATATTGACATGTTTTCAATGTAATATCATGCATATATATATATATATATATATATATATATATATATATATATATATATATTAGGTTTGCAATGATAAACAATTAAGGTCGAAACAAAATTTTAATTTTTGCATTTTTGCATCAGAGTACAGATGAGTTCTAGGCATTTTCTATTATACAAATGCATGGATTTTATTCAAATATTGGCTTGTACAGTTAATAGAACAATTATTTCACTACAAAAAGTTGTTTTTTTTTAATTGAAGAAGTATCAGGTCATCCCATAAGTTCTGTCCAAATTTTGAATAAAGAAAACAAGTGACCAAACATTACATTTAATTACAGATTCAATCAATGTATTTTCCCTGATTATCTATGACTGCCTTCCATCTATTAACAAGCTTACTAATTCCATTACTGTAAAATTCTTTTGGCTTTGATTCGAAGAACTCACAAATGTTAGTTTTAACCTCTCCCCGTGTTACAAAACCTGTTTCTTCCAAATGATTCTGTAAGCTAGGAAACAAATGGTAGTCTGAGGGAGCAAGGTCGGGAGAATAAGGTAGATGAGGAATTTTCTCCCAACCAAGTTCTTTGATCTTTTGTGATGTGATTCTTGCTGTGTGTGGTCGCGCATTGTCCTGATGAAACATCACCCGTTTTCGATTCACTAGAGCAGGTCTTTTTTTCCTCAAAGCTTGGTTCAAACGCTCTAATTGCTGACAGTATATTTGAGCATTAATTGTTGCATTAGGTGGTAAGAATTCAAAGTGGATTATTCCTTGGCAATCCCACCAGATTGAAAGAAGAACCTTTTGCCCATGAAGTTCCCTTCTCGGCTGTGAGTCCTTCCCCTTTACCAAGCCACTGTCTACGACGCTTAACATTTTGATAAAAGATCCATTTTTCGTCACAAGTCTATCCAAAAAAGGTGAAACAAGTTGGTGAGAATGGAGAGAAGAGCAGATGTCAACTCGGGATTTGACATTGTTTTCAGACAATTCATGAGGCACCCATTTTCCAAGTTTAGGAACTTTTCCAAGTTGTTGAAGATGACGATGAACAGTTGTATGGTTTGAACTGAGACCCACTGTCAATTCCTCAACTGATAAAGCAGGATTTTCTTCAAGGGCTGCTTCAAGAAGCTTTTTATCAAACTCAACTGGACGTCTGGTTCGATCTTCATCTTTAAGGGTGAAATTTCCACCTCTGAATTTTGCAAACCATCTTCTGCAAGTTCTTTCATTCACACATTCCTCTCCATAAACTGAGTGAATGTTTCTAGCCGCTTCAGCTGCTGAGTTTCCTTTCTTGAACTCATAAAGCATCATGTGCCTCAAATGATTCTTGGGTACTTCCATGTTAGCAGGGTTTTAATCAAACAAAATTTAATTTTATTGTTCTCTAAAATAAAATTTGATCAATTTAAATGCATGTAAACATAAAAATAATGTTCAGCTCCATTAGACATTATAAAATACTCTTTAAATTTTGTTCATTTTAACTAAGTTAAAATTCGGACAGAACTTATGGGATGACCTAATAGAAGCATTTTAATTAAATGAAATGTTTACAAGTCCACAAATTATATTTCTACAGAAACAACTTTATGCTTTCAGTAAATCAATTTATTTCAAAATATTTCTCATTCCAACTTTGAAAAAAAAAAAAAAAAAAAAAATAGCTTAATATTTTTATATAATAATATAAAATACAGATTTGTTAAGTAACAGTATTGTATAACATGCTTACTCTTTAACGTCTTATTTCTAGAATAATCATCACAACTGCTATAGCCTTTTTATTTAACAGTAAAAGATTACATCAAAAGTATTATGTTTTAGTTGTCCACAAGTCGTAATGTTTTCTGCTTAAGGTAAAAAAAATACAATTACATGTCAGGATACAAAAATGTTTAACCAGAAATCATTAAATGATGGTTAAGCAACTTTTTTTTTTTACATTTGGTCTAACATCCTCATCTTCGTTGTTATTATAACAATGTTTTGGCAATTGTGCCTTCCAGCTTTCTTCTGGTATCTGTCAATCCAGGTACCATTCAGGGAATTTTGAGCTGAACCCTTTATTTTAATTCATGGGGAGTAGATTGTTCTTGTTCTACTAGGGATAACTTGTGCTTTTATTTTTATTTTTTTGTTCTTTAGTACTGCTCAATTCCACGGAGTCAGAGTGTGTATTTCCAGAATTGAACTTACATGCCACTAAATTCCTGAACCAATGCTTTAATCATCTAAGAGAAACCTGAAGCCTTAAACTTTGTTCTTATTGCCTGTCTGCTGCTGCCATGTTACCTCTTTCCCTGCTGCTTCTCTTTCTTACTACTACTACTACTACTGCCTAGAAGATTAAAGTGTTGTTTTATGAATTTGGTGGTATAGTAAATGTGAGTTCTATTCTTGGTACAGGTAGCACAGATTCAGATTCAGTGGGAAAAGAGCCTGCAATAACTGAGCAGGTCTTAAAAAAAAAAAAAAAAAAAAAAAAATGAAACAAAATATGGCTGAAAAGTTGTGGTGATAAACAAAAGATGAGAACATTAGTCTGACTGTAAATAATGATAGCCCCATATCCAAAAACTTATTTATACTACTATTCTACTTGTTTGCATGTGCAATCATTACACTTTCCTAAAGGATCAGAGTGCAGTATCCATCCCCAGCTGTTTTGAGATAGAATCAGTTATGCTTTCTGACTGAGAAACCTACATAAGTGGGAAGGAATTGGAAGAAAAACAAGAGGGCCGAAGAAAAAAAAAAAAAAGAGAAGTGGGGTGAATAGAAAATTAAGGAAATAAAATATGTAATCACCACCCTTAGGAGATTCACCTAGCGTTTTACTTGCAACAAAGACAAAACAATTTTTGCAGCATTGCTGAACATTCCAGGTTCATTAAATTTATTGCAAACAAATTTGATTAAATTATTTAATTCAAGAGCATAGTAGAAGAAAATATTGAATCTCCTTGCAATTTGCATTTCTAAAATATAGACATGCACAAATCTAAATATGCAAATTAATCTGCTGTTACAAGAGTGATTTTAGATCTTAATGGCTAATTGAAAGGAAGCCTGACCCTAAAACAAAGAGTATTAATTGCAATTATGGAAAGGATTATTAAAACTCCTTCAAGAAGAAAATCTAGCACTAAGTGTGGCAATAGATGTATGTTGTCTAAAATTTGGTGCAAGTAAAATGGAAAGGTTATAAAAGAAAAATATGGGTAAATAAGAGAAGACATCAAAGCATCAGGATGGAAAACTCAAAGAAATGGAAGGGAATAGAATTCACAGTAACAGACCTGTAACAAATTGGCTGAATGAAAAAGGATTTCCCTTGTGTATAGGCAAGTGAAAACAAGCACTAATAACAGAAGAAAACAAGGTTATAGTACACTACAGGAAAGCAATCAGTGTGGATGAATGATATTCAGTGATGAATCAAATCTGCATTGGCCAAGGCAACAATGCGAGAACTTTTGTAGAGTACCATTTCAATGAAACAAAGATGAAATGCCTGTTTATTCTGGGGAGGAGGTCAAGACATGAATTGCAGCTGGTTGGAGAGGGGAAAGATTTTTCTGTGAAAATTACCTTTTCAAAGCACACAAAATAAAATTCACATTACAGAAAAGAGATTTCTTAATTATATTTTTGATCTTACTTTACTTTCGATTTTATTATTCTGTGAAAAATTTTAGTTTTGGAGAGAAACATTTATTTATCTGAGTGCTACTTAAAGGGATTTACCAATTTAAAAATCTTTGGTTTATACAGATTAACCAAACAATAATATAATTATTTGCCATCTCCAACTTTAACTTCCCATAATTTGTCAATATTTTTCTCACAGGAAAATGGCTCCTGGCTGATTGTTTACCATTACAATCCTCCTTTATTATGAGGAATAAAACATTTATATTAAAATCTTCCTCCAAGTACACAAGGTTTAGTTTGATTGATTTTGTTTAGAGGCATATCAACCACTATGGATTATCAAAATTCAATAAGTAGCATGTCAAATTTGAGGGTTCTGCATTAAACAGTTTGGCCATGAACAAACTTAGGAAATAGAATTTTATTTT
Organism: Acanthosepion esculentum; assembly: GCA_964036315.1. Classification (NCBI taxonomy): domain Eukaryota; kingdom Metazoa; phylum Mollusca; class Cephalopoda; order Sepiida; family Sepiidae; genus Acanthosepion; species Acanthosepion esculentum. Next base: position 24,100,236 of record OZ038483.1, on the reverse strand, counting down.
TAAAGTAAAAATTAAATAACTCCTACCATTATGTTCAAATCAAATAATCCAGTTATTTTTAACCAGGGTATATATCCAATATGAAAACCAGAAAAGAAACCAAACAAGCATGAATATTTAGGTAAGTGTTGTATTAAAAAAACAAAAAAACAAACAAAAAAAAAAAAAACAATTTTGCTTTGTCTGATTTTATTTATGAACCAAGACATAAATTTAAACTCTTAATAAATCTCTATATGATAAAAAAATCTGCCATCACAAAATATATGGTATTATTATGTAGGGGCCCACTACAAAAATGTGATACCTAAGGTTTAAAATGAATTTTAAAAAATGAAAATTTTTTCTTGAAGCTTTATTTTAGTTTTAATTTCAAGCTAATAGATTAAATTTAATATTTCTAATAATCAAAATACTTTGCTGTATTTCAAAAACCAAGTTAAATTTACTGGAAGGAATTTTTTTTTCTAAAATAGCTGATTAGTGCCTCTTTTTTAGTCATCTATCATTGCAATATAATTTTCTTTATCTTCCAAAAATAAAATATACTTTTCTGAAACCTCATTTGAGGAATACTAGCTGATTTCAAGTGTAATTAAATCTGATTTGAAATAAAAATTTACTTGAAGGTTAAAATGTCACAGAAATGCATTTTTTAACCAGGCAGTAGCTGTGTTGACATGTTAAAAGCCTGATGACAGGTCTAATGTTATTCTATGAAGACTATCTTTAAAATATAATTGAAGAAAATGACTTGGTCACCTTTTTTATATAATTTTTAAGTACTCAGTAATCTTAAAAATTTAGGAAAATATTCTCCATAATATTTTCTGATAATGTTATGTATGGTTTTACAAAAATTGAGACGTTTATACACATGCTAAAATTATTTTAAAATATTAGTGTTTGATGATTTGTATTAAGCTTTTCCTTATATGATTAGTAAATAGTTTTCACTTAATAATAATAATAATAATAAAATCTAAAAGGATGAAATTAATACAGAATCTTAAGATTTAAATCTCAATAAATTTTTCTAATAAAAAAATGAAAACAATTTTTGTAAAAATCTATTATTCATCAAAAATTTTTCTAATAAAAAAATGAAAACAATTTTTGTAAAAATCTATTATTCATCAAAAATTTTTCTAATAAAAAAATGAAAACAATTTTTGTAAAAATCTATTATTCATCAAAAATTTTTCTTAAAGACAATAGTGTCCTTAATATACCTAATTTAGAAAAGTAATTAAAAGCTTTCCTAATCAAATAATTAGATAGTTTTATTGCATTTTTATTTTATGATTCAGATTTTTGGTAAATGGTTTTTCTATTTGACAAAAACAAACTGATGACTTAAATTCTCCAAGGAGTTTTGCTTTTAACTAATAGAAATTAGTTAAATTAGAGGCTGAAATGTTAATTCCTCAAAATTTCATAAAATTAAATATGTGGGAGTAAATCATGAAAAAAAAAAAAAAAAAAAAAAAAAAAACCCTAAAGTTACCCATACTAATGACACAAGAAAAATAAAATTTTTAACCAAAATTTTGAACATGTTAGAAAGGATTTTAAAAATTTAATAAAAAATAATCAAAAATACCTTGGTGTTAATAATAACAAACATTTTGATGATAAAACCTTGTTTTTATCAGGTTTGGGGCCTTTTTACATCATGGTATATGCTCTTTTGTTTTTCTTTTTAGAAAAGTTTTGGAGGTACCTATTATGTATTTTGTGATAGATTATTGTACAAGTTTTGAGCCATTATTTATTTTGAACTCTCCTCCATCACAATTTTCAAACCAGTACAATCATTGCACATTGTTTGCTCAAACTTATCTAATTCCATTTAATAGTGAGTATCAGAGCAACATGACTAAGTAATATAAGCTGATTATTTCATTTCTAGATTTACAATAATTAACTATCCTCCTGTCATTGAAATAGTTTATTTACAAAAAGGAGGAATGATATTACATCTATTGTCCATTTATGCTCATCATAAATACATGAAATATCATTATTTTCAACAAGCATCACATATTTAAAAATACTAGTATAAAAGTTGGCAAGCACTTCTGAAGTAACTGATACCACCAGTAAGAAGGTGAACAGTTCCTGTACAATTTGGGCACCAAGCCAGTAACAACTATTTTGGAATTATCTCAGCCTCAATCCTGTCTTGTTTATAAAAGTACATATATATAATCACCCAAATAATTAAAAAAATATATATTTGATTCAGGGGTGAAAGAGAAACTAGTATGTTAAAGTTGATGAAAAAGGACTTGAACTGACCCACTTCCCAAAATTTCATGTAACCAAACATAAAAAGTTTTTTTTTGGGAAGTGCCACTTGGACATGAGAACTTTTCAGTATATCCTTGTAAAATCCATAGAATTTATAAAAAATGATAAAGTATAATACATTAGTCACAAATTTTCATGAAAACACACACACACACACACACACACACACACACACACACACACATTATATAGTGATATGCTTCGATGGTATTTGAAAGCTAAGTGCTAATCATGAATATAAATGTAGGGGCCATGACTTAATAAATACACAAGTTTGTTTAGCCAATACTATTGATATAAGCAGAGTGATGAAGTTTGATTGGGTTTAAGCTTATCTAGATTTTGAGTAAATCTTAACCCATGACCACGAGTCAATCCAGTTGTGCATATGTAAAGTCTGCAATATGCAACAAAAATATCTAAAAATAAAGGATCAATTCCCTCTGCTGCCATCATCACCACCACTTGCAAACAAATAAATTAAAGATGGTAAATAAATGTCAGATTGAAAAGTTTACAAAAAATTTAAAAAAAAGACTGTAAAGAGTTTCCAAAAATCAAAGAGGGAAAAATTAACTGAAGAAAAAGAAAAGTTTTCTACATCATTTAGGTGATACTTTGAGCTACATACAACTAATGTTTCCATGATTAAAGGAAAGTTCATAAAAATTGTTTTGTTATCTCGAATATTCCCATCATCAATTAAGTGTATCCACTATTGTTAATTACAGGAGACAAGATAGGCTTAAGTAATTTTCTAACATTGAAAAATTTTTTTTCAAAGGTTTTTGTATAGAATTTAGTATGAAATAAAAGATAAAGGAAAATGGTGACTTTCACATAACAATAGTAACCAGTTTTTAAAATGAAATAATTTAATTAATTTTCAAGAATAATTGAAGTATTAAATCTTTATATAGGACTTAAAGCAAACTATTTGGATATTATCTCCTCCTTCCTCAAAAATCACATTAGACAAATAGCAAGTTTTCTATCACTTAAAAATATTATGTATGAAAATGGAAAACTTCAATTGAATTAGAATTTATCATTTGACTGTCACATAGCACATTTCATCCATTGTAAACAATTATGCATACCATTATGTGGGAGGCATTTTTGTTGCACCCTGTACAATTGCATATTGAACATACAGTAGAAGTGACCAGGAATTGAATTCTTAGCATGAAAGAGTGATTATTATAGCATAAAAGAATGTTAAAGTAGCAAAAGAGAAATTTATAACTCTTTTTATAGTAACAATTAAATGAAAAATAACTAGGGATAAAAGGAAATCTGGTTGTAATTGTTAAAAAAAAAATGAATTGGCAGAGGAGGGTATTGGACTAGCTAAATGAAATATTAGAGTATTTTCCACTAGAGGTATAGAATTTGATGATTTTACATTGACAGAAATATCAATTTCAAACAAGATAAAAAGAGTATAATTTTACATGGTCAAAGTACAATCAAATAGAAAATGTAGTAAACATGATAGTTTAGTATATTCATTTACAGTAAGCAAATATATTCAGATTATCCAATGCAAAAATGTTTAAAAAACTAATAACATTTTAGATTTAACCCTTTAATGTTAAAAACTAGTGATTCTATAAATGTCACACATTCTCCCACCAACCATAAAAAATATAACTAAAACAAATCTTATAGAGAATACTGAATGTTTTTTTGTTTTTGTTTTTAGCAAAAGTTCATGAACAGGTTTATCTTGCAAATAAATTTTCATATAGCTACTATTCATTTATAATAAATACTGAATTTGGTGAAACAAAATTAAAAATTCTACTCAAAGTTTTTTTCATAATTGAAACGGTTTCAAGACAAAGTTCAGTAAAAGTGTGCTTCTATTTAAAAATGTGACAGGAAACAAATCTATCAACAATAAGTGTGTGCATGAAGTTTGAAAAATTGAGTTAACTTCACATTTGTACACAAAGCATCTTCCTATTTCATTAAGAAAAATTAATTTTTTTTTTTTTTACAGTAAAAAAAAATCTCATAGCAAATATTTCCAGCTTTCTGGTTTTAGCATTTTCTTAATAGTTCTATTACTAGACATTTTAAAAAACAATAAATCCTATACTTAGATATCTTTCACCACTCAAAAAAAGATTAATAATTTTGACAAAAGTATCTTATGTAAATAGTGGCCTCTCATGAGAAGCAATTTAATATTCCAAGTTGTTTTAGCAAAACCTGATTGATTGGTTGGTTGGTTTTCTACAGCTTACCAACTCTTCGCAGGTCATTTAAGAAGATATTTTTAGATTCTAAGAATTTTTTTGCAGATAATAATGGTTTAGTGATACAAGTCTTATAGCTGGTGGGGAGAAGAGGTGGATTCATACCCTTTCCAAGGGTATTTGTAAATGAATATAACAAACCCAATTCTGCTCTAACAATTCCAAGCCATTATCCATTACACCACTCACACAAATCACCCATCTAGGTACTGAGAAGGCTCGACATTGCTTAATTTGGGTGATCATACAGAAACCAGGGTTCAACAGGATGTGGCCGTAAGCCTCTTAATAAAGCAAAACCAGTGATATATATCTAACACACACAGTTTGGCAACTGATAAATGTCCACATAAAAGTGGCTCCGAATGAAGGTAGTTTACTTCATAAACAAAATTGTCAAAATATGCACAAGTACAATGCAACAACACCAATCCAATAATAATGTTAACCTATCGCAATGAATATATGTTTTACTTTTTACTTATTTCAGAATAAGAATTAGCTGTTGTATTAAGTAGTTTGAATTTATTGAAAAGTTTAATTTTATTTTAAAGGATTAAAAGATTTAATTGAAGATTTCCTTTAAAATACTTGAAGGTAATAACTTGACACCTGGCTATTTCTTTCACTGTTGAAAGAGGATCTCAAAACATAATGGCAGGAAAATTAAACATAGAATTCCGCTTTTTTTTTTTTTTTTTAAATCATAAGCTAAAATTTGAAAACTTTGTATTTAATTAACCATGAGTGAAATGAGTAAAAGTAAAAACAATAGAATCAATAATATTCTTTGGTTGTATCTTTAAAAAGATACAGCTTATTTGTGTCAAAATTTTTGACACAAAGAATTATTATATGCTTTTTCATTTGAAATATACTCACTTTAGTTATTATAGACACATTTCAACTATTGTACCCTCCAGCCTTCTTTAAGTGTTTATTATACTTGGTAATGTTAATCAGACTTTTGAGCCAAATGGGGATTAATTGTTCTCATTCTGCTTTCCATGCTTAGAAGATATTTATCAGTTCTCTCTCGTCTGCTTGTCATTGTGTCATTTGTCCTTTTCTTCCGCTGATTTTTCTATACAACCTAACAGAGATGGAACTTACAACTACAAGGAAACCAAATATATTTGAACCAACACTAATTCACTAGGCCATATGTCTCTTGGACAATCCAGTTGTGGAATTTTTTAGTGTTTCTTCAGAAATGTTACATACTCTGGTTTGATAGAAGACAAGGGTGAATAGACTAGAGATCATCAACTAATGAGACATTCCCTATACATGGGCAGAACAATCTAAAAGGCAGAACAATCTACCCCTGTGAATTGAATAAAGGGTTTTGTTCAAAATTCTAAGTCAATTACAGAGTAGAACAGACATTTGAAAAAGTCCAGAAGATACTAGGGCCAAAACATTGTGAGTATATCAACCTAGATGATTATACTAGTCAGTATGTAAAAGCATATAATAAAAAAACAACTTTATTCTGCCAAGCATGTTCACGTTTGTATTATGGAAAAGTTAACATTAATAGCTACATATGCTCTACACATTCAATCCTTCTCTCCGAAGGAACATGAACCATAAATTTAATTTTTTTTTTTTTAAATGAAGATCTGTTTAAAAATGAGTAGCTATATGATAAATCAAACTTTATATAATGTTTATTAATACAGAGCAAGTCGATTTTCCTTATTTTTAATATAATCATAATCATCATACAACATTTAAAAGAATGCCATAAACTTAATCCGAATAAATTAGGTTCTCATTTGTATTCATTGAACTGAAGCACAAGACAAATGATTAATGATTAGTTGTGTATCCAACATAAAGAGTTATCAGCAGCATGACTGGTTGCTGTTTTATTTGTGTACCAAGCAATACTACCTGTGTATAAATTACCAAGAGAGAAAGAGAAGATACATAGACAAGCCAAACATTCTAAGTAATCAATGCAAATAAAAATAGCCAGATTACACCAACTTTAAACCTATTGGTGATCTTACAATCATCTTCCATCACAACTATCAATACAAAAAATAACTTACCACTTATAACAATATTCTAATAGGTTTAACAGGGAACCATCATGATAAATGCACTGAAAGAAAAAGAAATTACATGTAAGAAAAATTTTTTTTATAAAAACAGCAAAGAGTGAATTTTTAAAAATGGAACAAACAATGAGTATGTATAAAAATATAAATATTATTTATAGAACAAATTTTAAAATCTATAAACATATCTTCAGCCATAAATAAAACTGGATAAGGGAAAATATTGACAAATTTAGTATGAAATTTGCTTGAAGAAATTCAAGTGCCATCATCATTTTATTATAAACACATTTGACAAGTACAAGCCAGGAGGTGTAGAATGAAAGATTACATCATAGTACAAATGATCTCTAATTGATTTTTCTTTAAGTGGCATGGCTTCTAATATATGAGAACAGATTCTTGTAACATCTACACTTATGAAACATTTGTAAAAGAATATTAAAAAAAATTGACATCTTAAACAAAATTTGTACTAATTTCATGCAAAGTAAAAACATTTTTAAAACAAAATTTTTATCCAATAAACATTAAGATAATTTAAACAAATGTTATGTACTTGGTCAACCATAAACTTTTCCAATATTAAAATAAAAGTTACTGTAGAAGAATTGTAATTTTTTTATTGAAATAGGCATAACCAGTTAAAGAAAGTGAAAAGTAAAACTTCCAGAAAGGGGTGATGTAAAAAAAGCTTCTTAGAATAATTTTTTTTTACTTTTTTGTCAGACAGAAAATTTTATTCCAAGAAGTTTTATTGCCACATGTTCCAGGGTCAGTCTTCAATGGAATAAAACAAATGGGTTAAATACCTAAAACTAATCTTCATATAAAAAATTCTTTAAAGAGAGAGAGAGAAAAGAGATGAGAAAACATTGATTAAGTAACATTTTCTATTTTATAAAAATCCTTCAGATCGGTTTTCAAAAAATAAGCAGATTAGGTTTGTAATAAAAAAAGACTAATGAAAATTATATTGATTTTCTACCCAAACTGGCTACACTGCAAAAACAAAAAAATTTTTTCTATAAAAATAAATTAACATATAAATTTAGAAAAATGTAAGTTATGGAAGTAAAGGAATGAATTTAAAATGACTTGCTTAATTTTTAAAATATGTTATAAAGTCAATTTTTCAAAGAAAATATTGAGATGTAATGAAAAGCTTAAAGCTTTAATTGCTAGATATTAAAAAAGGGATACCAACCATGAAGAAAAGCATGCAATTTCAACATTTCTTGAACTACAGACTATACAAATAGCACTAAGTAATGTAGAGATAGTAATGCAACCATTTGGTTATGGTTGATCAAATAATGGTACCAGATTTCCTGAGAGAAAAGATTAAAATTTCATGGGGAATAAGGGATTGCACCAAAATGGGAAAATATTTAGACTCACTAGAATTTAGTGAGAACCTGAAAACAAAAGGATAATTTTTTTTTCTAATAAATAAAACATCTTTGATTCTAGGAAATACAGTAATGCATTTGATTACCTTGTTCTACAAACAATTCTTAAATGGTAATAATAATATTAGCTATTTCCTTGCAAGGAAACACTCACCATTCATTGACTGAGCAGCCAGTGCAACTTTCAGTTGAAATTTATAAAATCTTTCTCCTGAAACAATTTTTCAGGAAAATAGGTTTCTAAAGTCCAGTACTATCATACTTTCCAGTAGTGAGGGGAGAAGAAACTTCCTAACCTTTTGTTTGACAGCATCTCAAGTGCAGAAACTATTCTATATGAGAAATGTAGGCTTACTTTGGCTTTATACAGTTAGAAGTTGATCCAAGTTGAATTAATTATAAATTAATCCTAATTTTTTTGAAAGTAGACTTTGTTGTCTCATGGATATGCATAGATTTTCCAAAGAAAAAGATCCATATTATATAAGAAAAAAGTCAAGCATATTTCTTTAATAAGAGAGGTAAGATGTATATAAGACCACCAGGTTTCAATGATTAAATAAATTCTTAAATAAAAAGATACAAAGTTAAACAATCAGAATTTAAGAATAAGAGGAAATCTGGTCAAAATAGCGAAGGGATAGATTTTTAAATATTAAGTCATGAGAATTTAGTAATCAGTTAGTCTAAATTGACCCGTTTCATTTGAATTATCCAGAAATATTTATGAGATCAAGTTGACAATATGAAAATAACCTGTTAAAGATATCACTAACTTAAGTTTGCAAAAAAGCTTTTGGTGCTGTGGTTGCTGTAAATTTAGTAATTATTCATTTAAAGGGGATCCAATTCTATCAAAAATTGCCAAAAGAAATGCACCGTTAAAAACAAAAAAACGTTTTAATGCCAAAATATGTTATTAATGTCACAACTTTTAAAGTAGATACAGCATTCAACTTCAACACTTTTGTTAGTGAAAAAAAAAAAAAAAAAAAACTTCCCCCGAACAAAAATTAACTTGTTCAATGTAACGGAGCTTCAAATTTGTATATACTTTTTTTTTTTTTTTTTTTTTTTTTTTTATTTAAATTGAATTTCTAAACAGTTCCTTTTTTTCAGCACCTATAACATTATCTACAAGAGATTTTAATACATTATGCAATCTTATCCATTTAATCTTAATAATGAATAATGTTAAAACTTCTTGTCAATATTCTTCTAGTCAGTAAGTATTGAAAAGTCAGGTCAAAAATAAATACCATTAGTATAACAAATATGAAAAATATAACAGGCACAAACCAGAAAATTTTGCTTTTAATGACCAAAGCAATCAATATGATACAGATTAGAAATAAATCTTTTTCATCTTATAAGCCTAATCAATATACAAAGCAACCTATCTCTTAAAACAATATTTCTGTATAATCAATAAAGTGTAAAAAAGAAAAAAAAACACTAACTCTTTCAAAGTCATGATTTCATATTTCTTAAAAAAAGTTATATACAAAAAATAAATTCAAAGGAGAAAATAACTTTAGCCTTTATGAATGGTAACAATTTAACAATGATGTATATGAAAAGTTGAAAAATATTTGATATATTCCACATTTGAGAATTTAAAAGAAAATAGTCTTTCAACATACTACTACAATTCTATTTCATTTGACATTCTTTCTCTTGCTTAGAACATGACTGCATTTTAATCGATTACTCTGGTTCACTTTTTCATTGATGTTGTTTTAAACTTTGTTCACTTTTTAACTTAATATCTTAAATGGAAATTTCTAAATTAAAAAGCTGAAATTTTATTTATCAAAGTCTGAATTTAATCACTTCATGTAAAGAAAATGTTTCCCTATTACTATAAAAGTATAATTTATAAGTCTGAAAAGTCTCTTTAAATTTGCCCAAACACTATCACTATAGGCAAGATGACTGAATTAAGTTCATCTTTTCAATTAGTGCATTACTGATTTTCTTAACAATTTCACAACCACTTTAGAACTGTAACTAGTTTTACTAACATTTCATACTTAGCCATGAATTCTTAATCATCAATTGTTATACTGACCACCAAGCCATACTTATGAAATATATACAATTTACCTATTGTTTTACTGTAAACATTGATTGGCTATAAGTTGATAAACAAAACTGCAGCATTGTTTTCTATAAACTACATTATCTTAAAGATCAAATCCTTATGAATTCAAATTAATCTATATACTTCAAACTTTCTCCTGATTGAAAAAATGTTTTCATATATTTGGAAGAATAAGTAAAATTAAACCTAACCAAACTTTGTGTAATAAAAAAATGTTTGAATAAGTTTGTAAACATTTGACATTTATCAAAGTTACTTTCCAAATCCAAATCTTAAAATGCATTCCAATGTTAATACTTGTTAATTTCCATTTGCTAACAATAAGCATGAAACCAGAATACTTCAGCAAGTAAATATTTCCTTGTGTAAGCAAATAGCAACAACTAATGAGCAAGCCTGAGAGGAACAAAAGATAAAAGGAATTCAAACAAAACATTTCTACTTTCAGTGTACTTTTTATGAATTACATGAGAAATTCAATTAGACAAACTAATTGCTGCAATTCATTGCTCATGCAAATTATACTGACAGTTATATCTGGCAAAAAGAATATGGATTAATTTTGATTTAGCAAAAATAAAGGCTTGTTGCATACATGGTACTTGAAATCTATATAATCTGCAAGAAGGTATTGAAATGTTCTCACTTCCCAAACTCTAACCAAAATGAACAAGCATCAAATTTTTGGAAAAAAGGGCTTCTTAGTCAGTTTCAAAACCACATCATATTGTTAGTGTACTTTCTAATTTGGAAAGTAATTAAAAGCTAATTCATTATGCAAATTTAAATATGGTTTGCTCATATATAATTTTTGGTACTTAGACTACAAATCTTAAATTTAATTTCAATATAGTATTTTTAATATATTTCAGTTTTAACTGGTGTTCTTTATTGATAACAATTTTCACTATTAGTAGAAAAAAGGATACACCTAAATCCTAATTAAAGCATTTAATGTCCCAAAGTAACTATCCTTACATTCAATAAACAAAACAAACTTGCTAAGAATTTATTCAGTTTATTGTGGTGCTAATTAATAATTTTCTGTTATCAGTCAAGATGTCGCATATAAACATACTCAATAGATTATTTTGTTACAAAAAAAAAAAAAAAAAAAAAAAAAAAATTTATTATCAACAGGCCATGCAATACTAACGTACATAAAGCATCATTTTAAGCATTGGGTGATTTAAAAAAAGTACATTTAAAGACTATTTAAACTCAGTGCTCACATTTAATGTTCTTTGATAATGAAAAAAATGATTAATGCCTGCTCTTTGCTTTTAAATAAAAAAATTAAAAGCAACAAATACTGGAAGTAAAAAAGATTTCAACATAAAAGGTAAATAATATTCATGTGGTGCTAAACTGAAACCATTAAAAGGAAATAAAGTATAATTCAAAAGTTAAATTGCTACTACCAAAATGCTTAATATTCTGAAATTATTCTGAAGGAAGGTTTTGTATACTTTAAGCATCAAGAATAACAGCTTCAGTACATTTGTAAGCCTACTTCAAAATTGATTAATACAGAAATTGATAAACAAAGTTAACCCATGTTTTGTACCAAGAAATATTACTATTTGAATATAAAGACACTGTCGTTAGTAACAACAGTATCACCAAAATGAAACTATCATCACTAATTCCACTGGAAGTTGTTTAAATCTTTAAAAAGGAAATACACATTAATGTTATATGAAATTATATTCCTGATCACATTTTTGTAAAAAGCTGATGAGATGAACACTTTGAAAGAATCAACAACTGTACAAATGAGTGGTTGGTGGAATGTTCTTTATCCAAGAGGGGATTCCAAAATAATGATTTTTGGTTAGATTTTGAGAAGTGAGTTAAACCAAAAACTCAATACTTGCTTATACAAACTAAGAAATAACACCTATATAATATGCCAAATATTAAACCATTTTCCATCATCTTGAACTTTTACAAAAAAGCAAGTAACAACTAATTATAAAATTATAAATTAGTAGATATAGACAACTGCAGGTTGACTTTAGTGACAAAAAAATGTCAGGTCCAGGATTTTACCATCAACAGTTACACTTACAAGAATAGAAATTCTCACAAATGTGAAACTGATTTCAAAGCAAAAAGAGCATCTTCCTAGAATTCTATCAGACACATAAAATTCATTATAGTCATGTAGTATGTACTAATTCCAGATGACTATTTAGAAGTTCTTTTGGCTGCATAAAACTTCCTTATTTTCTTTTTCTCTTTCATTAGCCCAAATGAATTGTTCTGTTAGTCATCTAATTGCAAAGGATCTACAGCTTGACTCATCATCTGGTACTTTGGTACAGTCTAATTGCAACATCTGGAAGAAACTTAACATTACATTTTCACCAAAAGTGGTATAAATATCTACTATGGTTGCCACTGCTGCTGATGTTAGTTCTCCAATTGCTGTTTATGCTTCTCTTGTAGTTGGCACAGTTTTGCTTTTGAAGAAAAGCATTAGAACTTATCAGCTTTCTGTGATAAATGGCAGATACGAGTTTAAGGCTAGTCCTTAAACAAACATTAATCTTTGATATGTAAAATAGTTTGCTTGCTTACAATTATGTAACATTCTGACTTTCTATTATAGAACACACACGCACACACAAGTTTTCATTGTTCACTCTAAATAACAGATTGTTTAAAAAATATATTTATGAACTTATATGCTGAAATAAATCATAAAAGCCATACTATTAAAATGAAACAAAAAACAACCCAAAAACATAAATCATATGAAGGACATAAAACAGAAAATGCAAACAATATCCAATAAATAAAAGTGAATTATTTAGAAATATTTCCAAAATCTAATGATACAAATAAACTAAGAAAACAAGCCTAAGAATAATGTCAATTAACAATGAAATTCTTCAAAACCACTTACAAAAGCAAACCACAAACAACAATTGTAATTTGAGAGTAAATTATCAAAAATGCATTCACAATTTATCTTGAATGCTTATTAAAATCTGCAAAGTTTATTTCATTTGACTATTTGATTTTTCACCCATGAATATTGATACTGTTAAAGTCCTTTTACAATAAATTGTCATTACCAATAAAAATGCTAATTTGATGTTATTTTCTTAAACATGGTCATTATGCAATGACAATGTTATCATACACTAAATAATATAAGGAGAGAAGCAAGATGAAAATGATCCCTTTTATTAACACTCATACATTTTTTTAACTAAATTTCAACTATGAAAGTGTCCACTGTTTTCAAAATTTATTTTAACAATCAAATTCTAATATCTAATGAGAACAAAACTTATTTCAGACAAGTTCTTTAAGCTGTAATGAATTTCTTTTTGTTGAAAGAAAAATAATTACTGATAAAATGCCAGGTCATGCTTTCTTTGTTATGTAAACCTCTCTAGTCTTCTTTAGTGTTGAGATAATGAAATTAAAGATCAGCAAGAAAACTGTCCAAATGTAATGATTACCCAAATTCTTCCTTTAGCTAGGCCAATTTTAACCATTTAAATTAAAGCTTTTTCTTATTCTACGCAAATGCTTAAAAGCTGAGAGTTAATTTAAAACCTGCCTTTTAGTTCTCTTCATTGTACACTATTGACACAAATATCCAGAGATTTATATACGAAGACATTTTGACATGTCGATCCTGTCCTAAATGAAAAGGAATTTAAATTACTAGATGACCTTGCTTAATAGTTGAAACCAGAGATATCACATTTACTAATACTGTCAAACTGTTTGCTGATACAGCATTTTTATAATCATAAAAAGTTAATACAAAAAAAAAGTTTTTATGAAATACAATTATTGATAAAAAAAACTTTTGAAGGTTCTGAATAAAGAAAAACAAGAGTTTAATAAAACTCATTCTTTTTAAAGAGATGCATACTTTGAATAGGGATAAAAAAAAGTAACTATTTTCAAGAAAATTATTCTACGATGTATTGTAGAAAAACCACAATTCAAATTCGTGTGTGCGCGCGCGCGCAACAAGAATCAACAATGTTACATTAGTTACAATAATCATTAATGTACAATGAAAAATGTATTTGGTTTTAATTCGTAAGAGTTAAACTAAATCTCTTGAAGTTTTATTACTTCTCAACTGACATACAGATAATTTATTGGTAACAAGAAATTATATTAGCTACTTCAAGAGTTACTAGTCATTTTTTTAAAGAGGGGGAAAATAAGATTTAAGAAGAGGTTAGTTTTTTTTTGGAGGCTTCTTGAAGTATCTCAGATTTTCAAGTTTTGTTGAAGAAATAACAAAAAATATTAATACTTGGATGGAAAACAGATAATAAAAATGCTCAGTATTTAAGACCAATATTTTTTTTATTTTTCACTACTATTCTGATTTTAATGCTTGCATCTACCAATGCAATGTGATAACCATAGACGCATTTTTATAGCGAGGATACTAGGGATCATCATTATTTTTGAAATTAAATAGCAATTGTTCAGATTTTTATTTTTAGCCTATTTAAAAAAAGATATAGCTTCCTAAGGTTTGAATATTTGACATGGGAATTTAAGTAGGTAAATATATATAAACAATTGAATATATTCTTTAAATGAAAGTAAAGCTTTTTAACTTTCTAGTGTAACGATAAAGTAAACACGAGAGCATATCAATTTCAATAAGTCCGTCGCTTGATACGTACTTATTTGATGAATTTGAATATGAAAATTCTATTGCATCACATTCGAGCTGACTTGCATTGACATTGATAAGATTATGTTGAAAAAGATTTGTGTAAAACAAAAGCTTTTTTCCCTATTATCAGGCTACACTACAGCTTTCTTTATTGATGCACCTAAGTGTAAGAAACAACTAAAGTTAGATACTTGGACAATATTTTAAAATGTATGCAGACAATGTGTGCGGTAAGCAATTCGAAAAAGTAAAGAATTTAATTCATAAACCTTAAGTAAACTTAAGTGATGAATTAATAAAAGAAAAGAAAAAGCAACAAGTAAACTTAAACAACATTCCTTTTTCTTTTTTTCCCAGCATCTTACTGTCAGCGACTTTCTTCCTCTCCGTAGCAGCTGACTCAGTGACTGCGTCAAGTCGTACTTTCAATAGGGACAATTGGAATTTTGGTAAAATATTAATGAAATTAATGATAAAAGAAAAACCTAAAAATCAGGTAGACAGTCACGTGATAACGTCAATAATGATTTAAAGACGGTAGGAAATTATATTTTTCTTTAGTTTATTAAAAATATTGGTGTTGCCGCTAACACTAACAGCGAACTCGCAGACATTTCTAGTAACGGGGAAAAAGTACACAGAAGGTATGTAGTAAGTAAAGTAGTAGTAGCAGCAATTTTTTCTTGAGGCTCTACCCGTGCCTACGTGATCACGTGACACTCGCCATATGCAGACGTAGTACTTAGTAAATTCAAGTATTAACTACTACTGCCACTATCATCATCACGATTTCCAACTACTGGAAACGTCGTTTGATGACTGCAGTATGCAATGATTCTTCTCTTAAAATCCATCCTCTTTTTTCTCGTCCCGTTGAGTCATGTGCGCACATTGCACTGCAAATCAACACACACCCAGTTAAAAAAAAAAAAAAAAAATCATTCTAAATAAAATAAATGACAATGTTACAAAAACGATCGCGCGTGCATACAAACACGTGTGATGATAAAAAGTTTTTAAGCAACAGTTACAAAAAGAAACGAATGCATAGTAAAGAGAAAAATATGTATTCAAATCATTAGTTTGAAATAGAAGTGTCCATTAAGTTTTTTTAAAGAAAAAATATTTAGATTTTTAATGCAAAATTTACTTAAAGCTAATTTCACATAGTTGACTACAAAAGTAAATAACACTAAATTTACGTAAGCATTTCACTTGGGTAATTAAGCACTGAAAATCTTGAAAAATGGAAATTGTGGAGATAAGCATGAGTTACTATGTTAGAGAGACTAATTAATAATACGACTACTCGGGAAGCGGTAACAATTGATTTGAATGAATTCAACATCTGGGATATTTTTTACGATCATATTCGTAGGTCAACAAATTTTACATTTTTTTTCAGTAGTTACAATTATAAACTAATCAAATAAATGAAAAAAGTAGAAAACTTTTTAAAATGTTTTTTTACTTTACTCTTTGAGAAGTTGTTTTATTACTTTCAAAGCGGGGTTTATAAGGATCTATTACTTATGTCAGAAGTTTTAATAAAAACAATACACAGCTCCAGTTTTTGTTGATAAGCGTCTGCATTTTTTATTATACGAAATTGTTGTTTCTATGGAATTGAGAAAAATTCTTTTACAATTAGTAAAGTTCATTTCAATGAAAAACAACATTTCGATTAATTTAGATATTATATTGACTTTAAAGTCAGCCAAATCATTTTCGAATAGATTTTAGTTTTTAAAATTCGGTTCAATACATGAAAGCGTGGTTAAAGGAAAACATCAAACAAAATACTCCTGAAGTGAAATATACGATAAAATCGTTTGTCACAAATGAGTAAGAAAAACATATGTCAACGTATCATGGGAAATAAATTAAAACACAGGAAATTGTTGTTTCTTCCTAATATAATTTGTTAGCAAGTTTTACTCTCTTTTTTTTTTTTAGTAGTGTTCAATGTTCATGTACCACTAACTAACAACATCACCATTTAAGTACAGCAGCAGCAGCAGTAAGGTAGGAGTTAGGGTTAAAAGACGTGTAATTGGTAATCTAAATATTAAAAATAATCTAAATAATTTATTTAAGAACATGCAAAATCATCGAGCATAACGTAAAATAATAACCAAAAATGTTAAGAACGAGAGAGAAAGGTGAGAGTAGCTATGTCATTACGATCTAAAAGTAATAATAATAATAGTATTAACATTATTTGCCTAGACCGACCTTGCTACTCCACTCGAAACTAGAACAAAATTAGCAAAAAAAGTAAGCCAAGGAATCCCTAACTTACCTTCCTCTGTTAAAATTTCACTGAAATTGGTGTTGAATTCAACAGTTGAAAATATCTGTGTTATAAAAACTTATGTTCACTTATTTTGAACGATATTAAATGTTTGGCAAACAGTAAAGAAAATACCAGATTCATCACTCGGCCATGTTGGGCCTAACCGGTGGATCGAATACCGCAGAAAAAACGTTATTCCGAGAATTCGACTTATAGCTAAAAAGAAATAAACAACACACTTAAAATGACCATTGATTTTTTTAATTTCCATAAAAAATTTATAATAATTAATGACTAAAAATTAATGTAAATAAATTTTGTATTAATATTTACTACGTAACGTCGTAACCTAATGAAGTCTTTATTCGTCGGATTTTTTAAAGTAATTTTAATTTTTATTTAGTATTAATTATTTTTTAATTAATTTATATTCAAATCACATTAAATTAATTTTTATATTGATGCGTGTATATAAAATTTAAAAAAATGTATTCCCTTAAATATGTTAGTAAATCTAAAATCTCATAGTGACAAATTGATTTACAAATGGCGACTATCGGTATCAACTGTCATTGATTTTAAACTATGCAAATACACTTTAGCATATCAAAGGTATTTTTTTTATCAATAAATAAGTTAAGATTGTAAATTAAATAACTCAGAAATGTCTACATTAGCTAATAATAGAGTCAAAAGCTCTTGGACTCCCTTAACTAATGGAGAAACGAATAACAAGGTAAGTTGCTAAGGACACGCACTTGTCACAACAGCATGTTACCGTCATCATTATTTCAATACAGCAAAAATCAAGTCTGCATTACTTTTTTTACTTTATTTATTTTCAATTGATTACTCCATCTTATTTTATTTCTCATTAAAAAGGGTGTTGGGACTGAGACCATATATAATTCAAATTTTGTAGCAATTGAAAAGTAATGTGTACTACTTAACTTAGTTACTATTTATTTTTGTTTGTTTATTTTCTGATTTTTTGTCATTATTGTCGTTTAAATGCTGTAAAAATATCGGACGTGAAAATAAAATTTTTTTAACGAAATAACTAAACGCCTTCAAAAACTACACTAAGATTTTTTAATAGAATCCTAATTTAAAAATTTAAATAAAAAAAAAGATAAACGGATCTGAGAAAAAGTTAGAGAAACTGTGTATGGGTGACCTTAAAGGAAAAAAATGGACTTTAATTTGATTTTTTTTTTTTTTTTTTTTTTTTTTTTTTTAAACAGAAAATACTATCTAGGAATTTAAGTAAAATTATTCAAAATTAATTTAAGGCAATCTAGAGAAAAATAGTTTCTAACTCTAAAGATCACAAAAATCAACATTGCGTCAAACAAAAAAAAGTCCAAACAAAATTTAATTTTGTAGATAAATATTTCTGAGTAGAAGTCATAATAATTTTTAAAAAGCAAGTATTTATTTGTGCTTGGTTAATCACTGTTTAAAAATGCAAATAATTTATACCTTTAGTCTTTGGAAATGTTTGTATTACAAGTTAGTGTATTTGTTATATGATTTTCCAACCTTGGCGTGAAAAAAGGCGGGGGAGTAAATTCCTTACAACAATTATGGTAATTTCTCATGAAAACCGCTGTTTTTGTTTTTTTTAATTTTATTTTTTCTCAAAGATAATCTTACTCATAAACATTTTTGAATTACTCTTTACATTTTCATTTAAAAAAAAAACAAAAAACTTAAACTAAATATGTTATTGACAATTTATACTGGGTAGCTTTTCATTTTATTATATTTTAATATTTTTAATAAAATTAATTAAAAAATAAGTTACTGATCCTACAAATGCACACATAAGTATTATAGAATTAAATGTATTTTAGCCCTGTCTATAACTAGCAAATTTAATGAATTGTCATGTTCTCATCTATAAAATGCCAACTCTTGTAATTATATCAGAATTCATACCAACCAAAAGAGTTATAGGTGAGAAAACTGTATCCAGAAAAATATTATTGTGGAGATTAGTACAAAGTCCATGGACTAGATTTTATATTTCCTATAAATTACATATGTATAAATTTTTATGACTGATAAATACTATATACTAGAAGTATAGAATCTATACTCTAGAGGAAGGACTCATAGGGATAATTTTGGAAGATATACAAAAGAAATTTTCTCAGGCATTCTATAACAGTATCTCAAAAAGCATCATACTCTTTCTCTATAGGAAACAATAGATTTAACTTAAAATTTTCAGACTGTCCAGAAATGGTGACACTTGATTTCATAAAATACCTTCTTAAAGATTTGAGTTGCTTATTCCATGATCCACAATATCAGAAAAGTAATGAAACCATTTAAATCCCCTTGCATTAACAATTGTCTGAAGTGGATATGATGACACTTGAAGTTGCTTGTAGAGCCCATTTATGAAGATTTGCCCAGATACATTTTTCCTATCTTATATGTGGGTATGCTGCATAGTTAAAGGCCATTCTAATGCAAATGTATGCCGTATCTGAGACCCCTTCAAGTATGGCAAGAGGTTTTCTCATTCAAATATTTTTGATATTTGGAAAAAATTTGAGTGCATGAAAAATTTATTTATCTGTAACTTGTTTGACATCTGCATTATTCTATCCTCATTCTATTCATGAACCATCCATATTTTTCCTTTAACAAAAAGAAATTCAAATACAAAATTTGCATCCCCAAAAATGCTATATTTAATCTATGGGGCCTACACCAGAAGGGAATAAATCCTCCAAATTTGCAAACTAATTAAAATTAGGGTTAGTATGGATACCTCCAGACTTGTGTTTAGGTAAAAACACCTACTGTTTACAGGAGTGGATAATCCACTTTCTGAAACAAGTGATACATTTACTGAGTGGAATATGTGTGAAATCAACAATGGATGCAAAATGGTGGCCTTTGAAGATGAAACCATGAAAGCCGAAAACTTTAAATCTGAGATCTTTAAAAGCAACTGAATGTATAGAGGGTGTAGCGGACGATGAGGTCTACACGTTAAATTAGGAACACGTGTGTTTATTCCTGCTAGAAGAAGGTCCAACTACAAGAATATGAGGGAGTCAGAGATTGAATCCACCATAAAAAAGTGTAAAGAAAACCAACAAGACCGATATATAGATACAAACAAGTATATGTATTAAACAACAAAATTTACAATGGACATAGACATTAACATTTGTGTTTATGTGAATGTAAAGAGTTTGTATTTTGGTGAATGTTCGTTCGTACATACGTGTATGTGTGTATAATGTTAATGGCATCTTCCACAAATGGGAAGATGCAATCTTCTGTGAGAGCTTACATTGTAGATGTGTTTGCTGAAAATGAAGAAAGAACAAGGCAAGAAATCGACCAGTATTTATAGTGTAAGGAGAGCGTGCCCTAGTGAACAATTAGGAAATTAAGGAGGAGTTAACTCAGACAAGGGCATTATTCACTCATCTAGCTAAGAGTACATAAAACCAAGGAAGAGTCCAGGGAGAACTATACATTGGGACACAGTTTCTAAAATAGCCAATCAATTTTGGCACCTCTCACACGCAGCAGACTTGCTACTTTCACTTCTTGCTGAAATCTATAGAATTCTAACTTTTTTCATCAAAGCTGATATTTGAAGAAATTGATCAGATCTTTATGGGTAAAAAGATCCATTCTCATTGGTTTCCTTCAGTTACATGCACCATACCAGCATTCTAGTCATACCAAGCAGTATTAGAAACACCCTTCAGACCATGGTGATGACATATTATCATACATGTATGCAATGCTAATGGACATGAGTCATTTTGGCATTATGCAAGCTCTTAGTTTGATAACTGCCTCAAAATGGACACTGAAGAAGGGCATCAGATAGAATTATAGGAAAATGTACATCCATCACACTTTCATTCTGCCTTTCAAAGATATTCTTCTCTTGAGTCAAGTTGTTACCAACACTTTGCCAACACCTGTGACCAATTCTTATCCAGTTGGACATCAGATCCAAAATACACGTCTGTCTGTCCAACCAAAGAGCACCAGAAGAGAAACAGCTATCAGCAGATCAGGTGACACTTTCCAGTTAATCTTGGCTTTTGTTCAAGCATCTTCCGCACCATTTCTATATCAACACTTCAGGACATGAATATGGTAGTATTATCAATATTGTGGACACCCTGGTTTGTGCCTCGCCAGGGATACCTATTTCATGCAGTAACAGAATCACAGTCTTATCCCTTAGTCTCTACAAGAAGCATTCCATACCAAGATATAAAGTGCAATAGATGGCAACTCTGTTAAACCCATGTGCATATGGTTCTAACCAATTCTCATTCAACCACACCACAGTAATAGGTAAACAGCACAACAGGTTAATCCATTTGAAAAACGCCAGTTATAATCCAGTAGCCTCCAGCACAATCATCAAGAACTGGTCACCCATCCTATAAAAGACCTTGTACAGTTTCTATATCATTTTCTCAACCCTGTAAGATAATGCACTCCAAGTGCATGTTCTTGATTATTTGACTCTCTACAGCATGTTTACTCTAGTACAGACAATGCCACAACAGCAACTTGCAAATCTTAACTTGAATTTTTAACTATGTATTCAACTCCTATCTCTGGTCAAACACACTTGTTAAGGTAGGAATAAACCTGTGTGACAGCCTCAAGTACAATTTGTATGACAAGCTATCCAGCTCTGATGGTTTGTCACAACTGAACTGTTTCAATGCTTCATGGATTTCACCTGTCATTTGTCCCTCACAGCTCACTGCCTCAGCTAACATAAGTCAAGGGACAGCAAATAACCATGAAAGTCCTACCTACGCAGACCAGTTCTTCTTGATGAACCTATTCTGAAAATGCTGCCAAAACAACTCTCAAATAATATGTACCAAGTGAAGAGTATGCCCATCTGGCATTTTTCTTGGTGAATTTCTCAATCAGAATTTTGATACACTATTTACATTAGAAACATAGACAGATACAGAATTTTGATGCAGTTCTTCTTGTTAATGATCACAGCTTCATTGTACATTCATTTTAATCTAAGCCTGACTTCCTGACCTTGGTAGCGTTTGCTAGCGGAGTACTTTAGTTTTTTCCTAACTCTATAGTTAGGATATCCTTCCCTACCTCCAGCTACTGTCCAGGAAAGTCTATATTTTAGCGCCACTATAACATTTGGCTTATCTAAGGTGATTTGTTAGGCATATTTGACAGTAAATGGCTTAATCCCATACTTAAAATTAGTCCATCACCTATTACACACTAATTCCTGCTTAAAATCTATTAGCTGTAGCCAAGGGAAGGGTACATTGAATGGAATATGGGATAATATAAAATGACTACATCAATTCTTTTGTTTAACATTCTGGGTAGACAGGCAACTATAAGCTCATGTACACGTTTCCCACCAGGGGTGATAAAACAAATCAATCTACAAGACATTAGCTATTAATGAGGTCAATCAAAATCCTTCTGCTAGCTTCCTATCTTGTAGATAATATTCCAATCACCCAGCAACCACTTGGAATATCAGAAAATGTTTTGATTCAATCTTTCTTATCAAATTGCAAAATGAAAGTTATCTTGAATGGCCACTCTTCTAGACCTTTTACATTAATGTGGGTTGCCCCCAGTGCTTTATCCTTTGACCTATTTTGTTCTTAATTTTCATCAATGACCTTCCTGTTGTCCTCCGTTCTTGATTCAGTATCTATGCTGATGATACAACTATTTACACCTGTCTTAATGGTAAGTCTGATAGGTTTGATAAAGTCAACTTGACGGCTGATCTTAAAAATAGCCTTCACTCTGTTGTTAACTGGGGCAGAAAATAGCTTGTTAATTTTAATGCCTCCAAAGGGAAACTGCTTTCCTTTAATTGTCTTAGAGAACCTTTTTTTCCTTCCATCAGCATGGTTGATGCTAACCTTCAGAAGAGTGACTCATTGCACCTTCTCAGGCTACCATTTTCCACTGACATGAAGGGGAAAGATTATATTGAATCAATTGCTAGGTCAGCTGCTAAGAAAGTTGATTCACTGTATTGTTCTAGAGAATGGTAATTATTCTGATGTGCTTTCATCTTTGGTAACTCAACTTTTAAAATTTAAGCACAGTAATAGATTGGCAGCTTGGACACATCAATTTACACATGAAGATGTAATCTTAAGTTCTATGGTAATAGTTTCTTCCCTCGCAATTCTTGCGTGTGGAACTTTCTTCCAGCTTCATGCTTTACAATTAACTTTGATCTTCAGAAGTTTAAATGCAATGTCAATGCTACATCCTCTTGTGTCTTCTTTCTCCTTGAATCCTGTTCTTTTATTGTCCTCTCTACTTAATAATGATTTTTCTCATTCTTTCACTCTCAGTAACTTCTTGCATCATTATCTAGATTCCTTTTATTCATCTTCCCAACTTCAACAGTGGCTTCAGGGATATCTTCCAGTGGAAACTTTTCGGGGACCTTTTGCTAAGGCCCATCTGTCTGCCCTACTTTTTTCCAAACTGTTTCCTTTGGTGGGTGGGGTTGGGATTCAGTTTTTGTTGGGAAAGAAGACAGATTCCTTTCCTCTAAGAGTGCAGGTATTGTGTTTTAGGGGAAAGAGAAATAATCTTTCCAACAATCTTGGTGGGATGTTTTTATCTACTGGCCTTTCTTTCCTCATCTTTCTCATCTTTTTGATGAGAATGAGGTTATTTCCATGTGTTCTATATGTTGCTGCTGCTTTTTCATTGAAAACTTAGTGTGATTTCTAGACTTTATTCTCTGAGAACTTTGGTCACCCCTTTTGCGGGTTGCAACTCCTTCTTAACTGATTGTTTCTCCACTTTCTTTCTTTTCATTTGGTTTATCATCAGATAATCTTTATGACATCTTTTTTAAAAGAATATGTAAAAGTTGTAGATAATAGAAAAATGATATACTGAACAGGTGACTAAAGTTCATTAAATCTATACATTCTTAGATAGGCACTCACACACCAACAGGCATTAATTTTGCCCACCTTTCTCAAAAGAAAAAGTTGATGTCTTGAAAGAAAGGGATTGTCAGGTCCTATAAGAACTTGATTATAATTATATTTATTCTCACATCATGTTTTATATGCCATATTACTTCATTTTTTATAATCAAAAATTCTAATTGTTTGGGAGAATCATTGATTATCATAGAGAAATATATTGTAGAAATTTTAAGAGTGGATCCGAATAACAAATTCTTGTGAATAAGAAAACATATCTCATATAAGTTCTGTAAGGCATTTGAAAAAACTTAGATACATAGATCACTATAATATTTGGGTATCTCATGATTTAATGGAAAAAATTTAATGGACAACATTTCCATCTGCAATTGTCTGCTCAAATGCAATGAAAACAAAATTCATTTTTGAAATGAACATTCACAAGCAAAGAAAGATGGATCGTTTGCAACAATGTGGAACAGAAAAGGTTGTGTAGAAAATGAAATGATCCACTACTAACCACTCCAAAAGCCAGTCTGTGCTTGAAGAAGGTGATGTTGTGTATCTGGTGGGATTGGAAGAGAATTTATGAGCTACTACAAAATCAGACATTGATTTCAAACAAGTACTGTTCCCAGTTGAACTGATTAAAGGCATCATTTGATGAAAAGCATCTGGAATTGCTCAATCAGAAGAGTGCCATCTTCCATTAGGACAATGCCAGACCTGATGTCTCTTTAAAAACCTGGCTGAAATTAGTACAGCTTGGCTGGAATGTTCTACTACACTTGGAGTACTCATTTGACTTAACACTTTTGGATTACCACTTATTCCAATCCCGATAAAATTTTATTAATGGGAAAAAGTTTAATTCTTTGAAGTTGACTCAAAGATGGTGAAAGATAGTGGAACAAAATGGAACATATGTGGTTAAGTAAATCTATTTACAAATGTCTAAATATTGTCTTTGAAATTAATTTAAAAAAACATTATGAACTTTGGTTCTGACCCAGTATTTGAAATATTCAAATATTTAGCATATGTCATTTTTTATTTCAGTTATTTGAAGAAAGAAAAAAGTTGACCGAGAAATGGGTATGTTAAATTTCTTCTTTCTTGAATTATGATAAAACACTGTTTTATTAATAATGATTAACTCACAAAATTATTTTTGATATCTGAAGAAGATGCAATTTGTTTATAGTCATCAACATTTGAATATGGAATTTGATTTTTAAATTGTTTAATTTTACTACTTTTCTCTAACACATCTTTATAATACATCCTCTTATTTAGATCATCAAACATATTTAAATAGTATGTACAAATGTTATGTAGTAATTTGAAAATATGCAAACATAATTTCTTGAATTATGAAAAAACAAAATGCCCCATCATGGTTTTACTGTAAACAAGAAAATTTTAAAAATTTAATCTGTGTAACTCTAATGAACAATCTTAGAGTATACAGCATTATTATTATGGCTTGGCTTCAAAGAAAGATTTGGGAAGGTCTTCTATGTTCATTACAGGCTTTTAGATTGTAAATGAAGTACATATAGGATAAATATGCTTTACCACATTAATAGCAGAGCTTAGCAGCTTGTGAAGGCTCTTCACAAAACTGCCTGTTTTTAGTGACTTGATTCTGCAAGGGAAGTTGCCTGATAAATCTTGT
Organism: Acanthosepion esculentum; assembly: GCA_964036315.1. Classification (NCBI taxonomy): domain Eukaryota; kingdom Metazoa; phylum Mollusca; class Cephalopoda; order Sepiida; family Sepiidae; genus Acanthosepion; species Acanthosepion esculentum. The sequence continues at coordinate 24,074,460 of OZ038483.1, read as the reverse complement.
ACTACCATATCTCTGTCCAATGCTTCTATTTCCTTCTGATGGTGGTTAAATCTGTAGGACATTGTATTGAAATTATTACAGAGTTGCTAACTGGGTGCCCCGTGATTGGATGAAAAACAACCAATCACAGGCTACCTTTTTAGATTTTCACCAAACCCCCACGAGAGCGTTTTTTACGAACTCTCTTCCTCTTTTGCTTGTTGGGACCTTCAGAGACAACATGTTCCCCGTCTGCACTCTCCATCATCTAAACACCATGACGTGTGAGGATTTAGACAGCAACTGAAGCTCAAAATTCAAGGCTCTATTTCTTCAACCCAGCCAAAATGACACAGGAAATGTAAAACTGTTAAAAGGACACATCTTTCAGAAAAGTTCCACAAACCCGACTGTTTGCAAGAAACTTTCCTCTCTTTTCCTACAAATACAAGTTTTTTCAAATATTTTCATCTGTGTTTGTGTTCCTTTCTTCTTGCCGGCGTCACAATATTTTTGTTACCAAATATAATTGGGAAAATCCCAATAATTGAGGTAATTTTCAGAGAATCTTTGTATCTCTACAATGAGCCCCACTTCTCTGTCAATCAGAGACTAGTGCCCTGGGTATGAGTGTGTTTGAAAGACTTCTTTTCTATGCTTGCCACATGGCCATCCTATCACATTTGAAACTTCCGAAGATTTTGTGTGAGTGACCAAATCCATGGCAACTCTGACAAGCTGTACCAAAGTTTTTATGTGAGTCTGTAAAAGCTTTAGGTTGAATGGGTTTGTCATTTTTGCAAGTGTGGATATAAATGTTGTCTTTATCATCCATTTCCTTTTTGTCTGATTCAACATCATATTAAAAAATATTGAAAATAGTGAAAGAGCCAGCACATACCTTTGCTTGATGATGTTTTTGATTGAGAAGGATTTGGAGAAATTCATTCTGCAACTGACTTGTCCAAGTTGCACTTCATAGAACTGGATGTGCATGCTAAGAAATTTCGATGAGCAACCCAGTTTTTCCAAGATTATTCTGAGGCTCTAACACTTTGTAATATTTCTCTAGAATTTGTCTTGGGTCAAAGCAGATCATCAAGACATACATTACCAGTGTCTTTTACCACATTCCCTTGGCAAGGGATTCCATGAAGTATTGTGGTGTTGTCACCCTTTTCAGGTGTATGTGCAGCTACACCAGATGTGCCATGGGCATTCCAGGTTCAGAAATAGTCCTGGAAGAACTTATGCACAGAATACTAGGTGACCTTCTGACAGAAGGATATGTGATAAAGCTTGTTGATGACCGATATTGTGGTGGGAACAATATGGAGGAGCTGTTTTCCAATTGGTGCAGAGTCCTCATGCCATTGTCAAAAATCAACTTAAGACTGCCAGCTGATCTCAGCCAAAACTGTACATATACTTGTCCAGTAGATCAAGATTGCCACTGACAGATTTGTTAAACCAAACAACATTGGCACCATGATGTCTGTTTGTTGGGGTCTACAAATTGGTGTTTAGATGTGGAAGTCACCAAAATAGGGGTTTACTCGTTTACAGGTGGTTATCTTCGGATAATGTCCTTAATCCAAATATACACCAATTTTTGGCCTTTTAAAATGCATGCAAAGATAATTAATACAAAGATATATATTGCATGTACTGATAAAAATTTATATCTCTCAAAATAAAATATACAATAATATTCAAAGAGTTCATAAGTTCCTATCAGAAAGTTCTCATGTAGAAAGTCTTTAAGTCCTTAGCACACACACACACACATATGTAGAGGGAGGGAGAGGAGAGTCTTTGTTAATGTGTATGTAGGTATGTAAGTATTTCTTGGTAGTAGTAATTCTTTTGACTCCCTCTGTTGAATTTTTAGGTGTCTGAAGCTTGAGGGTAAGGGACAACGAATGAAATTCTTTTCAGCGGTTGACCTAGTCCATTTGCCTGCCCGTCATTTTCTGTCTTAATACTTTTTTTTAAGACATTAGAATTAATTCCCAAATTGTTCTTTATTTTGTATTGGTCCTAGAAATGACTCATTTGACAATCTCTTTTTCTTTACCTACATTCAGGAATGACATTTTGGCCTCTTATTTATTTCTTTATTTTTTCCTTATCTTTTTTTTTTTAATTCTTTATGGCAAACCAAAATGGTTTGCCAACTTTTAGCTTTGTATATATTTTTTTTTTTTTTTTTAAATAGTGATCTTTTTCTTTTTCTATCACTACATGTTCATCACCCAGAAAGATGCCAAGTTCTGGGAGGATGTAATCATGAAGTTGCCTCAAAGATGGTATAAGGTAGTGGAACAAAGTGGCCCATATGTAGTTGTGTAAATCTATTTACAAATATTTAAATATTGTCTTTGAAATTCATTTAAAAACATTATGAACTTTTGTTCCAACACACTAGTGGATTGATTCAACAGTTTATTGGATGCTTTCATTGCAGAAAAGAGACACCTTACCTGAGCCAAAACTATACACATACCTTGTCCAGTAGATCAGTTATAGATTGTCACTGACACAAAGGAGTATCGGCACCATGATATATGCCAATTGAGGAGGAAAATTCCTTCTCTGTGGTCACCACTTGGGAATACCAGGTGCTGTAACTATGTGAGTATTGCATCCTTAAGGAATTACTCACTTGTATCTGTATCACAATCCAGCAAAGTTCCTTCATGTACTCACAGCCTTCGACTTGCTGCTGATGTAATCAAGAGGAACTTGTCCTTCAAGATTGTGTTCATTCACACATGTCACACATCTCATACCAGATGAGCTGAAGTAAACATTATGAGAGTCTATTCTCAAGACCTATTTAACAATAAAAACAGATTCTGCTTCCAGTTTCAAGGCTCCTGAAAACAATGAGATTCTGTGCTATCATTATTTCTCAATCAAAATAGGACACAGCAAAAACACAAATGACAATCTTGCCATAGAAAAAATAGTTCAGGACATGAAGAAAGAACTTTTATGAAATGATTTGTCTGGTGGATGGATCTTTTCAGTTTTCCTTTCTATAGCTATGTGAGTACTGAATGCTAGAATTTGGTCACTTGGGCTGTAACCCAGGGAAGTTCTCTATCGGGGCCAGTTCACTAACAAATTCATTAACTTTAAGGAATATGGGCCTGATTAACCAACAACATCACAGATGTCTCTCTAACCATTACTACAGTGAATATTGTAAGGCTCTTAACCACTCACGAAGACCATGAGTAGAAGTGAACATTGGTAATATTATGTTGCGTCAATCTGACAAAATCCAGTAGCTGTGAATGATACCTGGTGCCTTCTATACAAGATGGTTGGGTCAATATTTGAAAGTTTACTGGTGTCCAGTTGAGAGCAAATACATACAAAGCATATAAATGTTTTTCTCTTTTTTTAAGCTATCTACACACACATAAATATAATTTTTTTCTTTCTCTTTTGTGATCTGTGTTGTTCTTTATATATGTATAAAAATCCTCATGTTGAACCCATTTCTTTTGAAAATTTTCATTGAAAATCAGCAAACAATTGTAACTATTCTCACTGCAAACTGGTGACCAACAGCAACCTTGTCTATTACAATATTGTAGTACCATTTCACTACAAAGATTTTGCTTGTGATACTCTGGTGATTTTTTTTTTAAATTTCTTTTGATGCCAATATCTAATCCAGCTCCAATTTAATTGGTTATTGTTGGATGTGATGCTAATATCTCATCCAGCTCCAATTTAATTGGTTATGTTGGATGTGATGCTAATATCTCATCCAGCTCCAATTTAATTGGTTATTGTTGGATGTGATGCTAATATCTCATCCAGCTCCAATTTAATTGGTTATGTTGGATGTGATGCTAATATCTCATCCAGCTCCAATTTAATTGGTTATTATTAGTTGTGGTTGCTACTTGTGTTAGATGGTTTGTGCTGAAGAAAGAAGAGAGTATTTAGACCAACAGTTTATGATGTAACCTCTGTTGATGGGAAGCACTGAGACATTTGCACTGCGTAATAAAAGAACACATTAGTTTGTTTTGTACGAATATATATGAACAAACTAATAATAACTTACCGCATGAGACAAGGGAGATAACTATAATTTTCTCACTAAATGCTTAGCACTTAAATTACAACAGGTTAACATAAAGAATAGTCATCCAGTTTTCAAAACGCAAACATGAATAGAAAGTATCCAGTTCTACTTATTTTTAATTTTTTCAACTGTTGAACATTTTAATTAATTGCCAGTGATTAAATATAAAACAAAGTTTATATATTAATCTTAATGTCTATTTGAACTTGTAACATACATATGGGATAAAGTCTGTAGCAGTTTTGGTTATCACCCAGTGGCACTATCAGTGCAAACCCAACATTAATGAACTAAAAAACTTATACACAGTAATTACTTTCAGGAGACTTTTCTTAAACAAGCCAGGGACATTAATATGTCGCCCTATGCCTTCCTGGTCATCCAAGACGTCCAATACATGCAGCTGATCGATGGGGAGGGGGTGGTAATCACTTCGATCCAGACCTGACCTTATTCCATGTTGCGATTTGCTTGATCATAATGCATCCAAGAACGAATCTTCATATGGTATCTTCATATTGGGATGGCCCAAGTTGGGCGAAGATGCACAGTAAGAAAATAACTCAAATAAATCAAAAAAATATTAAATACTGTTTTTATATAAAGTCCTTCATACAGTAATTGGTTAAATCAAGAGTTCACATGCAACAATTATTTACTCAACCTGCTTCTAACTTGGATGTGACACTTTTGTTGGCTTGGTAAAGGTTGTTTTGCTGATTTGGTAAAGTTTGGCACAAGGCTGAAATCGGGGATTCTCTTCGGCAGATAATCACGTGGGGTGTATCGCAACCAGTGGCTAGAATGAACTCTCTTCCATCTGATGATCTCACTTCAGGTATTCGTATTTATTGATGTTCACCCAAACTGGCATGGGGCACAACACAGTTGTAGCATTTGGTGTTTCTTCCTGTTGTCATCTTCCTTGTTTAGTTGCTGAAAATTAAATTACTTCATAATTTTGGAGAATTCTCTTCTTCCACGCGTGATGGTTGCAGGCACCACTTTGCCTAATAACTTCCACTTTCTCTTAGGATCTCCCACTAATCCTCCTCAGTGAGCGTGGGTGGCTCCCCCACCTTTCTTTGTGTCTCATCTGCGCCTACTACCTTGGCCAACATCTGACCAGAAAAGATTAATTCTAAGTTCATTGTTTATGAAAATAAAGTTTCCCATTCACAGCTGTGTGTGATGCATCAATCATTATTCAACTTTTGGCTTGTCGCAGTTCAAATCCACATCCACCTAATGTTCATTGTTCAAAACCACGACATACAATTCAGGTGGCTGTCTATATGAGAATTAAAATCTTCAATTTTTCCCACAGGTTTTATTATTTAACCCTTCTTATTTATCAGGGGTCTGTCAGTGTATCATTCCTTCTATTTCCAGCAACAAAATAGTGTCACAAATATAAAAAAAAACTACAAACAGTACAATTACATGCATGTTACAGGGTGGACATAGTAAAAGCAAAATGAATCTTGAAACTATGCATGATTTCTTAAATGAAAATTAGCTTAACAAACTTCAAGAAAATTTTCATAAATTCTTTATCTTATTAGGTGACTTTAAATCACAATATCACATGGGGGATATAGGAACACAAACCAAAACCTTAGAAAACATCATAATAATTTAATCATAATTTATGCCTCTTTATCAAGAAATCCCAAATATATTTTAGCCCAGCTACTGCAACTATCCAGCTATAGATTTAACTTTATTTAATATTGCAGTTTACCTTAATTACAAATGGACAATACATAACAACATGTAATTAAGATCACTTTCCATTTATACTAAAAAACAGTACTAATGTTGAAAATCTTCCTCACAGGAAATTAAAAAGTGGAAAGAATTTAGGTATAAGTTAACCAAAAATGAATCCCAAATGACAATATTAATAATTCTCCAAATCATTTCACAGAAACACTCCATAATGAAGGAATGCATATCCAAAAGTTCAAAATTCCAAACAAATATAACAAACCCGTGGTTCGATGTCACCTGCAGAGAGGCCATAAGATTATGACGAGTGACATTACAACACTCTTCCTACAACCTCCAGTTTAATCTCCTTCAAACTATATAGAGCAAAAGAACACAAAACAATAAAAGCCAAAAAAGAATGTTGCAAAAAATATGTAAGTAAACTGAACTCAGTCTATAAAATAAACGGTCTGAGAATTCTCTGGAAAAAACAAACAACTCCTCTAAACATATTACCAAAATCAATACCAAAGCAACCAGTGGAAAGGATGTTGCAGATTTACTAGCTCAGAGATTTAAAAAAAAAAATCCTCCAGTAAGAATGGCAATCAACAGTTTTTGAGCATCAAACATAATTCTGAAAAATAAAAAATAAGCTTCAAACCAAACAACTGCAAAGACTATAATAAACCATTCACCTTAGCATAGCTTAAAAACCCAATCAAGATATCCCATACCACTGCTGTCATTCTGAAAAGTTATGAATTTATGAAACAATTATCAGAGAAATCATTAGATTACATCCTGAATACCTTCAACAATTCATAGATAAGAAGGAAATTCCTAATTATATAGAGAGAGACAACTGTAAACCCTATCCCAAAACTCAGTAAAGATTATACAGATTCAGAAAACTATCAGCCCATTTCATTAGCTGCTTGCCTCTGTAAAAGCATGAACATATTATAAACAACAGACTGGCCTGGTTTCTGGAAATCATCAGCCTCATCACAGATTTCCACTATGACTTCCAAAACAAAAGAAACATTAATGATCGAATGGTCCACTTAGGAACATTCATAAAGGAAGCCTTCATAAAAAAGAACCACCTGACAGCAGTCTTTTTTGACTTGAAGAAGTCTTTGGAAAGAAATCTAAGAAGGAAATCTAGGTTCTCCATAAACTCTCATCAGAGAATTGAGCACAGCCTTTAATCACTTGCAACAGTAAGCTGACTTTGTAAAACATTTTTACTTTCACCAGATTGTTAAAGATGAAAACTGGATACTGTATATTAATAAATACAAATAAATAGTAGTAAAAATAGTTTAAACCCATGTTAAAGTGATCCCATTAGTGAAACCAGGAATTGAACTACAAAAGGTTATTCTATGCCTCTGATGAAACATGACAGATATCTTTGCTCTAAGTTACTGCAAACATTTATTGCTAGTAACTTGAATGTATCAATGATGCATTGAACCAGAAATGTGCAGCTATGGTTGTTATCCTCTAGAATGGCAATGTAAGACCTCACTCAGCAAAATGAAGCCAGGAGAAAACAGTCATTAGACTGGAAGGTTTTTCTTATCCTCTATTATTTAGCACCTTTGTGCTATCATTTGTTCCACTTGCAATAATATTTTCTTAATGCCAGGGCATTCAGAAAAAAAAAGAAAGAAATCATTTCAAATCTTTTTCTCTTTTTTTTCCATAAAATATCCCAGAATATTACCAGTGAGGACTGACCAAATAGCTTTTCATTGGGCTATTATAATTGCTAATGAAAAAGTGAAAGAAAAAGAGACAATTGATTAATAACTTTTAACTCTAATTATATTTGAATCTGTGTTTGTTTATTCTTTGAAAATGCAATATTACTTTTCTGAAAAACATAATAATTATGCCTGTAGTTGTACAGATAGAATTATCTTTTTATACATGTCTTTCCTCGGGGATTTAATGTTAACTGAATCATTTTTTTAATCATTTCACCAAGGCGATAAAGCCACTAAGCTGCAAGCGGTTAGTGCAAATGAAAGAAACTGAGAAAATGTTATTAAAGAGAGAAGACAAAAGAACTGGGTTCAAGGAGACAGAAGACTGTCAATCTAGTAATACATCTAAATTTGTGATGTCAAAGTATTAGAGAGGAAAGCTCATCTGAACAATTGCCATGAAAATATTTATAGGATTGACATAGAAGCTATGATTGAATGATTAAAAACACACTGCTAATTTTAAATGTACAATAAAATAAAGTTATTATAAATCTTGTCAAAATATAATTACTGATTGATTTTTAAAAATCTCATTTATTTATTTTCTCATTGCCTAGTTTGAGAAATGGTCAGAAAAGCAACGTGCCAATGTGCTATCATCATTGTTGCAGCTATGCACTCAGAAGCAGTTACGGTATGTGGACCAATTTGTAAACAGCAGATTGCCAACCAACCAAGATGACTTCACTCGAATTCTCCCTCGTGTCATCACTCTCTACATCTTTTCATTTCTAGATCCCCGAAGTTTGTGCCGATGTGCTCAGGTAAGTTTCTTTTGTCTCTCAATCACTTTCTCTCTCTTTCCCCCTCTATTTTTTAATCACTTAACAGAATATATCAATTATTCTCACCAAAGTTTTCTAGTGAATGGGATTATATCAAGAATTCTTATCCCAAAAATGTTTCAGTACAAAAATAAAATGCTGGATGTAACTTCTCATGTCCATACTTTTGTAACAGATGTTAAATCTTTTCACTTGACATGGATGCGTTGATAACCCTATCAGCAGATGTAACCCCATTTCAGCATTTGGGCATTTGTTAAAAAAAAAACTGGGAGCATGTAGCTTAGACAATATACATAACTTACTCCCTAATTCACCAACAAAGTTCAATTTTTCCTTCATTCTTTACAGAGATTCTTAAGAACATTCCTTGAGTTTGCATTTTCTTTCAGGAATTATCCTTGAAATTTTCTCTATACACTAATGTTTACCATAGAATAAAAATTTCTATCTTGTTTCACTATTTATTTTTGTCTATTTTCTTAACCAATTCAACACTTTTCTAGTTTTTGTTCAACATACAACACCTCAATTTCAAACAATGACCCCTAACATAAACAACACTATTTGGAACAATAAATATAATTTTTTTTTTGCGTTTTTTTGCTATCTTACAGTCATCCTGATAATTTAGTACATTTGTAGGAGTTTTTTATGGTAGGTTGTTTTTGTTTTTCATTGGAGTTTGTTACAATAAAAAAAGTGAATTTGAAGTTTTATTTCATGATCAATAGTTAGGTAACGCTCAGGCAGTGATACAGTAAGTCAAAGTGTTAATGATTTTTCTTTAGAGGGTGAAGACAGTTCAGTTCTCAGTGATCAACATAGGAAAACGTGTGTGTGGGAGGAATCACAGTACCAGAAAGAAAATTTCTCTGTTTCAAGAAGTACTTGTTGCAAAACGAATTATCATTTTATGACTCCTGATATTATTTGTCCTGCAAACAATATTTTGCAAAAACATTCAAATCCCAGGTAAAATAGACACAATACATGGAATTTAAACAAACAGCAATTAATAAAACATGATATAAAAAGGTAAGGACAAAATGTACTACATCATTGAAGTTAATGATAGTTTAACACCATCTTCAGTTGATATCTCTGAAGTACTTAAATGCTGTGTGTTCTATTTGAGAGAGATAAATGTCTGTATTGTCACACCCAGTCAAAGGGGGAAAAAAGAAAAGCCTTTCAAAATCATGCTGCATGTTATTTTAGTCAAGGGGGATAATCCAACATACTACACCCAACATATCTAACACTTTTTGTAATCAATTCTCTTTCTAAAGACTCCATAATCAAAGTAAAGTTTTCAGTTTATTTTTTTCTTTAGTCTTTTCATTAGACCGTTTAAAAAAAGTTGTTTGCCAGTTGTTTTTTTTTAAATATCTTAGGCATGTTGGTTTTTTTTTTTCTGCAGGACTTTTAATTATTAAATTCATGAAAGACAAAAATAAACATTTTTTGCATAGGTATATTTCATACATGAAATTAAAAAAATATAGTTTCAAAATAAGACAATTTTGAAAAAGTTAAATATTCTTGAAGGATTTCAATAAATTCAAAGAAACTTTCAACTATGTGTTAAGATTAATGACATCTTGAAAAATATTATATTGATGTAAAAAAATATCTAACTAATGAAATAATCATATTGACTTAACTAGAATTCAAGGACTGATCTTTTATATTTGAAACCCTATATTTGCTTACTAAACTTCTCAATATTGTAGCCACTATTTGAAAAATAAGCAGTGATCTAAGTTGAGTTCTTGTAATGGCAGCCTTACCATTTACAAGAAAAAAAAGGTCAGACAGTGGTTAAGAAATGAGTGCTGTGAAAACTATGTGAACCTTTTTCTGATGAGTCAAAAAAGATGTTTTATGACCCTAATATTTTTGACTGTATTCTGTTTGAGTTAAAGAATTGGGGTTCCAACAGGACACTACACTTTAAATAAATAATACAGTGTAACCCAGATATAAGAGAGTTGTCGGGACCGGAGAAGAAGTATCTTATATCCGGGTTTCTCTTATATCCGGGTTTGGTCTATTATATATACATTAACACAAGCTCTAATTTGGGACCAGAGAAAATCTCTCTTATATCCGGGTTACACTGTATAACCGTGATTACTTCCCTTAGTCTCTACTATAAGATACAGAGAAATCTAAAATTGTATTTTTGTTAATTTATTATAGATAAACCATATTATAATAGCCAACAGTAATAGTGTTGGTTTAGTGCAGTAGCTAAATTTTATTATATTAGATACTGAGACTTATAAAGGATGGGATAGAGCTAAGTAAAGTTCCCATTTTTTATAAAAAAGAGAATCTAGTGCAGTTTTGTTAGTCTTTTCTGATCTTACAGAAACAGCTAATTATAAAACCTTTAACTTTTTCTATTATTCATCTGATATTCATTATATTGATTTTTAATATACATAATTCTTTCACTTAGTATTGTAGCTTATTGCATTTAATATAAACATGCAGCCATGCATTCCTAATCACTTGAAAAAAAAGGTGGATAGTTTTATTTACTTAGAAAGATGTTTACCTGAAAGAATCTTTATTTCTTTATATAATATAGAATACTTGTAAAATTAGAAAGTAAACTTAATATTTTTCTGATATGTTTAGAAATAATATTGATATAATATTTTAAAAGTTACAGTAATTTATATATAGTTCTTAGTTACTTATACATGTTGAAGGCAATTTAAAAATGTTTTTAACAGGTTTGTTGGTATTGGAAACAGTTGTCTGAGTTGGATCAGTTATGGCTACCAAAATGTGTGCGTTTTGGTTGGTATCTTCCCCACCTTCCAACTCCATTTGAAACCTGTGTGTGGAAAAGACATTATGTGGACCAAATCCAGAGCTTGAGGCTGTTTAGAACAAAAGTAATTCTATGTATTTTTATTACTTATTTAAATTTAATTATTAATCAAATATTTTAGAAAATCTAATTGTGTTCAAGCTATTATTTAAAAAAAGGCTAGTTAGTCAAATTTTAATAGATATCATAAGTAACAAGACTATTCAAACAAAATCCTAAATTTGTTCTTTGGTTACAACAGATATGTTTGGTTAGAATGGATATGTTATCCAATTTTATTTTAGTTTTTATTTGATATTTTAATATTTTTGATGAGCTACAATAATTGAAGAATGAAGTGTTAATCTCAATGAAAGTGTTTCTTCTACAAAAATAATATCCATGTATGAAGCCAATTGTATTGTAAGTTCTAAATATAGGCTAACAAAATCCTGAATATATACACTTTAGTTTCATTTTGGCAATTTAAGGCCTTTCGTTTTATACATTGTTCAGTTATATTCTTTGATGAGTTAAATTTCATATGTATATTATATTATCATTAAATGCAGATAAATATCTCTTTAAATATATTTAAATATATATTTGTTTTACAAACAAGAAAGTACAATTAATTTTTCTTATATTTTGATTATTATTAACTTTATCATCAGAAAATTATAATTGGAATTCACAATGTGAATCTTCCTTTTTGGAATTCATAATCAAGAAAAAGATATCAATTTTCAAATTTAGTTCAGCTCAGAACCCTTTCACCATTAATCACATTTTAACTCATTGTATCTCTTAACATTTTCATCTATTTTATATATTTCAATTTATTTTGTGCAATTTTTTTGTATTTTACTCAAATATATAAGCTATATCATTAATTTCCACTTATAATGTTCTCAAGATTATATCAATAAACATGAAAATATAGTTTTAAAATCTGTGGTATTTTCTTTGTTAATTACATATTGATTATCTATAAATATGTTTTTTGATTTACAACTTTCTGGTTTTGAGAATTATATAATGTCTTTTTTTTTATCTCTAAAGGCATCATCTCCAGATCTTGAATTAGAAAAGTTAAAACTAGACAGTAAACGAGAGCAGCAACAAAACACATCTAAGCTTTCTTCCAAGAAAACCAAGAAACCTTGGAGAGGTTCAGACCCTCATCCAAAGGACATGATCCGTTACAACTATCTGGATAATACCGATGACTACACTAAAAGGTAAAGAACCACATTTCTTTTTATTTGTGCTTTACTTTTAGTACAAAATTGATGTAGCCATGAAAAGTGGAATCCAAATATCAAACAATGGATGGTGACAAGGATTTTTTTGGTAAAGTTTATCTTTAGTGCTCAAAATAAAATCTGTTTCAAAAGGACAGTTTTTCTATTAACACTATTACTGTATACTACCAAGACAACCCTAGGCAATGTTTATTTATAAGATTATAAAAATATATGAACTAAGGACAATACAATATTTATTATTTGTCATTTTATAAATTTGAAAATATTTTTATTAAAAAAATTTATAAAACTCTACAAATTTATCAAAGTATGGGAACCAACTACAATGCAATAATTTTTAACTATTTTATAAATAAATAACTATGAAAACAAGTTTTTTATTCATAATTTTATGAAAATATCTATGAACTATAGAACAAGAAAATTTAAATAAACATGATTTTCCCAGGCATTATACATTTTCTTCTCAAATTACTTTATATTTCAGATTACTTTTTGTTTCAATTTTCCATTTTTTTTTTTTTATAATTTTAATCTAAGATCAAGGATGACTAATCAATACAAATCCAAGGCCTGAAACTCCAGCAATTATAGGTTACCTCCCCCTTCATTCTCTTTTTGGAAAACAATTTTGATAATTTAAAAAAAAACATCTAGAAAATTTGCCAATAGATTATTTATTGTCAGCTAAGTACTGACTGATGAAAAAAAATCTAAAATGAAGAGTGGACACTAAGCAACTTGACTAGAGCAATTGGCAAAGCTAGTGAATTGAGTTCTTTGGAACGGTTGGTAAAACTATGGTGAACTGCCAATCAATTCAAACTTCATAAAATGGTAAATAATAAAGATTTTATTATAGCTGGCTCACATATTTTTATGATTTAGTAACTCTTTCTAAATTTATGAATAAAAAATGTTTTCATATTTATTTCTTTATAAATTGGTAAATGAAAAACATTGCATTGTGTTAGTTGGTATGCATAGTTTTATAATGTTCTAAATATAAAATTATTCTTGGAAACTAACAATATAATAAATAGTGTTTCATGTTTCTGCTGTCAATTCTCAAGAACAAAGAAAAAGTATAAATTCACTTTCATGAGTTTGGGTTTGTTGGGATTGCTATGAAATGAGTGCGAAATCAGAAGGTTTTTTGTTTGAGATGATATGTGTGAAAAGCATGTTCTTCATATTAATCACAACAATATTAAGCATAGACATACAAGTTGAATAAATCTCAAGGTAAAATTGAACAAAGAAACAATGGTAGTCATGAATTCAATTAGAAAAAACACGGAACATTTATATACAATTAATACAATTTGGAAAGGCTTGTGTTTTGGTTATAAGGATGTTTGATGAAATGTGAAATAAGTATCTTAATGAGTTACAGTTCAGGAATGTTCCTTTGTTTAGAAAATGTTCACATGTAATATTAAGGAAAATTTATTGAGAGATAAATTTTAAAGTAATGTAATGCAAGATTTTTGTTGATTTTTGTTTGTTCTTGTTTTGACAGAGTTATTCACCCTGGACTGTATTTTTGGTCTTATGCTTGAATTACAGTTTCTGTTTAGTAGTGTAGTTAACACTTTCTTTTAGAAATGTGTAATGAATTCAGGGAGAGACAGAAAGAGGTTGAAAGTTGAGTCAAGTGTTGACGCACGAAAAGTCCCTTTAGTAAAAATGTAGACACGCGTGGATCTGTGTGGAATCTCTCTGAAAGCGAATCACTGACTAGTGAATTGGGCTGAAATTTGTCCTTTTATAGTAAATAAGAAGTTGAAATAGGCTCCAGCGATATTGGCGGTAAAACAAATTTTTGCCGATGGATACACATTCTGGGGTCGTCTCGACCAATAATAAGCCGAGTTTCACAATGTGTGGTGTTAATTGGTTGAAACTAGCTTTTATGGAATAGTCTATTTTTTAACGGGGGTGAGTGGAAAAATATGAACGATTCTACAGGTTCAATAAACATTGTCAAGGGAGAGAAGGGTGTATACTGTAATAGAAGTGTCAATGGAAAAACTTCTTTTGACACACCATTTTTTTTTTTGTGGGCACAAAGATTAAACTTTGCTGATTTCCCCCTACATAGTGGTTGTCCCCTGATTTACATATTCTAAATAAGTCAACCCATTAATTTACTACTGAAATGATATATTTCTTCTTGATATCTTTTTATGTCAAAGTCACATAAGGCAATTGTTTAACATTATAAAGTTTACTGAAGTATTATATTCTGTGGTTCTGATTGGTTTGGTTTGTTTTGTTTTATGGCATATCAACCTCAATGGGTCATTTAATGCTGACAACTTTTTTCCTAATAATATTTTCGTTTTGTTAAAAATTTATTTCTGGTAATAATTTTTTACAAAGTATTTCTGGTATTAAAACCTATTTTTACACTTTCAAAATGCTTTTTACTTCAGTTTCCGGGTTAACTATTTGCCCATAGCTGGGACCCTAACAGGTGCTACTACCCCGGGTCAGAGTGGACCTGGGAAAATCAGCAATTAAGAGGTGGTTCCACACTCCTCAAAGCCTCCTGATCAGAGGCCTTGCTGTTGGACGTAGTTTATCGTCTTACTCTGGACACGGATGTAGTTTATCGTCATACCCAGAACTGTCTGTGGTTCTGAGTTTTTAAAACAAAAGTTTGGATTTTAGCAAAAATGGAGCAGAAGGTGCAAAAATAGTCTTGCCTCTACTGAATTAAAATTGGGTGAACAAAATCTCTACAGTGAGGTATCTATAAGCTTTACTTTCTTCTGATTGGCTATGTGTGGGTGATGTAATGTATAGTGGCTCAGAATGGGAAATCACATTATATTCACATTAGTGCAAATACTCTTGGGAAAGGTACGAAGCCTTCTCCTTTCCCCAGCTGTGAGTTAACTAGCAGAACTTGTATCTGGAAAAATTATTGTTATTTTAAAAAAATGTTAATGCAATACTCACTAGCAAAAAAGTATTATTCTTAAAATCCAAGTTTTGACTTTAAAATAACCCACAAAGTGTTGATAAGCTATAAAAAATAATCAATTCTTCTGATTGCTATATACAACAAAGTACTCATTTTTTCCTTTGTTTTACAGTATTATGATAATGTTTATTTGCTACTGTTACAATGCCTAGTTTTAATGTTTATAACATTATAAGGTCTTTTGATGTTACAAAAAACAAAATAAAGTTGCAAATCAAAATAGAATTTATTAAAAATTCCCTACAAAGTTTTACAGTAAAAAAAACAGTAGCTTTCTGTACCATTAATAGCATTGCTTATAGGAATCTTAAAAGCTTTATATGAATAATTCAGATTCAACTGATCATGTGAATTAAAATAAAATTGATTCAAAACTTTTGCTTTTGAAGCAAATCACTCAAGTGGATTAAGTTTTACTCACTCACTTACACACATTTAGAAATCCACAAAATTTGACCTATAAAGAAACATTTTAAGAGCATGCTTTCTAAGGTGAAATTATGACTAATTTATACAAAATTTCACAGCAAATAAAAAAAAATGGAAATTAACAAAATTATATAATTATTGCATTAATTATGCTAATTAAATCAATATGTTTTTAGTTAATAGCACATTAATAAAAATATTACAGGATTAATGGAACAAAATAACAATTCCTAAGCTGCAATCTAACCATAATTTCTAATTTATATAATTATTTTGTTGCAAGTTAAAAACCTCAAAGATTCAAGCCAACAATTTCAAGGTTGTAGAGAGGACATTAAATATGAATTTAGGCTATCACTTTTTTTTCTGATCATTGAAAACTAAAACTGAAAATGATTAACCCCAAAGCATTTTCATATTTTGTTTAAAGATTATGCTTCTGTTAACTTTAATTTTCATTTATTTCAAATCAATTTTTGGACACATTTTACATGCATGAAAATAGTCAGGCCAGAAAATTATTTAAATGTGGATCTAATGTTCTGAATCAAAATCACTTTTTTGTGAAACTGTAAAATAAAATTTTCCCTTATCGTTTGTAATGTTTACTCATTTTGCTCTTTTATGATTTTTTATGTTTTTTAGAATTCAATTCAATTTGTTTTTACATTTGCTTTGAAGACTGAGCCACTATAAGAAAATCTCCTCACATTCATTATTTGTCATCTTTCAGGTGTAAAGAAGATTTCTATAAAACAACAGAAAAACCAAACCTTTCTGCCATTAGTAAACAAATATTAAATGCAACTTACACCATCAAGTACAACCAACGGTCAAAATCACTTTCGGTCAGTGCTTTTTTTTTCTTGTTGTTAATATATGGTAGTTTTGTAGACTATCAGTTATGGTTGAGTTGTTCCCACCATTACTCAATATAATTGGTTTGGGTATATATTGGTCTTGTGTAATGATTAAAAAATGCGCAGTGTGTTGACAGATACAAAATAAATCTTTATATAACAAAATATAATAATACAAAAGGATAAGGTGATAGTTGAAATTTCAAGTGTAAAAGTCTTGGTGCATACTAAAGGAAGAGCCCAGGAAGAAGTAAATGTATATGTATGTATTCAAATGTAGTAGCCCCCACTTGACAATGTGGTGAAGAAAGGTAAGTTTGTTTTTAATGTAGCAAGGATGGTTTAGCCATCTAAATACACCATCTGGTCATGCAAAGGTAGTATTTCATCTCTGGGTTTGTTACGATGACCACAGCATCAGAGAATGGACAAAATTTATTTATCAATTCTGATTTTGGTTGATTTTCCATCTGTTTATATACACATCTATAGATCCACTTTGAAAAGTGTGCTCTGCATTTCATTGTCTTGCAGCCTTATATCTTAGTTGTGGAAGCTTACTGATTTGTTGGTTGGACTATGGCTTTGTTTGCCTGGTGATTTTTATTACCTGTCTATTTTTAGAGATGGTGAAAGTTTGATCTTCTTGTCATTTATTTTTATTTATTTATTTATTTCTCTATCACCACACTTAAACAGCTGAGTGAAAGTCCATAAAATAATAAACCGTTCACTGTATAAATTGAAGTAAAAAGGAATAAGAGATTTGTATAGATGAACATTATTATTATTCCTTCATTTATAAAGTTGTACTTTTACAATAAAATAATATTTAATAACACACACCATATATATATATGTCACAAATTCATATTTTCATTTAAAGATTATTAAATTTGGTTTTAGAGATATCAGCAGTTTTGTGCTTATATATGACAATTTGGAAAATTTTACTCTTTCATGTTTGACTAATGGACCAGCATTACGAGAAAAAGTACTTTATTTCACAAGAAATCCAGCTTTAATGGTTATAAACTATTAAAATTTATTTATATAGAAACTCTAAGGCAGGCAATAATTATTTTCAGTATTATAAAGAAACCCAATATCATACAGGAAACTGAGATTCAATTTCCAACAGAAGAGACCCACTCAGTTTAAACCAATACTTTTCATGTGTGAATATAAAAATATATCATGAACATGTTGAAAAGTTATTGTTCATATATCTAAGTTGAAATCTCATTTTTAAAATCTGACAATGCAATTCATACACTGTCAATATTTCATTAACACAATATTCCCTCTACCTGAATAAATTATTTTGTTATTTTATATGTTGATATGGAATCCTTGATATTCCATAGCCTTCATCAGTCTTTCATTCATTGACTTTGTTAAATTTTCTATTGCTTCAATTTTAATGTTAGATTATATTGCTTCCCAAAGATCTTCTTTGCTTGAATATTGTTTTCCCTTCTGATATATATTTCTTATAATGATGGGCCACAAATATTCTATTGGATTAATATCTGAAGAAGTTGCAAGCCATTCTATTAATTTGGTAACTTTGAAACCTTTTTTTGGCAAGATGTTCAATAGCCAGCTTTGCAAAATGTAAAGGAGCATTATACAGAATATACACTTTACCATTCAAAAAATACTTTGTTCAAATAATTTTGCAAGTTTTTGTTGGTTAATACCAGTTTTATTGTGAAAGCATTGACTTGTATAATAAAATTTGACATAGTGTACAGTTGTAATCATTACCACATGTTAATACCAATATGATCATACCATAGAAATGGTATTATACTATAAATATCATTACTTCAGACATTATTATAGTGAATACTCATATTTGGAAAAGATGCCTAATTTTTATTTTTATTTTAAACAGTTTGTATTATATCTATTGGCCTGGACATTTGAAGATTCTTAATAAGGAAAATGATGGGTATTGAACTTGCCTCCCCTTTGTAGGAGAAACTATCATTTGATCCAGTGTGCTTTACCACTCGACTATAGAGAACTTCATAACAAGGTTCTATATTCCTTTTTAAGGAAAGCACACTTCCTTGTTCAAATATTTTTCTCAAAAAGCCCAGTTTCATATCTAAAATGTAAACAAAGCAATTTCTAAAGAATTAATTAGCAAGAGCCTGGCTGAACTGTGATGCTCTCTGTAACCAAGTGATAAAGCACACTAAATCAAATGGTGGTTTCTTCTACAAAGGGGGACACAGGTTCAATCCCTGCCACAGATCACATTTTCTTTATTAAGATTTCTCAAATGTGCAGACCAGTAGACATAATATACACTGTTTAAAATAAAAATAAAAATTGAGCATCTATCTCAAATATGTGTATCTGCCATAATAACATTTAAAGTAATAAAAATGTTGGGTTAAATATAAATCCATTAATTCTTTAATAAATATCATATATACTACATTTTAATAGTTTGAAATATATCTACTTTATCAATATTTACATGTACTCAAACAAATTTATAAAAACAAAACTCACATTTACAGTTTCAAATCTGTATATATTAGATTAATGCAAAATTATGGGGGATAAGCTTTGTATGCGATTTATTACAAAAAATTTAGAAAAAGTAAACTTTATTTAGCAATACAGACATAGACAACTTATTTTGATGAACATTTATACATGTATATGAGGTCAGGTCAATAAACCCATAGATTTGCATGTAATTATTGAATTTTGAGCTGAAATTTTCACAGTATAATGTTTAATTAATGATTAATATTTACTGTTTAATTAAGTGAATTGACAAAGAATGTTGAAAAGTATTTTTGTAAAATATTCATCATTAGGCTTCAGATTTCATAATGTACCTACATATATAGATAACAAAAAGATGAAATGCATATATAAGTGCCAAGACTTAAGATATTCATTAATGTCTTCAGAGTGCTAACCTAATACATATTATTTGTTTACACTTCAGAAGTTAAATTCAACAGACAGGACTTCTGTTTTTTCTGGCCATGATTCTAGCAATACAAATCATTTGTTAAATGCAACCACCACCATGAATCCAATGCTTGTCCAAACAGCTGAGAATTTTACAGACTCAGTGAAGAGACCACCTCCAGTTGTTCAGCATAAAAAGACACCAAGAGTTCAATCTGCACGAACACCTCGGGATCCACCTTGTAAGTTTCATATTTAAGGAGTTTATTTGTGAGTTGTGATCCTATTAATATTTATTTTAGTTTTTTCTGAAGTCTTTAATCTTATGTTATCTTTTTTCAAGTTATACTACTTTTATCAGGTAATATGATGCAAAGCATTTTGAACATATTCTATTAAATACTTTAGCTATTATATAAGAGTGAATGTATCTGCATGTTTTATACTATTGTTCTTCAAATACAAGGCTCAAGAGTTACTCAAGGTAGAGGGTTACTGAATAAGGGCATAAAAGAGGAAGCAAGAAATGTATATTATGAAGATATGTAGGATAGATAACAGTTGGCTCTAAACCTGAAGACGGTAAGATTGCAGGGATTAGTGAAGGTTCTTTTCAAAAGTTTGATCCACAAAGTAACAATTCTTGAGAAGAAGCTGTCTGTGTGAAACTTCCTTCTTACTAATGGGATATGAAGGGAATGAAGATATGCTGACCCTGTGTACATGGCATGGTGGGTCCTAGTTGTAAAAGTCTGAACTAATAGAACTAAAGAATCTGTCATCTGAACATCTGCCTTGTAAATAATGATAAAGTAATGAGAGGCTAGCAATGTTTTGTTTATGGGGAAAGAGGTTGTAGGGTGGAAAATAATTAATCCACCACAAAATTGTGTAAGTGCTTCTAAACTCTGTCAGGGTTGGAAAGTGGGGATTGGACAGCTCCAGCCTAGATATGGCAGCAATATTCTATTTTTGGTCTGATCTGATGCTTGTAAAGATAGCTGGGATAGTACAAGAACCAACCATTTTTCTAACATCTTTAGTGATGGATTGTATATAGGAGTTCTACTTGAGCCCCAATAGACATTCAAGGCAAGAAGCCTCACTGGGAGTACAATTGTTAATCATGACTGAAGAAAACTGAAGGCCTTCTCAGTAATGATACTAATTTTGTTTTGGAGGTATTGAATATTACAAGTCAGTTCTTCCAGTCATTGATCCTTGAGAGCTAGGTCAGTGGATCAGCTGCCAAAGTCTGGTTATCTAGATTTTTGGAGGTGTACGCATAAACCATGATAACGTATGCATATATATTTACTAATGTGAGTGAATGATTTATTTCTTATGTTATTTTATGCTTCTATAATATTACATATATAAGGATATGTATTTTTGAATGTGAATAAAAGGTTTATGATGTTTTTATACTTTACAGTGTTGTAGAAAACAAAACTAAGTGCACTAACCAAAATGTAATTAAATACTGTAAAAATCAAAAACTTATCTAGGCAATAAGCAAAAACAGCAAGTCCAAATGATAGTAGTAAACAATATCTACCAATAATATTTGTCATATATATATATATATATATATATATATATATATATATATATATATATATATATATATATGAGAGAGAAAGAGACAGCAGTCCCTCTTTTATACAAGTTTCATTAGAGAAGGCTGACAAGGTACTGCAATTAAGCATTTTATTTAATTTTTCTTTTGTTCCTATAAGTGTTTTCTTTTCTGGACATAAAGTGTGTAAAAATTGTCCAAATGCTCTATATATCTGAGCACTTTTGGCTATTCTATTACCCATTATCAAGGTTTTTGTTTTTAATTTTTAACTGGATGTGTGGATTTTTTTTATTATGTGTTTCTAGAGTGATGGTAATGCTTTTTTATTTCCCAAACATGGTCAGCACATTGTGGCCATGTTCATAGTTGATATTATTGAGTGTTGTAGAAAATACAATAACCTCATCTGCATGTAAAAAAAAAACCCTCAAAATAATGAAAGTACTAATAATAAAAAGAAAAAGCCAAAACAAGGTGCTGACCCTGTATCTTGCAGTACAAAATCATATCAAACATTCTTTGTTGTTTGTCTATGATTGCTAGGTCAGTGTGTGTGTAATGTATTGAGATCTTAACAAACCTATGTTTTGCAGTTTCTTTTGGCTTTATGTTCATTTTGATTTTTTTTGCACCATATATGAAATACAGATTGAATTTTAATAATTACAATTGCAATAATAGAATTTGATTAATTTATTTCAATATGATTTTATTAGGAGTAGGGCAGATGGAAAGAAATGTGAAACTTTAAGAAATGCTGATATAAAGAAGTTGGATGTTCATTGTTTTCTTTTAAAATTCTGATGAATTAACCTTGATTTTTTTTTTCTTTTTTTTTTCTTTTCAGCTACTGCTTTATTTCCTTCTCAGCCATGGGCAATTCCAGTTGGTGGTGATGAAAACACAGACTCAGATTCATGACAATCTAACTCTTAAGAGAAATATTAGTTATGGCCTAAAAGATTTCAAACATTCCAGTATTCACTATATAATATAAATAGCAGAGTTTATCTGTTGATTTTTTAAAAACTTTTTAGTTAAAAAATCAGTTTTAGAATTCAATAATCTCTTTAGAATTATTTTAAATACCATTGACATATAACAGGTTAGATTTGAATAGAGAAATGTAAAAAGATAACTGCTTATCTGTATAAAATTACCTCTTTCTAGTTTTACTAATACTGAATATATATAGTTGTTGTAACCTAGGGAAGGTTACTGAATAGAATAATCACACGAAGGTTGGTAATGAACAATAATACTTAAGACAAGAACAACATATATAAGATTCACCAGCAGCATGTAGAAGTAGTCAAATGCTAGAAGTAAGTCAAGTGAATTCCACAATGAATCTCCAACTGCAGACCCACACATACAGTATTCACTACTGTATTTATGGGAATTGAGGCATACCCATTATCATCTGTAGGTATGCTACAACAATAGTATTTGGTTATTTTATGTGTGTATAATGTGACTTTCAAACCAAACACTAAAATTACAAAATATACAATTTAAAAATAATATATTTTTATAAACGTCCCATTTCATGTGTGCAAAATTTCTTGAAAAATGATCCAGTAACTTACAAATTCTCAGTCAAAAAAAATAAATAAGGCTTATGAGATTTGCATAAACAGAAAAACAACAGGATGCACTGATTTCAATAAGATGATGAATTCATTTGATCAAATTAAGAAGATATATGTAAAGTATAATAAAAAAAAATGATTCATGTAAGAAAAATGATGTGGTCACTTTCACCATACAAAAGTTTACAAGGAAAGGAAAAGTTTTATAAGGAAAAAATCTCAATTAGGAATTCTCAAATTTTAGCTGTAACAAATTCACAAAATATATGATTTTAAATGTGTTTTATCTTAGCATCAATTATAATTCAGATGGTAAACATTTTCTCTGCCTCTGAAGTTTATGATGGACTCTCATCATTTTCAAGATATGTGGGTTCAATAGCATATTCCATCCATGACGCACTTATGTTTGTGCTTTTGATAAATTTTAAGGCCAGCTTGAGACTCACATGACAAGGAACAGCAATCTTTTTGGAGGCTGCAGGAAAGTTAGAATAGTGTTTAGTGTTCTGATATATATGCTATCATTATTGTAAATTTGAATTTTGCTATTTTTCTGTTATTTCATTTTTTTAATTGGAGAATTACATAGATTTAATGATCAATGAATAATATTATTTAAAAAAGGAATTTTATGCTAATCTTTAAAAAAAATTATTTTATTATTTTGTTAAGATGTTACTGCAAATCAGTTTTCTGCTTTATATGAAAAAATTTATATGAAAAGTGTTCATAGTTTATACAGCCTCATGACATTTTTGCTCAAATCTGTTTAATACTGCATCATTGGTTTTCAGAAATATACTTCAATACACGTTTGAAAAATAATAGATTTAATATTGGAAGAGTTGGAAATAAATTGTGCAAATATAGTAGCTTCATTTTAGGACTAAGTGAGTGTATATTTTTTAGAAATCAAAAAATAATCAGTATCATAAAATGACTTCAAAATCATGTCTATGTACTTTGTTTATGTCTCCTTGGCAGTCATCTTGATCATAATCTTGTCACAATAATAACTAAAAGAATGAGTGAGTATAAAAGTAATCCAGTCCTTCATTAATTACCTGACGAGATAGAGGTAACAAAATAGTAGTTATATCCATCATAGATATTGTCAAAGAAATTTATAAACAGAAGAAAAGATTGTTAAAAGATACTGAAGATTTAAAGAATAAATTTAATGTAAGGAAACCTATTTTAGGCAATCTTGAAAGAAAATTGTTTATATGCACAATATAATACATCTTTTATACTGTGTGTGTGTGTGTGCATGCGTGCGTGTGTATATATGTGTATATGTGTACACACACACACACTGTTTTAAAAATATACAAAGGTATTTTTTATTTATTTTCCTTAAGGAATCTTTTCAGCCAATCCTTTCATCATGCCACAGGAATTACTGTTTCAAAACCAAAACTTAAATCTTAAATTAAACTTAAAATTTGAAGTTCAGTTCCATTTTCAAGCAATGCTGGGAATAACCTTAAAAAATATTGATTTATGCTATTTATAAGCCAAATAGTATATTTTAAGTTGGTGGGGTAATGAGAATTCAGAATTTTTTATTAAGAAGATGTTGGCTTTTTTGATGAATAATGATACAAGTATAATTTTTATGTGGCAAATAGAGAGTTGGTTAAGGTTAGGCAGGGGTTAGAGATTTCTGTCTGTTGATACTGACTTCCTTTTATGTGGATGTGTCATCATAGCCTTTTTATTTATTTTATTTTGTATTACAATAGCACTATTAACCTTTATTTTTAAAATAATAAAATC